>VWZN01015879.1:257864-295364 GCA_013396955.1 Regulus satrapa | reverse complement strand
ACTGAATCTGGGTGCAAAAGTGAATATGCAAATGAAAGCCCTCAATCTGCCCAAGCCTGAAGTTTTAATATGACCCTACAGATTTTAATTTTCAGCTGTTCTTTGATTTGCTGTTTCTTAGGAGTTTCAGAAACTGCAGAATTTTCTAGGGATTAGAAAGGAAAACTACTGTAGTGATTTTTTTTAAAGAGGAATGTCTTTACTGCACTCTTTACTGATCTGGGAGGGGGGTCAGCCCACAACCAACATGACTTTTTAACTCTCTTTTGTTTCAACAAAAGTAGTTTTTAACTTATGCCTGTGCTTTAAAGTGCCAAAACAATGTTCTTATCAATGCTGTGTAAACCAAGACCCAAGGTAGTTGTGGCTTACAGAGTACGGTATCTTTGTTGACAGAAATGGGTAGGAAAATGAACATTAACTTTCTCTAGGACAGACTTGATTTTGTGTCTTTTATGTATATAGATTTGTTATGATGGACCATTAAGGATTTGGAAAAAACGGAGTATAGTTGTTCCTGTTAGTCTGTCACTGAAAACAATGAGGATTATTCTTTGTTGTGGATTTTTTTTTAATTTTAGTATCTTCAAATGTAGTAACTTTTTCTTGTCTGAAAGCTGATCCTATAATTAACTTTCCTAATGAAATATGAAAAAAATACCAGAAGAGTTTATATTTTCAAAATTTGTAGCTCATCTGGAATCTCCTTTGAAGAGCTGTTACATACACCACCAGGATATACGTGGTTTATGCACCTCTCAAACTTTTCCTGACTTCCTAAGGAAAATAACTTTTGTGATATAAGGTATTACACACTCATTCTATGCCATGCTGTCAGTGACTATGCATAGCTCTGCTGCCTGCTGTCATTGCCAGCACACTAAATTGGATCCATGGTAGATGATTTCCTTCTTAGTGCATGAATGTGCACACTCACGTTTATTCAGATGCTTGTCACATGCCCATGAATGCATACACACAGAAAAAACCCACGGTGTTTGTCACTGAGAAGTGTTTTTTAACACATGACAAACAAGTGAGGTTATTACTGCTAGAAATCTGCAGAATCAATCTGTACTATTACTGTTTAATGCTATAAAGTTACATGAACTATATTTTTGTTATAAATCTTCTTGTGATTTTTTCCCCCAAGTGCCCCATTGTATGTTTTAAGAGATAATAATGTAATCTTCACACCACACTAAACTTTCTGAAGGTATTTCTTCAGAAAAAGCTGTTATTAGAAGACTTTAATGGTGTTAATTTCTTTTCTGCCTCAAAAAAGAAAAAAGAAATCTTACACTTAAGACAAAAATCAAGATCTTCAAACTGTAATTCATGAGTCATGTTCAATTAGTTCCCCTAATATAACTGATTTACTCATTTGAAGTTTCTCACATTTTCAATTTAATCATATGAGATGCCAGAAAGTTTTGTTATGGAAAAGCCAATAACTTCAGGCTGCAATCAGTGAAAAAGATACTCTACCCTGTTGCATAATCCCATAGATCTGAATTAAACCTAGTTATGGAAAATGAAATGGTGCAGGGTTAAGGAGGGTTTCTTTGCTAATTTCTGAATACTAACAATTTGTTGCCTACAACATGGGCCAAAGACTTGGCTCTGAGATTGTTTTGAGAGCGCTGGGAGAATTCTTCATAACAACCTGATGTTTACAAAGGTTAGTCAATCTATGCTTAGTACAGGATTCTGCCTTTTCAATATACCCTGGATGTTTTGGACAGACAGACATCGCTGTCTGGACTGCTTGCCTGCTTGCCTGCATGTATGCTGCTGCTTTCTCTGCTCTTGCATATAGATCATAATAAATAATCATATTTAGCCTTCTGAATTAATGGAGTCCATGTAGCTCTATTGTCCCAATCAGGGACCAAAATCTCCTACACCTGGTGACCACGTGTGGTGTTCTGAGTGCCAGCTGGAGCCGGACTCTTCTCATGACTTGATGCATCTCGGCTAGAACCCAGGAATTATCCACACTGGGGCAAGCCGGAAAGAAACCCAGAACCAGGACCGCAGGATAGCAGGAGACCAGGGCCACATTGGAGCTATGCTGGAGAGGGACCTTGGCCAGAGCCAGAGCCATCTGGGAAACTACGGAGCAGAGATGTCCAAAGCATCGATCTGCTTACATAGACTGAGGTACTATAATTCTCTCTGCCTATTGTGAGAGTTTTGGGTCTGATTCAGACCACAGAAAGCTCAGAGCCTATCAGGCGCGAGCAAAGTGATCTCCCCCAGCACAGCTGCTGGGAGGTTTGAATCTCTCTCAGATATGGATTCTGAGCATAAAGTGCTTTTTCAGCAGCAAGCTGTCTTATCAAGCAGGCAAACACCTGTCTCAGACAGTGCCTTGCGTGCTTTGCTTGCCTGGGCTGAAAAGAACAGGTGGCCAATCAAAACAGACATTGTCTCCTGCTTGAGAGCCTCTAAAGGGCTTGGTGACTCCTCATGGGAAAGAGTCCTTCAAGGAAATCTAACCGTTTTACCATTAATGGAACTTGGCTGACTCTTGATGCAACCACTGCCCGCCATGCCCACGCCCGTGCCTGCCTGCTTCTCTCTCCCGGAATTAATCGTGGAAGTGGCAATGCAGGACCTGGCTGACACACACACCATAGTAAATGCATATTCAGCTCAACAGGCCAAATTAATGGCCCGGGAGATGGATGGCCAGGCTAGAGCTGTGGAACAGGCAGTAGCCCAGTTACAGGTGGTGGCAGCAGCATTGGAGGTGATGCTGGATATGAGGCCTGAACCGGCCCCTCCTGCGGCCATCTTGGCAGCGGCTGTCCAGACCCCGCGGACAGGCCCCCTGCTGCAGCGCCTCCTTCAGCTGTTTCGGAGCTAGCGGCGGCTGGGCAGTTTGTCCTGCCCACCTTGGAGACAGCCGGTGCCTCCTCCTCCTTTGGCAGAAGCTCTGATTACAGCTCAGCAGCCCACTCTGCCCACCCTGGGACCGGCCCAGCCCGCCCAGCGGGCCGCCGTTTCTGTGGCTCCTGACGCGCCCTCCTTTGCAGTCTGGAGTGGGCACCACTGTCTCCACCTCCCACAGAGGACGTCAGCACCGGGACATTCCCCANCGCGGACAGGCCCCCTGCTGCAGCGCCTCCTTCAGCTGTTTCGGAGCTAGCGGCGGCTGGGCAGTTTGTCCTGCCCACCTTGGAGACAGCCGGTGCCTCCTCCTCCTTTGGCAGAAGCTCTGATTACAGCTCAGCAGCCCACTCTGCCCACCCTGGGACCGGCCCAGCCCGCCCCGCGGGCCGCCGTTTCTGTGGCTCCTGACGCGCCCTCCTTTGCAGTCTGGAGTGGGCACCACTGTCTCCACCTCCCACAGAGGACGTCAGCACCGGGACATTCCCCACCTCCTGCCCAGCCAAACATATAGACTGGGACATGCAGAAGCCCAGGGAACCCAGGGGCAGGGTTCTTAGTGGGGAGGGGGTGGAGGAAAGCCTTCCAGGGGATGAGAACGGGGTCAGTCTAAGTCTTGAGGAGGCACAGGGGGAGGGTGAAGGTGTTATGCAGCTGCAGAAAGAAACAGCTTTTCCCAAATTCAAAGCTGTCCCGGACGCTGGACAGGCAGCTGTGTCTGTCTCATTCAACATCAGGAATATAGCCCAGGTTCTCTTTCACTCTGTCCATGCTGATATCTAGGCAGAGGTGGAATTCATGGATTTTGACCTGAAGGTACCTCAGAGAGATATCAGTTTGTTCATCACCAATCCATATCGATACCTTACAGGTATCATGGACCAATGGCCCTGTGGAAAGGATTTACAAGCATCATATTTTTTTAATATAGAAAGAAGGGTGAGATGTTGCGTACAACATGGGCCAAAGACTTGGCTTTGAGATTGTTTTGAGAATGCTGGGAGAATTCTTCATAACAACCTGATGTTTACAGGGGTTAACCAATCTATGCTTAGTACAGGATTCTGCCTTTTCAATATACCCTGGATGTTTTGGACAGACAGACATCGCTGTCTGGACTGCTTGCCTGCTTGCCTGCATGTATGCTGCTGCTTTCTCTGTTCTTGCATATAGATCATAATAAATAATCATATTTAGCCTTCTGAATTAATGGAGTCCATGTAGCTCTATTGCCCCAATCAGGGCCAGAATTCTCCCACAACAATTAGAAAATCTTGTAGAAATTCTTTTGAGGTGATAAGGATTTGGTTGAAGCTATTTTGGTGAGAATGAACACACAAAAATAAGATATGATTATAGAATATCTCCTCTGATATCTTAATGCTCCCATTTTCCATGTGAAAAACCATAATGTCCTGCTCTTGTGTCACCATAAGAAAACTTCTTTATTCTGAGATATTCTCTAAAGTGATAATGCTGTAAAGCTATGAAAGTTCTTGCCCCATATCCCAGTTTACTGACATTTCACCTGTCTTCTTAGAGGTCAGGATTTTCAGATTGGTCACAATCAAAACAAAGCACAACCAGAAGCATTTTCAGAAATATTTGTGCAGCTTGTCTTCTGCAGGTTTGAGAATGGGAATGGACAGATGGAAGCAGAGAAATGCCCGAGGTAGTTTTTCAACTGGATATTGACAAATTGGGGCCACACCCCCATGGCATTGTGCTGGTCACCAAGTGAGCTGAGGCTGGTGCTGCTCATGCTCATGGTACCTTCAAAGCAATGGCAAACACCTTTGTTGTGTTTGAGAGTCTGACTGGACAAACTCTGGGGCCTTTGCCTCTGGATCTGTTTATGTATTTCTGAGCAAAATGCAGCCACATTACTGATGTCAGTGGATTTAACCTCAGCTGTTTTGTTTACTGGATGGTAATAAAAATTCCTGCCAGAAAAGCTAACTTTAACATTATTTAAGCTAGATATGTCATGAACATATGATGACAACTGACAGAAAAAAGCCAAAGGAGCAGTGTGTAAGTGCAACACATTGAACATGAAAATGCTAGTGTTTTGTGAGTCATAATTGGGTTAAAGTGAAGAGAAATGTTCTTCATCCTTTTGGGCTTCAATAAATTTGAACATAGAGGGATATGTATTTTATGTTGCAAGATTATGCGCAGTCTTCTATAAGCATTTTTGCACCACTCCATCATTTTGATGATGAACCTGTGAGCATGTGAGTTCATTCTGTGCTGTATTGTTTGCTGGTAGAAAATGTCAGATTGATTAATGGTGCTTTTTAACAGAAGGGAATACTAAAGATATTCTGACGATCTTCTTTAAATGACTGCATTACGTGTTTTGCCCCATTATCCAGGTTTTTTTTGTTTGTTTTGTTTCAATTTGATTTGTTTTTTTTGGTAGGCACAGCATGCCTTTTACAAATACTTAAAGATATCAAGAGATAGGAAGCAACAATGAATCCTTGAATAGGAGATCCATAATTTTAGCCTACCTCACTGTCCTGCTTTGAAATGGCTTTTCATGTTATTTGCCTTACCTTTGTTAGATCAAATTACAAACATAGCATAGTTTTGTTGGGGTTTTTTTCAATTTTAAAACAGTTCCAGTAAAAAAAAAAAATTTGAATTTCAAAAATTTCCAAATGGAAATTAAGAAAAATTAAAAGTTAAAAAACTCTTCTTCAATGGATGTTTGTTTAACCCAATGGGGAATTACTACAATTCCCAAATTTCCCTAATTAGTTCTCATTTCCTGCTTAATTTATATGGCACTATTCATGGTAGCTGTTTGATATCTAGTAATTCAGTGAAAATGAGATTTTCATGTTTCTCTGGTGACAACTGATTTATGCTTGGGACCATAAAAACATCTCTTATGAGGGCATAGATGGATCAGACATATAGCACTGGTAAAAAATCACAGCCAGGGTTGCCAAGATTTTTTTTTGGTTTATTGCTATGTTCCACAGAAAAAGCTGCTTTCCTCAAACAATGAATGTGGAACCATATGAAATTAGGAAATACATAAATCTCTGTATTTTGTGTTTTTGTTTTTCAGCATTGGTTCTGCCTAGAGCCATTCCTAAGGAATCTTAGCTTACTTCCTTCTGCTGATTTACCAGGTTTGTGCATTGTGTTGAACATTCTGATCCTGCTGAAGATTTTTCCCCTTATTTAATGAAATTTTCATGCGTAGACCCAAAGAAGTTTATTGTAATAATTAGTGCAAAGTATATGCATGGCTAGAATCAGGGAATCCAAGTCATGGAAACTGAAAAGGAGCAAGCAGTCACTCCCTTCTGGTCAATACAGCTCCTGCAGGGATTGACTGTTTGCTCGAACTCTGAACTGCTGCACTTGTGGGATTGAATATAACTGAGGTTAAGTTCCTTGATGGGAGAAGTGTTCACCTCTAAAAGCTAGGATCACGTATTCCAGTCTGTATATTCAAACAAGTATTTGGGGAAGGAAAAAAGCTTTGGCTGATTTGAAAAGTCATAAAGCAAAAAAGTCAAAACAACATGGCTGAAGTGCACTTTAATGAATGTGAATCATACAAAACTTATTTCTGTAGACAGGCTTTTCAGCTGAATAGTCTCTTCAGTCTACTGTGTTTCATTTTGTTAGCTTATCACTGACATTTTAACCAATCCTTCCCAAGGTCCATCTGGTGGTCCATCTGTCTTCGGCATCTACAGTTCACTGTGTGACAAATGACGTATTCACTATTAAAGAAAAACAATTAACTACAACATTAAACATAAAGGTTACACAAATTGCATACTTCTGTTAACAAACAGTGTCACACTAAGGCATGAAGAATTTAGTAAGTCAGACAGTAAAAGTCTACTTTATATCACAGAGCAAAACATATTTAGGTCAAATAATTTCCTGTGATTTTTTTTCTACCCCTCGGGTCTTCTGAATAACAGATGTTGGCTGTACAGTGTTTTGATTATGCAGAACATTGTTAATGCAGTAATGTTCACTATAAAGGTCAGATTTACATGCAAAGCAAAATAGTCAAATTATTCATCAACCAAACATTTGTCATTCACTACACATTACTTCAGGATAATCACCTTGAAACAGAGAAATTATAGGACCCTTCTCATTTTAAAAAGCATAGCAAATTTCCAGTACAGCTGCAGTGTGAGCTTAATGCTTGTACTACCTGCTCTGCTTCAAAATAATCTCTCCCCTGATACAAGGAAGCTATGTATGGACTGTGTCAAATTACCTAAGACCAAAAGAGGAAAGAGTTAACAACTGAATTGGGCTCATTTGACTCCTGAATCTTTCTGCAGAGTATGACTATATACCTGTGCACAGAGAGGAAGTCTGTATCCCATTCCATCAGCCAAGTGGTGGAGAAATTGCCCAGGCTTCCAGCAGAAAGTAGTGCTAGAAAAATGGTGACATAAGGCTAAAAAAAAACTGGTGGAAGCAGCAGGGCAACCTTTTAACACAAGTGTCCTTGGATTGGCATGGTTCAGTAGTTCAGAAAGGCTCTTCCAATAATTTCATGCCAAAAAAGTGGCATCCATCCAAATTCCTTGCATGCTAATGTTGTGTTTTGGTTGGTGAATCTTTCCCACCTGTTGACTCCCTTTAAAGAACCTTGAATGCTTCATGAGTTACTTATGACCCAGTAAAATGTGACTGGATTTCAAAAATATAGTCACACTGCAATAGATCTTGAGAAGTAGGTTGAAAGAACAAATCAAATCCATACTCTTGCAGAGTTTGGGTGTTTTTTTCATATTTTAAAGATTTTTTTAATTAATTAATTCAGGGCCCCACAATGAATTGGAAAAGAGAAATGGTCTTGAAACTTCAGATTTTTATTTCTCTCCTGAGTCCCTTTCTGGCCCCTTTTTTTTTTTTTCCTAGAGACACAATGGCTTGTCTACTACTCTCTTGGTTTCTTTCTTGCCCTCTCCTGTAGCTCACCTCATCACCATCTTTGTTAAACTTCTTCTGGGTGCATGAGCTGATGACAGGTATAAAGAGTGCATGAAGCTACTTATATTTAAGTACTCACTTCTCTGTTCTTAAAACTATTTCCTAATGGAAAAGAAGGGTGCATCCCACCCTAAATCCTAGGCAGAAGAGAGTATTAACCTGAGCTTTCAGAGATTTAATTGCTGATGTTGTTGCTAAGAAGAAATATATTTAAAGTTCCTACTCTTTTCTGATTTATCCTGTGCTCTGTAAGAGGGACTGTGCCCTGCAAATGCATGTACAATTGTAGACACTAACTCAAGTGGAAATGTGTATTACCAGTGTACCACACAGGTTCTTTGCCCTTTCAGGGCTTGGTAAACTGGAATATGTTGCTATTGCTTCACCCAGACTGTTGTGGTAAATTAATATGCTCTAGGGGAGGCACAGATATTACCCTACAGAGATATGGAGCAACGAGATTTCAGGGGTGTACTGAGAAGCACAAGGTCATACATATTAGGGGAAGGACTGTGAAGGACAGAATTTAGGAAGAATGTGGAGGAGGATTACAATTAATACATTTAGTACATGTCAGAGTGGTACCAACCCCTGCTGTGTTGGACCCTCATCTTGCTGACTGTTCACCTGCAGACCAGAGCTCTGGGTAGGAGTCAAGTAATGAAGGAAGTCCTTGGCTCTGACAAGCAATGGATGATCAGTTTGAAGGGCAGAAATTAGCTGTGGAGTGAGCTATTATTTTGAGTATGGAGTGACAAGGTTTTTATTGATAACAGGGGAACGTGGATGAGCAGAAGGGTGAAAAAATTTCCTAGTAATGGAAAGTTAAGTTAATCAAATGTAGAGATTGAGGGAACATTAAAAAATGGCTCTGCCAGTGATAGTGATTGAAAATCTGCACTGATAGATACAAAACTACATGAATTATTGACAAATTTCAAACTGTTTTCATGGTAGAAGCTTACCAAAACCTCTTTTTATGCTGCTAAATGTCTGACAATGGCAATACCTGTTCTTCATGGGGTACAAGTGATGAGGATCATGTGTTCCACAATAAATGCTGTTAAGATTTTTGCCAAACGACAGCTATCCTAGTAGTGAACTTCATTATGTTCAAATTTTTCCATTCTCTTTCCTGTCCTACAGTATTGGAGGAAAGTAAAATTGACACTCTTTTTCAGAGAGGGCCTCACCTGCTGCGTGAAATGATCTCATATGATTTCTGCATCTTAAAATGTGTAAGCATTCCTGAATTCTTCAGGAAGCAAGACCTTCTCCAAAGGCAAACTAAAGAAGTAATACCTCCAGATGGTGTCAAAGCATCATAATTATGTTTAATAACTCTTAATAGTTATAATATTATAGTTAATATATAGTCATTTCAATACACTGAAATATTAAAAGAACAGGTGTAGTTTTTAGGATTTACAAAAACCACATATTTCCATCCAAAAAATGTAAAGTGATTGCTAGTTCCAACAAAAGTATTAAAAGCTTCATACTTTTAAGCAAGTAGTGAATTACATGGCTGTACAAGTACTGGAGAAATTCTTATTTATTTGGTTTTTACAGTAAATACTTGATATAGAATTTGTTTTCCCTTTGTTGATTTTTTTTGTTTTAGGAACCTAATGCAGAGTGCCTAAATGTTGCACTTAATTTATTTTTCTGCTTGAATGGCAAATTCCAATTTGTCTGGAGGCAACAATTTTGCTTGCTATCAGCTAGTATTCCTCTCTCAGCAACAATGGCAGAATATTTTTGAAAGAAAATATGTAGTAACATTAAGAAAAATTACCACCCTTACAAAATAAGTTTTAGAATAAAACTTGCAAGTGTCAAAATGGCTGTAATAGCTTCTGTATCTGTTTGAGAAAATGGTGATTGGACCTTAAATTTATGAATGAAATCTTGCCGTTCTTTCAGAACAGAAAGGGCACCCTCTAGCATTGTTTTCAGTCTTCAGTACTAAAAGGAAAACAAATTAATCCTTCATAAGGGTACTCTTGGTGAGGAATATAGCTCAAGCGTGGAATGGCCACATTGGCTGTGCTGGTCACTGCAATGCACTTGGTGTGGTTCAGCAGGCACAAGAAACGAGCATCACTGCGACTGCACATCAACCCTGCCCAGTGCCACCCAGCATCCTCATCAACTCTGCTCGTCTGTGTCTGGGCTGGCAATTCAGGTGCTGTGGGGTCATGAAACTGGCACTGCCAGTGGTCTGAGGACAGGGCTGGAGCAGAGCAGCTTCAGCTGCCCCTCCCCAGCCCCACTGATTCAGGTCGTGCTGGACTGTAAAATGATGTTCAGAATTTGCATCAAATGCCTATAAGTCTAAGTTACCCAAGCTTGCTTCAAAATGAACCATTGCAGAGCTATCAGAGTTTTGTTCCACTTTATGAATGCCCTTGTTAAGAAGGTTAGGCTGTATGATTGGGTTTTGTTTTTTCTTTGTTAACTGTAAAGGCGGCCAGCTGATAATCTTAGGAAATAAATTCTTCTTTTCAGTCACAAAGCAGATAACTGCCTGTGAAGTGACAGTGCAGGTCTCAGTTCTGACCTGTAAGGAGATGAAGGAATACGAAAGACTGTAACATTTTCAGTTCATGCTTATTCAGACCTGACTGGCATCCAAGACATTAAGTACATCTGGCAAGGATGTCACATTACAGACAACTGCGCTTCCTGAGATAGACTGAAATTTCTGCGTGAGTTTTTGCTGCTGACAGAACATCTTTGGGATATCCTCCTGCAAGTTTGAAATGTGCACTTGTTTTTTTATTTGATCATAGGCTTTTCTCCCTTTTTCCCCATGAAAAGAATGATATTTATTTAATAAAAAGTATTATTTTAGAGCTACATAGTAATTTTTAATAGCTAGAAATACATCTCCGTAAGGTTGAATGCTTCAAATTAATAATGTCAGAATATGAAGCTATGGAACTTCCAACAAAACTGGATTTTCTAAGGAGGAAAATAGAAGCGCTTTTGATTTGTGAGCTATTTTTGCTAAAACTATTTACTTAGA
Organism: Regulus satrapa; assembly: GCA_013396955.1. Lineage (NCBI taxonomy): Eukaryota > Metazoa > Chordata > Aves > Passeriformes > Regulidae > Regulus > Regulus satrapa. The sequence continues at coordinate 284,449 of VWZN01015879.1, read as the reverse complement.
AAACTCTTCAGCAGTTAGGGGTGTTCACAGGATCAGTGTTCCAGTGCTGAGTAGAGAGGCAAGTCCAGATTGATATTAAAGAAGTAATTGTTCCTGGCAATTGCTGATCTGAGGTAGATCCAAACTGACAAAATAAAGACAAAAAGAGACATAAAGACACAGCTGTGGACTGTGACATTGTGCGGTATTGTCCACAGAATTGCAAACAGGGCAACAGAGTACCAATTTTCCTTCCAATTCCTAGTCATTCTTATTTCAATGTTCTGCTCCATCCTGATGACTCTTGTCCTTCTAATTTAGGAAGATGCTGATTTCCCTTAAGGGTTTAAAACAGGTACTATTGTAGACACAGTGTGGCCAGTATTTCCCTATATTTTATGTGGCACTACGGTTCAGGTTTTCTTACTAAACTCAGATGTTTGATGCAAATTCAACACTTTATTTTCACAGAGCTTGTTGCGACAGAAGAATTTCATTTAGGCAAGTTTTATATGCTGTGATCAGGTACAAATATTGACTATGTCTGTGGTTGCAGCAAAGGCCTTGGGTAGCAAGCAGCCATGTAACATGAAATATACTTAACAATCCTATTTAAACAAAAAAAGATCTCTCAGTGAAGGACTCTGTATCCTAGGAGTATGTACCTGTCTAGATACAAATATTACTGTTTTAAAAAGTCCTGAGAACAGTTAATTTATTATATTCCTAAGTACTTCCAGTCACTTGAAAGCTTTTTCCTTGCTGTCAGTGGATTTCATCACTTAGCCAATTTCAGGAGTGCTCAAGACTATTCTCCTGGATCAGCTTTGACAACATGTCCAAGGAATTTTTCAAACTAACAATACTAAATAGATAGTGTGGGGATTGGTCATTCTTTCATGCTCAGCTCTATCTGCATCTCCTTTCTAATCACATCAGAAGGTTGTCTAGGTGTCTTGCTTTATAATATTGCCAGTAGTAAGCTTGGGACTCCAGAAGTGGATAGAAGCTCCCTGTGCAATAGCACTGCATTTGGCAGGGCTGACTGACTGCAGTGCACAGTGATTCATGAACAAGGCCACCAGGTCACATTATTTGCTTCCTGCGAGTATTCAGCCCTAGCCTGATACTTGGGGAAGTGCTCAGAAATCCCTTTCAGTTCATAAGCAGTAAAGCCATCTTAATTCTTTTTCCTTGCCTGTATTCTGTCTTTGACCTTACTACAGCGCTGATTTGCTCATTTTCTTAGTAAAAACAGCTACAGGATCTGACCTCAATTTCCCAGGATTCTGCGTTTGTCAACAGGGAGCTGCCATCAGTGTAAGAGGGAAAAGCTGTGTTCCTCTGTTTGCTTCAAGCTCAGTAGCCAGGCTCCATTGCAACAAGGGTACTTGTCTTTGCTGTGTGTTTGCGGACAGGGTAAAAGCTCCATTGAGGGCTGTAGCTCTAAGGTGTTATTGTAACAGAAGTAATGGGAGAAGTAATAGCTGTGCTGGCAGGGAGGCAAATCAGAGCTTGGCAGGGAATCTTCCCTCAGCCTGGCTCCCTTTTTGAATGCAAAGGTAAGCTTGCTGTGCAAATTAGCTTGCCCAGCTTCTGGTACACAGAAAGCAGAATGGATTTAGCCAGGTTTTGCCTATGAATGTTACTGTGTGATGGGGTGTTTCCTGTAGCCTTCATGAATACAGACTAAAGCTGCTATGTGTGTGGTACGGTCACTTTTGGAAATGAACTCAGAACAAAGTCGAGCTGTAATGGCTTTACAAATCTGTCCTGATTCTAATGTCAAGAATGCTGGGGTATTGAGAATGCCATCCTAGATGAATTTCAGGTAGAAGAGAGAATGCTGCACCTGTGAGAAAAAAACCTGAATGGAAAAATATTTTATTGTAAGACTAATATGCCAGCAGCAGTCTCTGTTTAAAGGCAGAACAAATAGACACCCCAGTCCTCATAGGTGTTTTGATATTTTCTGTCCTGGGAAAAGGGAAGAGTGTTTGAAGAGCACAGACTCTACTTAGAGACTTCTCAAACAAATGCACTCCTATTGCCTTGTCCTTGCAGAGTAGGGAGCCAGAAGGTCACCTTATCATGACTTTACACGCTTGCTTATATGATGAAAGATCTTGAAATGTTGAGATTTTCATTTACAAAGAGAAAACAAAAAATACTTCAGCATCAAAAAGAAACTTAATTTCCTAGAAACAGACATAGTCATCTGGGGGGAGTAGAATAGAAGTGTCTAAAATCAATTGTGCAGCTTCACTTTGCACCTCAGAGCTTTGGCCATTTGTTTGGTGGGCTAAGAAGAAGCTCAAAGATAACTGATTTTGATGAGACTGATTCAGCCACAGCTTCTAAGGCCCTGGCACTTCTCAGTCTGTGAGAAGCTGAACCAGATGGAAATTAAGGTTTGAAGAATCAACAAAATTACACTGCTCCTCAAAACTTTTCAGTTTTGACAAACCTCCATTTTTCAAAAGCATGTTACATTAGGAAACTCACGAGGATGCTTTGAGGAAGGGGAGGAAAGATAAGAAGCTTACTCTTTTCCTCCTGCCTTCAAAAGCAACAGGCCAGAAAGATATTCTCATTATATGAGCAGGGACTGAGTGATGGGGAATTGGATCAAGAAAATTAGTTTAAAAAGGAGTGTTGGAGGTTTTCAGTGGGGTGAACTCTGCAGATGTGATTTGTCTCTTCCATGTGGCTGCCTGTATCTGGGTTGATTTGGAAAGGTCTCTGGAGCAGGGTTCTTTTCTTCACTGAATGTCCAGCCCTCAGTAGTACAGAGGGCTGTGTTGACAGTAGGCTCAGGGAAGGCTCTGCCAGCAACCAGCTGAACCCCTCAAAGAGCCTGGAGGAACCCAGTGGATTCCTGAATAGAAGTGGATTGAAGCAGGATGAAAGTGTTAAAATCCTGGTTGTGGTAGTAGATTTATTTGCTGCATGCAAATTTGTACATTACGTTTGGATATAAGGATTTCTTAAAACTGTGTGGGAATTGTTTTCTTTAATAAATTGAGTGATTCAGAGGCCCAGTGGTTTGTGAGTTACAATTATAACCCATGCAATGTAATGTAAAAGGCTCTAACTGAAATTCAGCATACTAGCATTGCTGTTGATAAGTGTGCTGGTTTCAGATAGAACCCAGTCCATGGAAGTAATAGACCAATCAGAAAGGGGTACACCTCAGTGAGATACACCTTTTAATTTGAAAGCCCGGGAAAGAGAACGGTTTTGTTTTTCCTCCCAGCAAAGCTCAAGGTAACATCTTGTGGGTGTGGCCGGGCCGGCCTGTCCTGCCCCGTGGTCAGGGCTGGGCCCAGCCAGGCCGAGTTGCTGTCCTGAAATCTCGGAAGGGCCTGGGACTGGCTGTTTTTCCCGAGCATAGCCACCATGAGGGATCATGGGCAGAGACTGAAAGTAGCTCTGCCTTACGGGCAAAGACTGGAGGCAGCCCAGCGAGACTCTGGCCCAGCTCCCAGCACGACCTTGAGTGCTCTCCCAAGGATGGCCCAAGCCTAGCCTCGCTGCTGTATTCTCTGGATACTGTGTTTTAATTCTGTCTACTTGCGTGAGTTTTAACTTTTTGNTGGCCCAAAAGCACATCTTTGGGAGGGCTGTGAGAGAGAGAGCTTTTGCAAGTGCAGATTTCCTTCGGCAGTTGCACTTGTGAAGGTTGTAACCAGAGAAGGACTGGGAACTAAGTCTCCATGGTTTTGTCAATGAGAAGCTCCTCTCCCTCGTGAATTGAAAGAAGGACTGTTCTAAGAGTGATACACTGACTGGAAATCTTTGTTTTGTTTTTCTCTACATTGTTGTGTTGGTGGGAAAGAAAGAAGGGTGTTGGGGGGAAGAAGTGTTCTAAAGGTTTTATTCTGATTCCCATAACCCAGTTAAATCTGGCAATAAAGATTTCTTTATTCCTTTTGAAGTTTTAAGCCTGTTTTGCTCTCTCTCCTGGTCCTATCTCACAGCAAGAAATAAGTAAGTGATTCTAGTAGGTACATGGACATTTAGTCACTACTGAAAACCACCTCATTTATTGGTGCATTGGCTGGTAAAGCTAAAATTAGCAAACCAAAACCTCTACACAAAATGGTGTTCTCACCCAGTTGCAGACTGAAACCACTACAAGTTGATACAAATAGGAGAGACATATGGCCATCATCTGGTCCAGCTGCTTGGTGAGAGCAGGCCAGTGTCACCCAAGTCAAAAAGAACCAGCAACTTGCACAAGCCAACTCTCTAAACAAGGAAGATCCTCAGAATTCTTGACATGTGCTGCAGCTGAAATTGAATGTGAAATGTTATCATACTTTCATTTCTCTGTGATTTAACTTTCTATAATATTAACCAGAGAACTTGTACAATAAGTACAAAATTACCAGTGGAATTGAAGCCAGCAAGAGACTGTATGATTCATAGCAAAACACTGTCACTACTAAATTCTTACTTGAAGTTTTGGCAGGGTTTTTTTATACGGGACAAATGCTTCGTCTCTTGCATGATTTTGCAAATCTCTCAGTTAGCTTTATTTTTCCCTTGAGCTTAAATTTTCAGGAACTTTGGGTTATTATAGCTGCATTGTAACAAAGCAGATTATAATCTAGGCACAGAACTAAACTTAATCTGCAAAAGCATATGGTCAGTATGGGGTTCAGGCATAGTGGGTGTGAAAGAGAAATGAATTTCAGCCAGCATGTGTTTATCAAGCATTGTCATTGCCAGCTATTTGAAATTCATTTTTTGCCATTTGGAAATGTTAACATTGTAATTCTTATGTTTTTCAAGACACAAAGAGCAAACAGACACTTTTTATGCGAATTAGGTTTCTTTGATTAAGAGAACAACAAACCAAACAATAAAGGCCCCTTGAAAGAATGTCCTGGTGTGGTTTTCTTCTGACAGTCTGCACTGCAGTTTTCTCTGCTCCACAAATAAAGGTCATTTCTAGAAACAGAAAGGAGAAGTGCACAAGAAAATGGTTTTTCCCACTGCATTTCTGCCTGTCATTGTGCCCTGAAGAACAACAGGTAAAATGCAGTGGGTGAGCATTGGTGGTTATTTTCCCCACTGGTTCAGAGGCTATGCTGCCTGCAGTCTGTCCACCATGAGGGAGTTTTTAAAGGACAGCCCTGAGCATGGATTATCAGGCAGGGGGAGCCTCAGAGGGTGCCATGCAGTGACCCTGGGGCAGTGAGGTGGCTGATTGGAGGGACTTGTAAATTCATTGTTGGGGGGGATGGCTCCAAAGGGGACAGGGGCTCACCTGGCAGCAGTGGGAGGTGTCAGGCAAGCACACGCATCTCCTAAGGGCAACTGCATCTTATTTGGGAAAACATAAAGTGATTTTTGTAGCATGCTGTCTTTGTAGCACAGACACAGGATTCTTTTATAATAAAAATTCAATATATTTGAATATTCTCTTTATATCTTATTTGTTAAGATTATTTGCCACAAAGTGCCTCACTAGGTAGTCTAGCAGGCTGCCTCACAAGGGTAGTCTAGCAGAAGTGGAATTTTGCATATTTGCATAACAAAACCCAATCATTTTTGTATTTCAAATGAAAACATGTGATGCACCAAATTCCTTATCACATATTAAATTAATATTTTGTTCCTCTAAATATTGTTTATATTGAAGCTTTTCTGAAAAGAGCATCATATAATTTTAATTATTATGTAAATTATTTACAGAAACTTCTGGATTTTTTTCTTTGTTTTTAAAACACAGTTCCTTAAACTTCAAATTGCAGCCACTCAGGTCCCTTTTGTTTTATGAAGATGAGCAAAGGGTACCATTTCCAGTGCTGATGGTTTTCTTAGGGATGTGGGTCAAACCCAAGGGGGAGTTGGGTCAGCTGGGAGAGGACAGAGGTAGGTGGGTGGGAGGGCAGCTGCCATGGGGATGGAAGCCCTTTGAAGGGTACTGTAGTGTTAAACAAGTCTCTCCTTTGGTTAAGAAGGCAGACTGGAAGGAGCTGCTCCCCAGACTGAATCAGCTGCACTGTAGCATTCACCTGTGTCTGAAAAATTAAGATCCACTTACCTTACTTTCTAATAAAAAGATGAAATTGTTGAGTAGCTGGATGGCAACTTGGCCAAAAGCAGAAATTCAAGGTGTGTGGGAGTGTCTGACTGTTGTGTGTCCTTTGGTGGCACATAGAATATTCTTCCTCCCATTTATCAAATTCCCATTCCCTCACACATGAGTTTCTGGTTGNAAAAAGACACCCTCCAAAATAGAAAAAGCAGTGAAAGCAAAACAAAAAGGTCTGCAGAAAAATTTCACTGGCTTATGTCTGTTTGGTTTATTTTTAGATCTGTAAAGTATTTCTCAACTTTCTTTGCCTTGTGTCAACGTCTGTGAGCTTCCTTGATGTGCTACAGCTTTAGTTCCTGCTATTAGGATTGAGATAGGAGTATTAGAAAGAATTTGGGTAGCAATGCTGTGTCTGTGGTACTGTATTTCAGGAGTCTGAGGGAGTCAGAGATCTTGCAAATACTTCTCCTATTAGTCTTACAAAACTGTTCTCGTCTGCCAGGCAGATTAGTGGTAATACTTTTGCAGTGAGAAGAGTAAATCTCTGAGACCACACATTCAGCTTCTGTCTGCAGGTTCTTATTATGTCTTGCCTTATTATGTCAACTCCCAGGCTTCACCAGGTCTGCAATGATGTAATTAGAAAACTGGAGAGGATCCTGGAGGCGATGAAGTTTTGCTCCCAGTCATTGCAGGCTCCTCTCATTGCTTCCTAGGACTTCACAAGGGAGTGGGTCTGCTGTGCCTGTAGGGAGGTTGTTACTCACAAAAAGTAATTCCTTTGGTTAAAAACCTTCTGTTGACATCCAATTTTCAGTTTATTCAGGGAAAGCTCACACTGCTTTATTCTTGTGCCAGCGTCTATTTTCACACAAAGAGATCTTTCCTCTTCCTGGCAATTATCCCTGTGATGTATTTATAGACACTAATGGGCTTCTATCCATTCTCTGCTTTCATTTGTTAGCAGAAGTAAGTCAGGCTTCACCAGTCCCCTTCATTTGATCAAAATTATAGCCAATACAATAGTCAAAGCTATTTAATATTGTGTATCCTTCCCTCAAGCATTACCTGCTTTTAATAAAGTGGATGATGTATCTGTTACTTTCACAGGTGTCACTGTGGCAGCTTGTTGTCATCTTACATTCAGATTGCATGTCCATGTATTTTTCAGTCCCTTTTATGCTGAAGAACTTCTATTTTTTATCACGAGTTGTGGGTTTGTTGGTTTGTTTTCTTAATTAGGCCATTAGGACCTGATGTTTTATGATGTCAAATTAATTCTGTTTCTATTACTCTGTTCCTGTCTAGCCTTCCAATCTTCTTCTGTTGCTGATACAGCCCACATTATCTTCTATTAAGCTATTTCCCTTGTTCTCTTACAATTCGTTTTCCAGTCATCACCTTCTTCATCTCAACTAATAGACTCCTACGTGCTGCTCTACTGGACTCCAGCTTGTCTAGATCCTTTTGGGTTAGAAAACCAGTTATAAAGAAACCTGGATGAATCCAAACTAATCTGATATAGCCTGTCTTTTTTTTTTTTGTCCAATCCACCCAGAAGTTTGGGCTGGAAATAACTCAATTCTGCCTGTTTTATTTTCTCAATGATATATATTCATTTGAGCTTTATTTCCATACAACTCCTGGCCATTTCTGTTCCCTTCACTTTAGCCAATCTGTTTTGATTCCTATATTCTTTTCTGTTTTGGCTAGGCTCTATTTTCTTTTCTGTGAGTGATAGCTGGGGTATTTTAATTAGCTAAATGCCAAACTCTTCTTGTGGCAAATGGAGGGCCTGCACAGTTCAGTTGTCTGCTATGACTTCCAGAACGACTTTGCTATGACTTTCTAGAACCTGCAACAGCTTTCTTGAGCCTATTTTTCCATTACCTTTTTAGAAGGAGGAAGGAGAGAAGACACTCAGCAGTGTAAAAAGAAAAAGTTAAAGAAGGGTGTTGAGGCTCTACATATCAACCTTTGTCATCACTGCCATGGCTGTGTATTACAGCATGACTTTCATAAGGTAAGGAAATAGCCTAATGAGACCCTCACAAACAGAACTTCATATGAAATAGCTTTGTCATGAGTGATTTGGGAGAAATGTGTTTCACCTGGAATTAATTTGATCCAATGACTTTGAATCTCTAAAATATTAAATGCAATTGTCAACTATTAGCTCTTATCTGAAATGTCTATTATAGACTGGTTTTGATACACTACTATTGGCTCAGAATAGAGTTCATTAGGTGTTACAGAACAACCATTCATATTCTTACCTTAACAGTCATCACAGTTCTTGTTTAAAATCCCTGATTTCATAAGCTTGTCATTTGGCTCTAAAATGTTCCAGACTGAAGCCTGGCATAAAAATGCAGCTACAGATTGCTTTTATTCAATTAATCTGGGGTCTGGGTGGGGGGTTGATGGTTTATTTGGTTTTTCTTTTGTTGGGTTTTTTAAATTTCAGAATTACTATATAATTTAAAAAGGGGTTTGAGGGGTTTTGTCCCTAATATGAATTAATGCTACTGAGCATTTAGTGTCAAAGGCATTTCCACAGCCAGCAGGTTTGCTGCATGAAGCATTATTACATTTTCAAGACATATTGCATGCATTTCTGTCACAAAATATGGGACCAAAATATTCTGTGCCGGCTTCTGTATGATTTAAAGCTAAGTTTGCATGGTTTTTGTGACAAAGAGCTGTTGTGAAGTTGATAGTCGCAGGAAGCTGATTCCGGGAGGGACAGTGAGGACACTTGCACACCAACTTCTTAGCCTTAACACTGTGGATGGGATCAGGGCTTGTATTGCTAAAATTGCATTTCTGTAGACATTTGCAGCCACAATCCAGTGTCAGCCTCTCAGTATAGTTGCACCACTGCTGATAAGCAATTTAAAAACTGTCAGTGTGCAGAAAATTATTTAAACTGTTAATTTACCTTTTTTTCTTCTTTCTTTCTTGTCCATATTTCACATTGCATTTTGTAATAAGATTGGAAACAATATCTAGAGTATGGTTTATTTTTTGCAAACACAAAACATTGGATCACAGATGTGTAAGTTTAAAAAACAAAAGCATCACCAAAACCTTATTCCTGATTAAATTGTCCTTTCTTAGCCCATACTTTATACTAGGCATGGTATAAACAAAATATGGTTCGCATGGAAGGCCCCAGCCAGGACCCCCAGCCCAGGGGCTGACAGGGTCTGTTTAGCAGTGTGTGCACAGCTCCTGTGGCATCTGTGATGAGCAGCACTTGAGCTGTTTACAAACCAAGTGCAGCACAGGGACAGCTGCCTGTCTCTTCTCTCTTTTGTCCTTGGGTTAGAGCAGTATTAGAGCAAAGGAGACATTGTTTTTGTCTGTAACCCTAGAGATAATTACAAATCTAAACTATAAATGTTAATGATTCACATATTCAAGGAATTATTTATGAATATGGATTAGCCTAGCCAGTGAATATTAACAATGATAAATATCTTGTGTTCTTCAGCATTGTTTATCAACAGGTATTCCAAAATTCATTGCAGTTTTAACCTTGATTTGTACAAACTCTACATGGGTACAGAAGTCACTCTGTAAGAAATCATGGGCAAAACAAAAAAGTAAATTAAGTTTAGCAATTAATTATTCAAGCATAGTTACAAGGTAATCTGAAAGTAATAGGCTTTAGCAAGGTTAAAATTCAGCATCTCTGGGCTACCAGCTTTTTGTAGCAAGCTAACAATAATAAGCATATTCTGAGGTTTCAGTGGCTCCAAACTGTCCAGCAGTGTTGGTTTCCAATCCCGTGGGAGCACAAGTACCTCACTACAGTAACACACAGTTCTCAGGTGTGAGCTTGGCCTGCCCCCTGCTCAGACTTTGCTCAGCTTTGTGGGAATGGTGGTCTTTTGAGGACATGCTCTGTCTGCTGACCTGCATGCCCAACTCCAGCCACCACAATGCAACAGAGCCTGGTGCGGCCCCTGGGAAGAGTCACCCCTTGCTTTAGTAGTGGAACTTTTACTTGTACTGCTCTTAGAGCCCTGCCACTCAAGTACAGACCCACTTCTCTTACAAGTTCTGACAAGATCACAGCTGGAGACAGTATGGCTGTAGGCATTATGCATTTTCCTGCACTCTGAGTACTCTTTCAGGATGAAAGTGATTAAAAATTTTGACATAGTGAAGAAAAAACTGAGGAAGTCACATGGACTGCAAATTNAAAAAAAAAAAAAAGAAGTCATGCAGACTACAATTTAAAAACACAAAGTATTAAAAAAATAGTAATAGTGAGTGTATAACATTTTGCGCACCTTGAGCCTTTGAAACAATTTTATTAAGTATAGTAATAGGGTTTCTGTATTTTTGCCAAATTTCTTCAATTTGAACTAACAAAAGTGTCAGATTGAAATTGCAAGTCAGGAGATGGTTAAAGGTGAGGAGATAGACTGTATTTGTTATATTAATGATTAACTCTATCATTAGTATTTTATTTTAATATCTTCCAAGTATAAACACATGCTTAATTCAAAATAAAGGTCAGGATAAATGTCAGGATAAAGAGACAAGTAAAAAGGTATAATGCAGAACAACAACAACAACAGAACAAGTAAATGGAGCTGCAGCACACATTGCATTTTACAGGGTCACAGCTGATTTATATGGTTATGTTGGTAAGAGAGACCACGTGCTCATATTGATCTCAAAAGCAGAAATAAAAGGAAACATAAGGTAAATATATGTAAAGGAACCAGAGACAAGTCAGGTTGCATTTGCATGCCATTTATCATGTTTGCATAGACCGAGTGAGGTATTCCAAGACATTCTGGACACAAGTAAATATATCCACTTAACACTAAACTGCATAGGCACACTGACTCTGGTTTCAAGACTTGGCTCTGTATTTCCTAAAGTCCATCCTATTTCTTAAGTGTAGACATGCCTTAAAATTATTTCTTGGCCAGATCTTCCATTCTTGTGTTCAGCAGGAGTTTGGGGGAAAGGAGGTTTAGCAGTGTTACATCACATGGAGCAGGTAGTCATTACTGTGGTATTGTATAAAACACAGAACTTTGGGAGGGTAAGGGTTACAACTAGAGAAGACAAAGCAGGTTATTTTGCTTTAAAATCAGAGAAAAAAGAAATTTCTTACTATATTGATATTTCAAGGTTGAGATGGGAATTGTGGTTACTGCACATTAAGTATAATATTATGTGTAGGGTTGGGACTAGGAAACTCCCTAAATTTGTATATGACAAATTTCTGTGTAAGAACAAATGAGGTCATAAATTAGAGACAACTAGCAAAATTCAGCTAATTAGAATTTATGATGGTAGAGAAGATACTTTGTGCTACTAACAAGTATCAGACTACCACATGTTAAATACAGGCTATATATTTGAGGTCCAGCATTTTGACCCAAGTTTCTCCTTTGTGCAAGGTTACAAGTCTGTTTTATTAAAATTTTTTCTGTATTCCTGTAACTTCAGCTGATTTTTTTTTTTAACTGCCTCAGTATACTGATCAGTAATACTGTTAGGCATAGGTGGGCTTGCAAGCACTTGTTCTCCAGTTATGACCTGTGATAAGAACAGACAGTCAATACTTCCCTCTCTGGTAAATTTTCATGTGGAGCTGTTAAAAATAGGGAGATTTTCTGAGAGATATTTCAAATGTCTTCACCTCTCTTTTTCTTGCTAGAAGACACTGAAGGTAAAACTCATTCCTTCAGACCAATGGTCTAAAAGATCCAACCCTATGAAATGGAATGAAAATGGAATTTTGAGCCAAATCCTGAATCTTCCCGAATGCTTGGGTACTCCTGCCTCAGTCTGTTCTCAGGTGCCAGCCCAGTGCTCTTCTGAGAGATTCTTGCCTGTTTCTCACATTCCTTCCATCCAGATAATTTATGTTTGGGCTCTCTGGCTTTACAGGGTGATTCAGCTTTCTTCTCTGCCCTGGGAGGATTGTGCACTAGTATGCAAGGAATACAGCAGTGGAACTGGTGATTTTTTTTCAGAAGTCTCTTTACTACTGTCACTATTGTCTCTACATTCCCTCTGCTCTGGGATTATTGAAGGATCTAGTGATGAAAGCCTAAATGCTGGAAAAACACTTGGAGTGCTTTAGAGGTAACTCAAGGCTTTATCACTGACATGAAAAATCCAGAAACTCTCTTCCAGTTAGTGCCATTGGAGAGCTGATGATAATTTTGTAAGTAGAGCAAAGTCAGTAAATCTGGAAAAGTAATCAGCTAAAAACAGTGTATGTGCTCTTTCCAGAAAAACAAATGTATGCTAGCTGCATCCAAGGACTTTAAGGTACCTTTGTGGAAAATAATTTTCCAAAGGCCTAATTTTTTTTTCCTTTATTACACTCCTGTAGCACTCTATTGAAATCTTAGAGTGTTTGCTCTAGTAAGTGCTTCTTTCTTTTATGTGTGCAAAGGCAAATGAAAATTGTATCAGTGATACTAAAAACATCTGAATTCTAAATAGAAGATCCCTGTTTCCTGTGACTCTGATGGCAACAGTAACTTGTACTCTGTGTCTTGAGTAAAGACTGATTGAAATATTCACTGTTGTGTTTGCAGGTCCAAGTCACTCCTTATAGGTTCCTGATCCATTTGTGTGAGATGTGTTATGTTAATCCTGACTCTCATGCAAGCTCTGCTCCCCTGCAGTCAGAACATGTATCCACTGGCAGTCCCCTGCTTGGCCAGTAACTGACTTGGGTCAGAACTGACAGGAAAACCAGCTTTGGCTTAACTTTGTCAAACTTTATTGAACCTCCTCCAGATTCATTTTTAAAAAGGTCTTTAATAATTTCATTAGCAGAGGCAAACTTGATAAAAGAATTTTCCCCAAATTAATTTTACTATAAATAATTTCTAGACATTTTGGTCAGGTGTTTTATTGGAAACAAAGTATGGTCCATCTGTCAAAGGTCACAAAACCCTCAGACTGCACAGGTCAAAGCCTCAGAGCCATCTAGAAAAATTTCCAGAGTCAAGCTTACTTAATTTGTGCACTGAAGTGATAAAGACACGAATTTTGGTACAGAAATCATAACACTTCATATCTGCCTCTCATCCAGCAAGGTTGGCATAAGCAGAGGAAGTTCTCGATTGTCTTTAAAAGTCCATATGTATTATTTGTGAAAGGTTTTGGTACTAAAACTATTCTGAGTGGAAGCTGACTGAATCCTTCTAAATTACTTAAGAAATGGTCATGAATTTTTCAATTTTAACATTAATTTTCTTAATTTTGCCTGTTTTTCTAACTTTAAAAGGATTAGTGATATAAACTATTACCTGAAGGGAAAGAAAAATGTGAGGAAGGGAAAAATAAGCTATGAATTAATTGGTATCTGGCCAGATTAAACCTGATCATAGATTTCAAAATTTACATGGTATTTTTTCTTACCTTAAAATTACTTTCCATTATTAAGTTTAACATTTAGTATCACCATTACTGTTTGCCTAGAAATAAAGCACTGCTGTCTTTTGCTTTGGTGCTGGAGGCTAATCTTCCTGCAGCCAGGGACTATAAAAAGAAGCGGAAATAGTGAAATGTGGTTTTCAAGTGAACTGGCTGCTTTCCAGCTGTATTAAGCTGAAGTGAAAACTGTGTAGGACACCACTGAGTCTCTCAGAAGAGAATTCTAATGGAGTCTGAGATTGTGAGATTTCTGTTCAGGAAGAGCAGAGCAACTTTTCAAAGGCTGTCAAGGATGAAACTTAATTGAGTGCTCCAAGAGACCAGAAAATAATCATTCAAACTGCTTGACAACTAAATCATAGAAATATAAAGGCATTAAAGGCCAGATGTCATGCATATAATCATAAAGCATTGAGAAAATTCATATGGGGTCTAGACCAAGAAGAAAATCTGGATATTGTAACATTTTCTGCCCGCATGGTTCTAGTGATCTTGGCTGTGAATGACTCTGGAATAAGAGCCAGAAAAGTGAAACAAAAAAAAATTAAATGCCAAAATTTGACAAGATAGCTGAAGGACCATGCTTGGACACAAAAAACAATGAAAACTTGCAGTGAGTTTCAAGAGAGACTTTTATACCATGGCAGTAAGTATCAGTTAAACAAATTAATTATGATGGTACTGCAAGATTTAATGCACAGAAATACAGGACATTTTAATAATACTGCTACCATTTTAACATAAGCAGATAAAGTTTCTCTCTTGTCATTATAAACATATGCTAGATTTTTCTTACAAAAAAAAAAAAGAAAAAAGCAAGAACACAGACTTGTTACCCAGTATCAGATGGGATTTTCTCATCTGTGAAAAATTCAAGAACCAAATTCTTTTTTCCTTACTTACTGCTCCAGCTGATTTCCTTCCACATGTCATCAAATCTATTTATGGATTTCATTAGCCCAGCATCTCTTTCTTTAACAATGTCTGATTCTTTTCTGAGCTAAATAAAAACAAATGAATATTAATGCTTTCTTCTTTTGTTTGGCTCTTCTCACATAGAGCAACAGCAGATGCAAATTTCTTCACTGTGATTGTGTTCCTTTGGATGGTAAAGGGCAACATTTTTTCATAGGCTTTAATAATAATATAGTTTCAAAACACAAATTAGGTTAGGTGTGTTTCTTGGTGTACATGTGGAACAGTTCTATGTCAGCAAATACAAGTTGATCCTAAACAAAAGCTCTTAATATAATAAGCAGAAAATTGTGATTCTACTATACACCAGATGTTAAATCTGCAAGGAATCATGCTGATAGATAACTGGATGGCATCCTAGTTCTTTTCCTATATCAGAAAAAAAAAAGAAAATTCTCAGATAACACTATGTCATGCAATTCCTTAAGGCCTTCTCTTTTTTTCAAATCAATATGCAAAATATTGCAGTGCATCACAGACATAATTTTGCCTTAGTTAAGGCAGAAAAAGAATCCATCAAATAAGTAAATCACTCCAAGCAGGAAAAGCATCTTACTGTTCTATTCTGTGTTGTTCAGTAATTTTTAATTCATTTTATTTACAAATGAAAGGACACCCTTGTTCATTTATGTAGCATTTTTGGTATAATATGGTGTCAAATATTAAGATAGATTCTATCATTTGTTCTTTTGTAACAAGAGAAGTGGGAAAAAGTTGCTGTGCTCTGAGATATTATTTTATACAGCCTTTCCAGTAGATCTAAACCTGAGTTAGTAGGTCATTTAAAGCACTGGGAGAGAAATGAAAGACAAAGGAGAGCAGCACATGTTGTAACTCAGTCATGGAAAAAAAGGATCTGTTAAACTTTGTGGTTCATTGTTTTTCATATTTTGATAAAAAAACATTGCTAGACTGAATTGCCCTCCACCTTTCTCCTTATCCTTGAGGACATGCTTATGTGTTCTATTTTCGTCTGATTTATGCCACACCCCTTTGGAGTCTTCTGCCTCTGCCATCTCCTTTTCCATTCTGCCACAGCAGTTCCTGGTGTGACCAGGGTTTTCATTTCATTCCCATGCTTCCAGCTTAGTATGACTGTTCACAGCCTGATTTATTCTTTAATATGTTTGTCTACCCCAAAGTAATGTTTCTTTAGGAAATAGACTTGATGGTGGGAAAATTCTGCCCACAGGTGTAGAAAGCTTTTAGGATCAGTTGTCGGTTATTAACAGTAATGTAACTTTGGAAAGGTTATACTGAAGATTTTTCTGTATGGAATTGTTTTAAGAGTCAAGTGGCATTTTTCACAAGTTTATGCTTCAAGTCAGTATACACTTCACTTAAATTTGAATTTCACTTTGGTTAGGCTTGAATTAATTACGGGCAGCGTTAAGCCATAAATATCCATTAACTTGGTAAACAATTTGAGCATTTAAACTTTTTTTTGTCTAATGCTCAACATTTGTCCACAGTTCTACCAGCAGATCAGAACATTGGAGCACTTATTAATCTGTTCCAACATGAAGTGCAGAACCCTAATTCAAGGTCTGCACAGATCTACTGCAGGTTTTGGTTTTTGCTGTGCACCTTTTTTGTCTCACATTACATAATCGCTGAATTTAGATTGAATGACAATTTATTCTGTCATCACTAAATACGTGAAGATAACTAAAAGAAGAATTTGATTATTTCTTATATTTGTTCTTGAATTCAACATGCAGTTTATACTACTGGCTCAAAATAAGGGATTTTTTTTTTTTTTTAATAACCACATTTATGGGCTCCACAAAGTGCTTATTGAGTGACATATTTGACAGGTTTGCGATTAGTGTTCAGGATAGCTGAACATAATTTTACACTATTAGATTACTTTTAAAGCATCCTTCCAAGAGAATATGTAGCAAGTTCATTCAGTTATCCCGAATAAAACATTTGCAGAAGCATTTAAAACTTGTACACAAAAGCCATTTCTTTTTTTACCATCTCTGTAGCTGGGCCCTTCCTTCTCTCCTTGTACATGTGCACATTCATGGAGAAGGGAAGGTCAGCAGCTGGGCTGTGCTTTCCCAGTTGGACTGGAGCCAGAGCTGAGACCTCACCCCAGGTCAGCAGCCTGCTGAGGTGTGCTGGGCTCGGAGCAGCAGTCTGGGGCTGTCGGGGGGTGCCCAGAGAGCTCAGTTTCCCAGCTCACAGCCTCAGCTCTGGTTGTTGCTACCTGAACTCTGCTGGCTTCTCTGGCACCTGATGAGCCCGGGGTCCTCTCCTGTGGTGGCTGTCACTGTGAACATTAAGATGTCATGTCCTGTAGCTCCTTCTGAAGCCACAGCTTATTTCAAAAATATCTGTGTGTAAAAATGATAGTAGCAGACCATCTGTTATAGCTACTTCACCAAGAAAACTATAATGAAACAAGCCATAAATATTTTACTTATTTAAAATAAGAAAATAATTCTTTATACCAAGTGAGAAGCCAGTATAATTCTTCATCCTTATTAACATGCATATTAGCAATCACAGTGAAAGTGGGAAACTGGCCCTTACTACATAATATGATTTATTAAAAAATAACTTGCCTTCAATCTGGGATACAGAAATCTGCATCCAGATGTATAATCCCTTCCTCTTCATTCAGAGGGAGTTAAGTCTAGCCTTAGATATGGCCCATACATAAATCTTATTTTTTGGTGACTTAGGGTGACAAGTGGTTCCAGCACTCTGTCTCTCATATTCTTCAATCCTTTCTGTTTCTGCCTGCTCATATGGAAGTTGTGATTTCCACCAAAGATAGATATATCCCTATTCCAGGGATGAATTAACTTTCCTCTCACATAATCTAAGATGCAGTAAATTATTCATTTTACTCAGAGAATTGATGCTTGTGTCCTTTAGATTTGATTAAAGGCTCAGATCTGAGAAAAAAAAAATTAAGAATCATTGTGTAAATACTAATTAAGAATCCTGGTTAATCAACTATCAGGGTCTTGCCAGAGCTCTGGTTTGCAGCAGACAGGAATCTCTGTTATAATTCTTCTTTTAAAGATTTGAAAATGGTTGAGACTTCTCCACACCTAATTTCTGGAAGGGTACAGCCCTTCTCCATTTGTGACTTTAAACAGTAGATTTCAGGGAGATATGTAAATTACTGATCCTGTGGCTTTCCAACTTTTCAGATTACCTGAGCATTCAAATACAGAATGAATAATCAACTTTGTCACCATTTTTTGAAAATTGAAGTTGTGCTGTACATAAATAGTTGTAATACTAACTTTTAATTTTTTGTACTTTTACTCCTAGGGGTTGTTAATTGTACTGTCAGATTTCAAAAAGAAATAAATCAGCTTAGCATAAAATAGTCATCTTTCTTCCTGAAATATCTCTGAGTCCACTGCTATCCTGCATTCTAATTCTAAAATGAATTTGTTAAAAAGGGAAAAGAACACTGGGTAGGTAGACACATTTCATTAAATGTCTAATTATATTCATAGCTGGAGCTGTAGTGGTTCTTCCCTGATCTTTTAATAGAGACACTGGTCTCCCAATAATTATAATTGCTTTTTAAACTAACCTGATAGTGCAGTGCTAGCCTACAAAGAGTTGTTTAAACTTGAGATTCAGGTAGCTCTTTCTAATTCTAGGTACCTATTTTGTTATGGCTATTTGAATTATAGAGGTTATTCCACTGTCCTTTAAGAAGAAAAATTTATCATTCACACAAAATCTTGCAAAAGAGTAATGTAGCAACATCTCTAGCTGAACTGACATTTCAGTAATTTGCAAAAAATATCTTCAAGTTTAAGAACTGAAGTTGTGTGATAAACAATGGTTAACCCTTAAAATATGAATTTAGGATTGTTTTGGAATATTCCCTATTATGAAAGCTTTTCAGACCATATTGCCATACAGTCATTAATTTTATTTCCTAAATGTTTTTAGTACTCCTTCTCCCCATTAATTTCAAAACAGCTCAACAAATTAAATTTTCCAATCAGTTTGGCTGTCTGGAATCAGTATCATTCAGTAAATTCATAATTTTCTTAAAGAACTTCTTCAACCCACAATTCAAAGTGAAGTACTGACTCCTGTGTAGGTTGAGTGAAGACCTATAGCTATATTTGTACTGAACTACAGGTAAAAGTAGGTTCAAAAACAACTTGTTCAAAAAAGACAAAGAGGTTGCACTGAGTCAAATGAGGGGTAAACTATTCCACAGCTCAAAGGGGAAAAGCTCTAGAAAGCTATACAAAGGCCTCACATTTATGTATGAGCTCTTCCCATGCCTGAAAAATAAGGAAAAACAGGAATTTGTTCAGAAGCTGGTGTTGCTGCAGGGAATGGTGAAATGAGCATCCTGTTTGAGAGAAGATGTGCTTTGCAGGTGGCAAAGAGGAACTGGAGATCTGCCAATGTGAGTACCAGTATGGCATTCAAGTTAACTCCATCAATCCCCCAGCCAACTCAAAGCAACACATGCTGCATGCTAATAAACATCATATGGCTTTTCAGTCTGTGGTGGGAAGGGCCAAACCTGCAATTTTTAAAAGTATTTTTTGGCATTGAAATTATTTAATTAACAAGATTCAGTGTAAAGGCACAGCATGGACAAAAGAAAAAAATTCAGAATCTCAGCAGAGTCAGAAGTTAAAAGTTTGGGTTGGGTGGGGGTGAAGTGGTTCATTAACTTTTGTCAAGAGGAGATTCAGGATAATGGATTCTAGGGCCCTGGAATGTTTAGGTGCATCTTCTGCCATGTCTTCTGACAGCTGGCAACAGTGTAGAACTGAAATGCAGGAAAAAGTTAAAATAGCTTGTCAATAAGATGCTGTCTGTATGAAGGTGTCTTGGTTTGTTGTTTGTTTTGGTTTTTTTTCTTATCCTTTCTTATTTCAATGCACAGCAGCCAACAGATTACATAAAATTCCTAAAATAGGATTAAAAATTATGTAATTTTAGTGTGCCTATGTCTGTCAGCTTCACTTGGAGATGTCAGTAGAGGAGACATAGAAGGAGATTTATGTCTAAAGAGGTCTGATTGTGTTTATCAATGAGTCTTTTCCCTTTTTGGATTTTAATTGTCTGATTACAATGTGTTGTCTAGTATAAATATTAACTAGGTACTTGGAAAGGTTTAAATATTTGCCAGGAGTGTTATCAATGGGGTCTAGCGTCACAAATGACTGGTTTAAGTTGCTTAAATCATCATCATCAAAGCTATTAGCAGAAGCGGGTTCAATAGAAATTTGTGAAAATGTAACTTAAGGTTTGACAGCACAGTTCACTTACTTACTGCACAGATGAAGCATGAAAAGGAAATTTAGATTAGAATGTGTTTAGAATAATTTACAGAGACAGGGAATGCAACAAGATAAGGATGCAGAGGGGTAGGGACACAAAAGATTGAGGATGCAATCAGGTGAGGGAGTCCCTCCCAATGGGTCATGAGGTTCAGAATAGTCCCCTTGCTTTCTGTGTTCTGGATGGAGCCCAAGCAAGGCTGAGCCCAAACTTAGCCTCCAGTTGGATCAACAGTTTACATCAAAAGCATTTAACAGCCCTTAATCAATGACAGATTCGATAGGATTTACCATAAGCAAAGCAGTAACTCTAGATCTGAGATGGCAATATTCATACTGTGCATGCTATGGAGTATTTCAGGCAGCCCACACCTGCACACACACCAACACAGGGATGGAGACGTGCATGTGTGCAGATGTACAGAGAAACCTGCTGAAACCGTCCCTCACATTCAGTGGAATACTTTGGATTCCCTGGCTTTTCTCAGGGGTGAGCCTCAGTCAGAGAAGTCATAGCTCGGGCCCTTCGACAGATCTTGGTGTGGCCCTCGAGTACTGCAGAGGTGATAACTGGCGAGCTGAGGTCTCCCATTGGGGAGATGCTGCCGCAGCCCCTGCAACCCCAGAGAGCTCCAAGGGCCTCCCTTAGCACCACTGCTTATGTGGTTGCAGGATGATTGGCATTAGTCATCGGTCAATGTCTATCGCAGCTGTAATCCAATACAGCAATTATTGGAATTTTTCATAAGTCCAGTAAACAATAGTATTGTTCTCCTTGGGCTATGATTCAGGCAAGTAATGTTCCAAGGCTGTCCAGGAATGACTGATTATCTCTTGTCCCCTTCCTTGGTTAGGCAACAGAAGTTCCTGCTGCAGACAGTATTTCTGATAAGCTCAAGGGGAGTTTAGCTACCATGGCACCATTAGTCAAGGCCAAGGCCTAAGGAGGATTCCTGAAAGCATAGAACAGCCTGAGGCAGGAGGATGGGGAAAATGCACCAGCACACCCAGTTAGACTAGAAAGGGCCCAAATCAAGTATTCAAGATGTAATCTGAAGACTCCTTTACCAATCTCTCTAATTATATATTTTCTAGCTTTCAATGTATAATCCAGGTGTACCCAGCAATGTACAGGAAATTAAAGTAGAATCTTATTGTTGGAAGGAATATGTCAATGTAGATTATAAATGGCAGATACGAAAAACAAGGGAATGATAGTAGAAACATATCAGTCCTTCTGCAGGACCTCATCTGATAGCTATTAATCAGAGAAGGAAACCCTGTTCTGGATTCTTCGGCAGCCTAAATTGAATTGTCTAGACTAGGGTGAACTGAAGGGATTTATATCAACTGAGATCTTGCCCCACACGTTTGAAAACTCAGATTCAATTTTATAACCTGTCTGAAAGCCTTAAATTTTTTTATTTTTTAAAGAATATTCTATTGTCTGTATCTGCAGAAAAATAAGCTTGTCCAAGGTCGTCAGCACCTTGTTAAAAATGTAAAGAGCTTACAGTGACTGTGCCTTTGAAGGTACACATTTAAGATGGAGTGTTACTATCTAGCACCTAGCCATGGTCTGTAGCTGTGGAAATATATTTTTGTAGAAATTTTTAGCAAAATTCAAGAAACAGAAGCATCTTTGCTTTAGTTACATGGGGGATGTGAATCTTGCAGATTTGAAACCATAAGGTGTACAACACAGGAAGACCACTCAAAATTCAGGCAAGTGGGTTATGACGAGGGAATAGAAACTACAATGTGGTGGTGATCATAAAGCTGAGGACACATCCAGGTCATGTTTGCAGCAGTCCAGACTTAAATATCTTTGGGCAAGGTGCTCAGAAATTACACATTATATATAATTGAATAAAACTATTTCTCCCCACTAATCACCATTCTACACAGCTATCTAGGCTTTTCTCTTCAGGAATTATCCTGGAAGAAGGAGGCTGCATAAGCTAAAGCTTTATACTGGTCAATTTATACCACTCTGGAAAGGTTTAGTACTAAATTCTTACAAGCTTTATTTTCCATGGACCCTCCTAATGGCAATAAAATGAATCCAGCAGCTGCAGCACACATGCCCTATGTTTTTCTAATAACTTTAATACACTGAGGCATGTCAGTCCAGGTAGAAAATTCAGCTTTCTGAAATAAGCCTATTTAGGTCAATTTTCAAAGAAAATAAATTATTTTCAGTTATNTTTTTTTTTTTTTTTTTGTTGAAGACCTGTTACATATGAAAAAAAAAATTGAATTGTTGAAATTGAGGTGTGTGTTTATTTGAATCTGAGGTTCTGAATTAAATTACTGGAATGTAATTTCTTTCACTTATTAAAAACCAAAACTGTGAATGCTGAAAACTATTTTAATTCCACTGTTTGGCTAAGGACAAACAGCTGTGTGGAAATGTAGTGTGGTGGTTCCCACAGCAACTGTAGTCCAACCATAGAACACACAACAATATTCTCAATTTTCTTCTTACAAAACTGAAAATCTACCATTGTCTGATAAAAAAATCTAAGTAATTTCACATGCATAGTGAGAGATACATTTTCAGAGAAACAACACTAATGAATTTTGAGCTTCAGTAGCCTTTCATTTCTCATCTGTAATTTCCCATTAAGATAGGATTTTGTACCAATGTATTTCTATAGAACATGGCAACACTTCCTTTTACATACACTTATTTTTGCAGTATCTAAAATGTTAAGATCAAAGTGATTAATGGATTCCATTTCACTGTAGAAGTACTAAGAGAATACTTCCTTCGATGACATCTGTAATCAGGTTTAATTAAAATAATTTTTTGCACTTCAGAAAATGAGATTCAGATATTTATTTGAATGTAACTATAGTCATTTAATTAAATCATTAGCAATCACAGAGATGACATTATTAGTTCAAGCTCACTTAGCATGTATTTTAGCTTGAGGCAAAGCCATGGGCTGAAATCAAGACAGGCAAGTTAAATTTTTTTTCCATTTCATTAACATAAAATCTTGTGAATGTAGTCTATTATTATTGTAGGCTGAGTTAGAGCAAGCTTTATCAAATTTCATCAAGACTGGGGTCCAACAGTCTTAGAGCTTCCTGAAAGAAAGAACTTCTGACAGGCACAGCTTGTACAGGGAGCAGACAGTAGAAGTAAAGTACATAAAGAAGAGCAAGCAGCTGCAGCTCCCAAACCTGGCCCCAGCATAGCTTCTGATGATCAGGTATTATGCAGGAGCTGATGTGCCCTCCACCAATTCCACAGGAGTTGGGAACCCTCCCTCTTAATTGCAAATCAACAGCTTTACAGCCATCCATTGTTCCTCTGCCTGTATTTTGTTAAAATCGAAGATTTTTCCATTATTACTAATGTGAAAAACTAGAGAGTGAGCATCTGTTCATATAAAATCATTGCTTTGTCATCTTCCCTTTATTCTGTGTCCTTATGCCATTAAATAGTCACCGTACTCTTTTGGTATTTCCCTTGGTTTTGGTGCAACGAGACATAAAACACCTGGAGGTGAATTGGATGCAAATGTCATTTCTAATGAGGAGTAGAAACTGTATTTCCATTAAATGAGCGTAAGAAGATCTTTTAGTGAAAGGCACTCTAAAGAGACAAAATTGTCTCCAGTAGGGCTTTTCAGGACTATTGTACAGAGGCTGTTGCCTCACAGTGTCTCAGTTCAGAGCCCCAGCCCCAACCAAGGCCACGTGTTCCTGCTGGGCAGTCAAAATTTAGCAAACAAATAGCTATTAGGGTAAGAGGAGCTCCTAGAGGAGATGCAATTTTTTGTATTGCCACAGTCCAGTCCTAATTAGAGTTACAAAATGTGCTGTCTTTGAGGTCGGCGAGCAGACAAAGACATCTGAGAGACAGAGATGAGAACCAGAAGCCACATTGCAAAGTATTAGTGGGCTAGTATGGGAATTACACTAAAAGGGTTTTCCTAAAAGCTCGAAAGACCCATAGGGAGAAGTGGGATACTTGACTGTGGAGGTCTTGGACATGAGTGTAATGTACTGTCAGTTTCAGTTCTCTCATTTGCAATTTATGAATAGATGAAAAGAGCAACTAAAAACAAAATAAAAGTGCAATTGCCTTTTTCAGTCTTCATTAGCATTCTTTTCTTGAACAGATGGGCCCTCACTAGATACTCTTATGTTAAGTTTTGTTCTGTTGTGGGCAATATTATGTTATTTGAATTATCTAATGAACTTGGATTTATAGAGACAGTATCTAAATTGTCATTAACAAAGGGCTTAGATCTCAGAAAAAAACATCTTCTTCCTGTCAGCTTAAAAATCATCTGAAATTTATGTTGTTTCTGAGACCAAGGACAACTCTGGAAAAATCTTTACTGTGGTTTACAGACCACATCTGTTTTGAGATCATCCCTATTTCCTTACCAGTTTAAAATTCAGGTCATGTTTTCAAGGTGGTTGCTAGATTTACAGACATGGAACAGGTCTGCAAACTCTACACCATCTTTACTGTCTTCAGGTGCATTACTGCTGCTTTTTATGTTTTGCTGCTTGACCTGTAAGAAGGAAGAAGTCAAGGATTGAGATAAATCAGCAGTAAATTTAAACTCTTTTTTTTTTCCCAGACTGTTTTATTTTGTTTGATTGTAGCTATTCACATTTACATTACATGATTAAAAATTGCTTATTTTGTCATACCAGGTCTAACTTTTAAATTAGTTAGAAATCTGAAAAATTCTGGGAAATCAAAACTACATTTGTTAAATTTGGAAAGTATTTTCTTAAGGAAAAGAAAATGGGAATGCTAAAGTATTAACCTTAATGTTTCATTTTGGAGCTGACAAAAGATTTGATTTTTACATTTGAGATGTCATTTGAATGTGTGATTTCAGTAATATCAGCAGGTAAATGAGACTCTAAATTTGTAAGTAAAACATCTCATTTTGAGTAAAATTAACTGTTTTAAATTCCTTATATTGAAATCCATAATAATGTTGACATCTAAAATGTTTAACATTGAATCAAAATCATTTAGAGGTTTTTTTTTTCCTTTCAGCTGTCAAGGCAAAAAAAAAAATTCTCTCTGAGAGCAGAGAGATTTAATAACCTTAGACTTCCTGCTGTTGGGAAGGCAGGATGAGAAATAAAAAGTGTGCCAATACATGAGTAAGAAACTATCTGTGGTTGAAAGTCTTCATCATTTTCTTTTGCTTTGTTTTGCTTAAAGGCATTTCTGCTATATTTCAGTGTTCCAGAGTCCAAACAGTGTAATGTAATATTTAAATCCCTGTTCTACTTCTCTTCAAGCTTGATTTGAAATATGTATTTGTATGGAGGCCTTAGGCTTGCAAGATGAAAACAGCAGGGAATCCACTGTGTCCCTTGGCCGTCCAAAGATTGGGTCTTTGGGATCTTGGAGGGAGAACACCTCACTCCATGGGAGCTCAGTGTGCAGTGATTTAGATTACACTGATCCTGCCTAGGACAGAGAAGGGATTTGGTGCCAGACAAAGGAGCATCTGTTGAGCTTTTTGAACCTGGAGAGAGCCTGCTGCATTAAGTTCTAGTTCAGCATTCTATAAATGCACACAAAGCTGCATATACATGGAGGGAGCATAGCTTAACTCATAGCCAATTTATTTATTTTTTCTCTATGCATAAAGCAATTCTGCTCACAGGAATGCAGTCAAAGGGAAGAAAGCCCTAGGTTTGACTCAGGAAACTTGGACTCCAGCCACAGAAACTTGTCCTATGCATAAGGCAAAGCTCTTCTGTGTCTCAGGCTGTACTTTACCAGTCCTGAAAGCAGCTACACTGATATTACTGTGCACTGCAGAGCACTTGGCACCTCTCAGCTGTGGCCATCCTAAGGCAGGTATTGCTCTTACTGGGAGCAAACCGGTAAATGGACGGAACTGCTGGAACTTTAATGATTCTGGGAGCTAAGAATGAAATGTGGCTCGCTGGGTTTCACTCCCTTCTTCCTACCAATATTTAATGCCAAATGTCTGGCTTATGTTTCTGGAACCTCATTTCTGACCTACACTATTGTGAATCTGACTCATCTTCCCTTTTCTGCCTGCCAATGCAGGATTTCCTCTGGAGCTACTGCCCCATGTCTCTCTGAGAGGGCTGTGGCCAGCATGGGCTCCCAGACAAAGCTATCTTCTTTCTAATGTTAATTTCATGTATGTAGAAACGTCAATGAATGCAGGTTTCTCAAGGATATATGTAGGTACTTGGGAGCCTTTGAGAAATTACTACTCCACTGGCCACAAATTTGTTCTCAGCGTGATGCTATGGGAGGGCTGTTTTAATTCTGGATGAAAGGTCTTTTCTGCTGGAAATCTAGTATTGGCTGCCAATAAATAAGACAGAAATCAGGAATTCCCAGACTGCTTCTACCATATAACAAATCTGGCCTATTCAGCTGTATTCTTGGCATTCTTCCTTACCATAAAAATTGTGTGAACCTCTTGTCATTCTCACTGTACCACACTGGAAATATTCATCACACTGGAATATTCATCAAGGGAAAAAAATTTAATTTGAAAATATGCACATCTTGAACAAAGCATTTATTTTTGAAAGAGATGGATTATTTTNTCTGTCTATATTAAGTCCAGAAAAATAATGCAGATACTGCTATGGTAACCAGAACTGAGTATTGAACCAAGACTAAATTTATACTGCTCCTCTTGCTTCTTTACCTTATTTGTGGCTATTGAATTTCAAGAATGTAAATCTTTCAGATGAAGACCTCAGAGTCAGACTAACCCTTTGGTTTAAAAAAAGAAAAAATTAAATACTGTGACAATTTTTATGGAAGTGAAACTGACTCCTTTAACATGTTTTGGTTTGGTTTGGTTTAGTTTGGTTTG
>VWZN01015879.1:235686-257377 GCA_013396955.1 Regulus satrapa | reverse complement strand
TATTTTTGAAAGAGATGGATTATTTTTTCATCTCTTACAGTCAGCTTATAATATTTTTGTTGTTGTTGTTCTTCATAATGAAAGGGAGTGGGTTTTCTTAGCTTTACATTGTATTAAAATTACCCTGTGGATTGGGGACAATTTTATTCTTAGTTTGAAATGTTGTATATGGAGCATTCAGAATGAAATCATGTTAATAAGTNGACTCCTTTAACATGTTTTGGTTTGGTTTGGTTTAGTTTGGTTTGCTTTGGTTTGGTTTGGTTTGGTTTGGTTTGGGTTTTTTTATTAGTTTTTCTGCCTTGGTTTTCCTGCTCAAAACTCTCTTTCTTTGTATTCTTCTTTAGCTTGGTGAGTATTTAATTATGTACCCAAAATGAAACAGTTCCAGCAGGAAAGAGGCAGACTCTATAAAGTCGACTGTTAATATTATAGCTTTATTTTGTAAAAATACAATGAACTATAAATTCTGGTAACCAGATGTGCTTGACCATGACTCACAAAGGTCTGATATTTCCCCCTCAAATGCATTTTCTGTCCCTGCCAGCTTTCACCACTAAAAAACTTCCACAGAAGAGAGTAGTTTTTGTTCCTGTTCCTATATGGAAATGAACCATTTAATCTGACCTTGAATTTAATCATGTTATGCTGCCAAGTACCACACCACAGATACAAGAGCCTCTGTATGGTCAGGGAAATTTCATGATCAGGGCACTGACACAAATAGAAAGGGATATGAACCTTTCTTTCCTATGTTCCTCCACACTAGGATATTATTTCAAGGTGAAAATTTTACTTTTGGAGAGCTTGCATTTTCCAGGGGAAAAAAAGTTCAATCAGAAACAGCAATTACATATTAGTTCTTGTAGCAATTAGCATAGAAGGCCTAATGAAAGTATTTTCTGGGTTTAAAAGAGAGTGGTTAGATATTTCCCTCAAGATATATTTACTTGCTATGTTATTTTTGTGGGTGGAAACTTTTCCTTACTGGTGCTTTCCAGGCAGCCACTATTCTAAACCTCTTTGCACAAGAGCATATACCTTTTGCTATAGAAGCTGATGAAACTTCCAGAGAGGTATGTTATTTTGGAGGGATTTTATATTCTCTACTCTGGCTGCCTGGGCTCTTTTCCAACTCTTGTTAGGCACAATTGAAATAATTCCAAGTGGAGGACAGTAATACACCTCCTACTGTCTAAATGTAGCTGCCTTATTTAAAGGGTTTATTCCTCATGTTCCCCCTGTTGTTTCAGTATTTAATAGGCACAGAGTGTCTCCTGGCCAGTGTTGTCCTCTGCCAAATCCATAACAAGAAAACAGAAGGTCTTAACTTCAGATTCTCAACTTCCTTACAGCTCAAGCACTGAGGTTGTTCTGTGCAAATTCGCCACGGCTATGGCCTCTTGCTGCTCCCCAGAACAGCCCCAGGACATGCAGGAGGGCAATGCACCCCCTGATTGTTTGGTGTCCCTCCACAGAGTTCACTTCATCTCCTCAGTGTCTTCAGTTTGCTGTGCTGGCACCCCAAAGAGGCAGCCAGCTGCAAGTATCAGCTAACCATGGTGTGTGTGCCCCCGTGCTATAGCATGAGTGTGCACGAATACTGTCCTTTGGGCTTTGGGAGCTGGGGCCTGGATCCGGCAGCTGCCCCCTGTTTGGAAGAAAGGCAGCCACCACCTCTGCCTTCACTTCTTTGGTGTGCTCTGCTCCCAGGCTCTGTCAGGACAAGACAATCCTGGCAGAGGACAGCTATAATTCATCTGCTCCTTAGAGGAACTTGAATCTTTCTGTATTTGCCCTACTTTCAGGCAAGTGTCAGTGCTGTGCCACTGCTGTGTAAACTCTTGAATAACACAGTACATTGTTTCTCTGGACACCTTTTATTTATTAGGACAGGGAATGCACCAAGGTTACTATAAATAATGTTAGCTAGAGTCTCCATAGTTTTGATAGTACAGAAGTATGAGTCATTAAGTCTTAAATAATTCCTATGCAACTGGAATAACTGGCTACTGGCTTCATTGATAGCACAAGAGCATAGAAATGGTGGGTTTAATGTAGGATATGATGCAGACAAGCAAGAAATTGTGAAAAGGAAGATGCTGTTTTCAGCACAAGCGTGGTTATGTTTATTTTTTTCAGGTAGCCTGCTGATTAGCTAAAAATAGAAAGAGAAGTGGAAGTTTTTTCACCTCAAATTTCTTTGTACAGAGAAGCATAATTTGGCCAGTTGCACAGGACCATTTCTGGCAATGACACTGCTTTCAGTTTACAAAAAATCTGTTACTCATTGAAGTGTGATACTTTGGAGAATAACTCAATACCTTTAGAGAAAGGGTAACATTCTCTGAGTATTCCTGTGGAGGAATACAAATGAAGGCTTACAGCTGGTCATTCAGTAAAGCTCATTAGAGTGAGCTTCATTAGCTCTTTTGTATGATTTTGCTAAAGGCTAAGCAGCATTCTTTATGTCTTTGTTACTTTTTGCATGTGCTTGTACATAAACTAAATATAGGAACCTAGAGGGATGGAATTGGTTACAGAAGACACAGCTGTGGAGTTATTATTTACAATAAAATTAGAGAAAACGAACAATTGAAGGGAACAGACGCCCTGCTAATAGCTGCTGGGAGCCTTGATTGAAGTACTCTTTTTTTTTTTTCTTTCTTATATCCAAATGTATAATTGAGAGACAAACAATTCTGTATGGTGGTTTTACTATTGGAGTAATCGATTGTGTTGTTTTTGCCAAAATTTACTTTTTATACAACTACTGTATCATATTAATCTGTTGCTTTGATTTTTCTTATTTTCTTTCTCCCATAAATTGCTGGGTTTTGCTGTAGTATTCTATGGAGAAACACATCTAAAGGCAGCGTTCCCCTTCCTGAATCCAAACCAAACTGCAGAGCTGGTACCACAGAAATGAAACTTCCCTTTCCCAAATCAGTGATGTCAATCTATCCTGTCACTGGCTGATGACGAGGCTCCAAGACTAACAATGCCATTCTAAAAAAACACAAGCTCTGACTGTGCAGTAATGTCAAGCCCACCTTCTTAAGGTTAAAGTCTGTGTAGTGAAATTCTCCCACATATCTCCCAAGACATCACTGTGTTGGCTTCAGGCACATTGTGTGCCAGCAGTGTCCTGTGGTGCTCCTGCCCTTTTAACGCCCTCATCCCCGGTTGTACTTTACACTCTGCTGCAACCTACTGATGCTCCGAGGAACTACAGATTGGGCAATCCCTCCTCAGCCCACCCAAGCAGAATGTTAAAATAATTTAAACAGTCCATTTTCAGCACTCGTGGCATTATTGTTTGGAGGGGAATGCTCTTCTATTTTGGTGTTTCTATATTGGAAAGTTTCCTGTAATGCAAACTTAAAATGAGTTTCTGGTTCTGAAAATGGCTGTCAAGTTTGATGAGCACAGCAGGATGAACAGATTGTAGAGTCACTAACATGAGGAATTGTTTCCTTCTTGCTGTTACATTCTCTCTAGAATGTAAGTAATTTGTCTGAATTTATGCAAACAATTAATGAAATCGGCTTTGATAACAGTAAGCATTCACTGTGCAGGAGCAACTTGCTCTATTAAGCTACTGAGAATGATAATATGTATAGAAAGTAGCAGAATTTTTCTCTAAGTTGCCTCAATATTAAGGTGCTGGGATTTTTCTCTGTTCTAGCATGACAATTACTATGTGTCCTCTTAGTGTTTTGTCTTCATAAACTGTGCAGAGATTATCTGGAATTCTCAAAGGCACATGGTAGCTGCTAAATCTTGCTAATTATAGTAGAAATGGGGAGCCCAACACTGTGCTGGCATGAGACACAAGAAGATAATTGCTCTAGTTGTACAGCTGAAATGTTGGTTGCTTAACAAGACTAACAAGCTGGATGTCTGTCCAAGATCTACCACAGATACCTCTACAAACATGATAGGTAGATAATGAAATATCTAAATTCAACTTTCAAATTGTACTATCTGCGCTGATAGGTGGTGATGGGAGATAGAGCTTAGAAGAAAAATGTGTAGAAAGGAGGATGACTGAATAAGAGGGAAAAGGAACTACAGACACCATGTTAGCTGTACTTTATGGTGTGCTTTGGGATAACCAGAGCAGCAGTGCCCTGTGTGTTTCTTTGCAAACTGCACATGACATCTGGCTGGAGCCCCTCCTGAAGCAAGGCTCTCCCAAGCAGAGAGAGAAGCAGTTGATGAGAGCAGGTCTGGAGCAGTGGTTGTTAACAGGTTGTGGCAGGTGGATTACGGCCATGCTCAGAAAGACCATGCCTGGCTCAGTGGGAGAGGCAGGGTCTGGCAGGAAGCAGTGACACGCAGACAGTGTTTCTACAAATCTCATGGAATGCCAATCCGCATTACCAAGCCAGTCACCTTCCTGCTGCTGGAAGGTGGTCTGAGGAACAGCCTAGAATACCAGTTACTGTTCAAAATTAAACCAGTATTAGTCAATGAAACATGGGAGGCTTACAGTCTCCCAGAAGTTATCCTAGTGTACTTCTTTAAGATTTTTAGCATTTAAAACAGTTCCCAAGTTACACACCATGAAAATTGTTTCAGAGGGTGTCATGCTTTCAAGTACACTTGAAGAGGAGCTGAGGGGGAAAAAACTTGCATTAAAAAACCCTGAAAAGATAAATATTGCTCTCATGTTCTGACTTCACCAGCCTACTGAGCCACCTTCAGGTTCAAGCCTCAGACTTCAAGAGACTGCTCATAAATGCCCTAGTGGCTTACTTTGTCTTTCACTTTTGAACTAAAAATATATCCTATTTTAGGGCCACACATCATTAGTCTTTATTGTACTTCTTTTCCCCATGTCTAATTTTCACACGTTAAATCCACCACAGTGCTATTGAGTAAGACCTGCCTTTGTGTGAAGGGCTTTGGAATAGCAGAGCCTGATCTGGAGCTGATTTATGTTCCCACACACTCAAAATTAGTCAGAGAATGAGAATGTAGTTCTGTAGTTCTTAGACATGAGAAAAGAAGCAAGGAAGAACCCTTTTGAGTCTGAAAGGACAGTTCAACAGACAGAGGACATGGGTACTTCCTTACCTGCCTTACACTTCCCTGGCTCTTGGGTGCGTCAGAGATGAGTGTGCTCAGCATTGTCAGAGTCCCACCTCACCAGCTCAAGAGCTAGTGCTGGCACCCTGTGACTTACCACTCACCTGGCATGGATCAGAACTTGCTGCCAGCCCAGCAGTGGCTTCCCAGGGAGAGCCTGGTGTGATAGGTTTGCTCTTAATGGGTGTTTGGCCCAGCCCACACACTAACCCCTCTCAAATTCCTCACCCAACCTTATTCCATTTCTGAAGACTGCCTTCAAGGAGCTGAAGCCAGCAGCCTGTACCTGTCTGAAGGGTTGTATTAAGAAGCCTGTCTAGCATTGTGTTAAGTGTGGAAAGCAGATAAATGGTACAGAAATGTAGAGGAAATGGTTCAGGGACCATGTATTCCAAGGGGAGAGCTCATGTAACTGTAGCTGCAGAATTGCTGTGAGTCTGGAAGGCAGCCAAGGGGTGGCAGGAAAAGCTTGAAGTCTCCTGTTCTTCCCACATTGCTTCCATGCCCTTCCACCTGCCTCTGAGCCTGAGCAAGTTTTGGTCCCAGTAACAAAACCAGAGCAAATGAGTTATTTCCCCTATGTTGACCTCCAGGGGTCTGTTGTGCACAAAATGGTCTGGGAAATGAAAAGCTCCTGAAGGAAAACAATCTGGGAGCAGAAGTTCATTAGGCTGTGGATGGCTTGGGTAAGGACACCTAGGAGAGAGAGTTATGAAATACTATATTAGTTCTGGGGAGTGGAACCTCTCCATGATATTCTCTAAAGGAAAGATGATGCTTTAATTTAACACTGGCAGAAGAAGATGGATTATCTGAGTACTTGGAGGAAATTGTGTGAGGAGATGAGTTAAGAGCTATTAATCAATAAGGACTTCTAAATTGAAACAAATGCAATCCAATATACTTCAGACTGTCCTAGGCATCAGAACACTTACACAGATTGGGATCACAAGAAAATAATTTATGCTGGAGAAGTTTCAACCCAGGAGGAAATTATAAGCATATGTTTTGGGGCAGCTGTAACCTAGAGCATTGTGGAATATGATTCTTAGTAATTAATATTGCAAAAGCAAGGACACCAGCATCTGAAGTGCTGCTTACAGTATATTAGCAAATTACTCTTAGTAATAGGAGTACTCCTAGATAACAGTAGTTTCAGCCTTATGCTGGCAAATTAGAGAGAGTGTCCTGCTGATTAGACAAAATGGCTGAATAGAAACAGAATAGACAATGCATTATATAGATGGAAAATACATTAGAAGAATGTTTAACATATGGAAAGCATTTCAGACTCTGAAGGGGGAAAATGGCTGGAAATCTGAAGTAAGAAATGTGCTCTGTGAGACACAGGGGTTTTGAAGCTAAAGAGAAACCTTAAAGATCATGGATTATGGTTTTGTTATTCTTTTCTTTGCTTCCTTATAAAGTGCCTGCTCTTATGGGAACCCACAGGTCACAGCCAGGCAGAGAGCAGTGCCAGCCCACAGTTGCAGTGTCTCTCCCTTCCCGTGTCTGAAGCAACAGAACTTCTCTTTCCCTCCCTGTGCCCCCAGCTCCACTTTCCCAGTCGGTGTGATTTGTGTGTTTTGCTAGCACAAAATACTATATACTTTGTCTATGTATACTTTGACTTCTACTGAAGGGCTGATACAGGGATAGAATTTAAGTTTGGAAGTAAGTAGAACTTTAAGTCTGTGATAGGAAAGAATGCCTAAAATGGTTCATGGGAGGCAAAATGTCCTGGAAATGCAGACCTTGTGGGTAGACTGTTGGTAATGGCTTACATCTTTGTTAGGAACATCCAGAAAATCTGGCAGAGAAGATGATGTTACACAGGCATTTTTCTAGGCCACTGTTTCTAGATTGATGTTCTAATGTTTGTCTTTCTGAAAAAGCAGTTGTGATACTGCAGACCATTATTTCTTTTCCTTTTTATCTCTTGAAAACAGCATGTCAGGTAGTTTTAAATTTCTGTCTGTTTGGAGGCTGCTCTGAGCTGGTGGGCTTTCCTGGAGTCTCCTAACCATCAGCTGCATCTGGACACTGCAGAAATTTAAAACTGGATTTTCCACGCAGCATGAAACCAGGTGGAATTCGGGAGATTTAGGTGCAAAGTTGTGGTTCTGCAAACCCTACCAAACTGCTGCCACAGCATCTGAGCAACACAGTTGATAACGGGTCTAATAATAAGTTGCTCAGAGCACATGGAGTGCACAGGAGGAGGCTGAGTTGTGGTTGTTTGTTTCAATACACATTTCTTAAGCAAAAGGTGTTCAGGAGTTCCTTGCCCTAAATTGCCCTCTTTAAACCATTTTGGTAAGTATTTTGAATTGGGATTGGTTGTGTAGAAAATAGTGGATTAGAGAAGTTTTTCCTTTTTGAGAGATTTCAAACCCATGTTTCCCATTCCTTTGGCTATACTGTCAGCAGCAGGAACTGCTCTGTTTCTGGCTGAAGCAATACCTTTCTACTAAACCAGTCTGGCTCTATGGAAATACACAAACATAACAGGCAGCAAACAGAATGAACATATCCTTGCATTTTGGCATTATGCAAGAATGCTGAAGTATTGTATATCAAATAATACAGCCACTTTTTAAACTGGATTTCTGATCTAGTCCAAAGTAATTCACTATTGTTTTTGCAATAAAAATCCATGCCAGGGCTGAAACCCCAAAGAGTTTCTCTGCCTTCAAGTCTTCCCTTAGTACCTGAAAGTACTGTATTCTCACATTGACCATTCTGGAAAGTAATTTATTGCATCTCTTTTCATATAAATCTATGTTAAGAGGAAATTCCTGACTGAAGAATGAGATGCATTTGGGTTTTTACCTTGTTAATGTTATTTTCTCACTTAACCACTGGTGTGCATGTGACATTTGTGTTTATGTCTATGGAGCTTCATAACTTAAGAGAAAGTTTGAAAACATCAGATGAAAAGGTGAGAGGATAATTAGTTATATTCATAGTTTGGGCAACAAGTTTAAATATTATAATAAAAAATACAACAGGCTAAATATAGTCTAAATGCATCAGTTATAATTATAAAAAGCAAAGACTGGGAGGAAGTGGCTACTGTACTAATACCTCGTATTTCATATAAAACTAGATATGCCACAGTCTGACCAGGAAGATGATACCAACAGGACTAATTTACCCAATGATGATGAGTTGAAGAAAAAAAAATTGAGAAATAAAGAATTGCAGAACATTCAAAATTCTAGCCAGTCTTTTTCCTTCTGATTTTAAACAGAAGAGTTGTAAAACTTTAAATGTATGATACTTCTATTTGAAAGGCTTTCACCAGGAAAAGCTCTTGAACTTTTATTTATTTATATCCTGAGTTTATTTTATTTGTGTACTAATTTAATCTCCAATGTTCATGTTGGCTGCAGGACAGCTCTTGAGTGTTGCTGTCCTACATACACACAAAGACAACGTGTGTGGGAGGGGGTTATATTTTTACACTGACCTAAAATCCCTGATCTCCCAGAAGTCATGTACAGCAATAGCTAAATGTTGCCACAGTGGAACATTTTGTTAATGGTTTTAGTGCCATAACACATGTTTAAACACTGATCTCTACCTCTGCACACTGGGTGCAGCATTCTGACACAGTAATAGTGCATTCTAGGTAAATAGAATCATATGGTAGAAAATATTTGGGAAA
Source organism: Regulus satrapa (assembly GCA_013396955.1). Classification (NCBI taxonomy): domain Eukaryota; kingdom Metazoa; phylum Chordata; class Aves; order Passeriformes; family Regulidae; genus Regulus; species Regulus satrapa. The sequence continues at coordinate 248,613 of VWZN01015879.1, read as the reverse complement.
CAGAACCCATTCTCTTGGTGGTGCAGTGCAGGACCTCATACCTGCATTTAAATGTTGTATTTTATATCATTCCATCATAATTCTGAATTTTCTGTTAATAGAAGTTTTCTTACTCCAGGCCTTTTGGTGTCCTATTGCACTCATCTCCCAATAGAATATTTTTTTGTTTTATACATCTTGGAAGTATTCAACCAACATATTAAGTCCCACTGCTTTCTAGACACAGAAATATAGAATCTCTAGAAATCTGAATAACTGTGGACTTAAAACCTTATTATGATAAATGCTTTAGCTCTTGAATGACTGGGCTCTGCTATTTCCACTCATGAACAAATATCTTGCTAGCTGCAAACTGGGAAAAAGTGCATGCAGTGCTCTCAATAGTTGACATGCTTAATATTCCTTGTATAATAAAAAGTCTTTGACTGTAACAATAATAAACTTGTGTTTGTTCCCTGATTTTACTCCTTAAAGAGTTCTACAGAAATTGCTTTGTGTGTTGCTTGTTTAACTACTTGTGAAAGGTACATCACTGATAAGTTGTTTCTGCCTGTTTTACTGCTTTGAACCTGTGCCTAACTCTCTTTTCCCCAGCAGGCCTCTGCTTCCACTCTGAATCTTTACCCTTTATTTTCACCCAGCAAATGACAAAATGAAGCACAGCATGAAAACTGTCACTGACCAACTGTGGGATTTAATACCATTCAAAGTTGAAATACCTGACTGCTACTTCATTAAATATTCAAAAATCAGAAAACTTTGACTCTGTTCAAAGGAGATGTCCTGCTTTTGTCTAAACTTGTACCAGTGTACCAAGTCATCACATTTTGGCGTCTTGAAATCTCCCACAGTGTCTCACTTTTACTAAGTATTAAGTACCAGTGACCAAAAGTAATGCTTAGCCCCTTTAGGATTTACAGTCTGCATCTTTCTGACCTCCTCATCTACAGAGCACAGTCTGATACTTTCCAGGTCTGCCTGACAGATTGGGGCAGGGATCTTGTGGAGAACATCCCACAGCAGTGAAAAGAAATAGCATGCACGCCTTACCCAGCAGCTTCATGGCTAGGGCACACATCTGAAATGCTGGAAATCCCAGATCAGCTTTCTATTTAGGTGAGTTAATCTGAATCCCTCTCTCCCAGGATAAAGCCCTAAGCAACATCTATGGGGTTGAGGTATTCATCCTGCAGACCAGAGTGTCTGCAGTGCAGAAGGACATCACAGACACTCTACAGCACCTTTCCAGTTTTCCTGAGGATTCTTCAGTCCCCTATTACTGTGTGACCATGCATCTGTCTCTTAAAAGCAGCAGAGTACTGGAGTTACACTTGGAAATGGTCGCAAGGCTGGTCAGAGCACATGGGAAAGCTGGAAGTAAATGGCCTCACATCTCTCTATTTTTCTACTGCAATAAAAAGCCAGAATACTGCTGCCTTTTAGGTGTGTGCAGCAATCAAATAAGGATTGAGACAGAGAGGGCATGAAAAACTAGAGGTACTGGCTATTACACAGAAGAGGAGAGACATATAAATCTGTGGAGGGATTTGCATCTTGTTTATTCTCTGTGCACTGTGTAGTCCAAATTGCCTTAGCAATAGATGTGTCAAAACATTTGCATTCAGGCAGTAAAATTTTCTTCTTTGACAGACCAGCCGACCTTCCAGAGCAGGGTTGTGCTGTATCAGATACGTGGCACACTGAGAACACATTCTCACATGACATTCTCATAAACAGACTAAGGCAGAAGAATCTAGATGAAATCATCATTAGCTGAGTACACAAACAGCTGAAAACTGTCCAAAGGTCAAGTGTCAATTGGTTTGCTAAAACAGAAGGAAATTTCAAGAGAAAGCTGTCCTCAGCTTAACTGCAATATATCTCTTTGCTACCGACATAAGAGTAGAACAAAGATGGTCTATTAATATTTGTAGATGATGCTGTGCAGGGAAGGGTTGCAGTACTTTGATGTAGAAAACCAAAATATTAGATATTTATTAAATGAAACATTTAATAAATGGTCTGAAATTCACCACTTGACATTCAGTCCAGGTCCAAATATTTCATTTCAGAGAAATTGGGTACTCACATATGAAACAGGAGAGCAACCAGCCAAGAGCAGAAAGATGCAGGAGTGTCTGACACCTCAGTGGGAGCACCAAGATGGTGATGTTACTGTGAAGGCAGATCTCTCAGTGATGAGGAAAACTAGAGAGTTTAGTCCAGGAAGAAAAGAAGGCAAAGGGTATGTGGAGGAAAGAGACATAACACCAAGCCTTGGAGAGATATTCTTGGCCCTGCCTCCAAACAAATATGCAAAATCTTATGATCCCTTATGCATCTTATCTAATCTGAGGCAAGTTGAGGTAAAAAGGGAGGATGTAAAATGGAATAAATAATGACAAGTGAATTGGGCTTTTAGGACTAATGGATTAATAATATTCTTTCTTGTTTAATCATCTCATTGTAACATTCACTACAGGTGGGAAACCATTTACAGGGACAGAGCTTATCTCCCACCTGTGACTAATCAGCTGGCAGAAACTCAAGTGTCACCCCCCCCAAGTGAAATCTGGGTAGGGATAGAGCTTTAAAGAGGGACTTTACACTGTGCATCTATGGGGAAGGAATTAGTGTAATATCCCCATTTCTTTTTATGGTATGTGTTATGACTGATTAACATGCATCATTCCACTTCTGTGTAAATGTAAGGTGATGAGAAAGTGGGCCTAGAAATTTTGAATTGTTGGGGTCCATGTAAAACAGCATTTAAGGACACAATCAGGGACTCCCTGCATGTTAAACTGGGAATTCAGGGAACTATGATTAGTACTATGTCATTAGTCATAAATAAATGCTAAATAGTTATAAAAGCAATCCTGATGTTAGCCCCTGATGTTTTTGTTATTATCCCTCAAAAGAGCCATTAAGTATCACAGGTCTTCTGGCTGAGCAGGGAAGAAATGTCTTATTCCAAAGCTGAAGAGATGGCCTTAAGAAGATGAAGCAGCTCAGAGCAGCAGTCTAATCGTGGTGGGCCCAGAGCTGCAGCCAAAAGCACCTGGACAGTTTATACATAGGCAGATGATGATGCTATGGACTGATTTTTATGTCTTGATACCTGGCTACTGAGCCCACTGCTCTAGAAATACACGTACAGTAAATGCCTTTGTGAATCTGCAGTATCAAGTCCCAGGCAGGGCAGGCTGTAATAGTTGTATTTTCTGTTTTTATCAGTTATCTTTTACATGTGACACACTTCAACTTGCATCTTTTTTCAGCTTTCTGATTGCAGTTTTCTTTTAAGAATCATTGTTCATGAAAATGGCACCTGCTTTGAACTCTACCTGCTGCTTGTAGTGCCGAAGCATTTCCAGTTTTCCTGTCCCACTAGCTCTCCAAACATGAGTAGAAGAATTTCTGTTTGATCATCTCTGATCCACCCATGAGTCATTCCCAGTAGTTTTTTGCCTTATAAACTAATGAGAGACAGTGAGTCTGTAGTGGAACCTAATTTGGGTCTGGATGCTGTGGGGACCTGTCCCAAAGTAAGTTTAAAAAACCAGGTGGTTTACTCTCATGGAAAGTTGAAGGCAAAATGTGGGTCAAGAATATTCTACATGACTGTTTCCACTGTAGGAGGTAAGAGGGAGGGAAGGCCTTCTTTTAAACTTAATTTTGTGCACCTGGGGAAATGAACAGCTCAGTGTGTTCCACTGCTCAGATGGTAAAGTAAAAGGTATTATATAGAAAAAAGGAGGTGGTAGAAATATGTAAAAATCTTCCCTTAAATGTAATATATGCGTCTTTCCCCTCTGCCACATTAATTGATCTATGGAAGTTGAATAAGAATATGTGTGTACACTTCAGGAGAATTTTTTTTCCTTCATGTTAAAAATATGTACTTCAGTATTATGTTAGTTGGAATCCTCTTGCTTTTGCAGGGGAGAATGTCAGAGTCCAGTAAAATGAGTGGATTTAGTCCCATGAACATTAATGAGATTTGACCAGTCTCAAAACATGATGTATTGTTGCTAACAAGTAAAAGCCAGAATCTGATAACAGCTTCAGAGTACAGTTGCAGGCCAGTTTTTAACACTCTTCTCTAGTTACATTAAGTATAGAGTTACCCTAAGCAGAGTAGCTTATTATTCCATCTTGTTGAATGTGTTTATTTATGAGTACAGAAAGAAGAGAGATGTCTTGGCACCTGTCATTGTTACTTACAGAACAGAAGGGCAGAATTCTTTTTCACTGGCTGATGCTGGCAGAAGCTCCTATTCAGATTTTCAGTTGGTCTCCATGTGTAGCTCTCTCCATCAAATGTTACATAGCTATGGTGCTCATCTCTGTTCTCATTTCATAACAAATCACTTTCTACAATTTTATTAGGTTTTTCATGCTACATCACTGTATTAGAACTTCTATTTTTAGATTTTGTGATACACTCCAAAGATCCAAGAAATTCATCAGAAAGAAGATGTGATTCTCTGGTGTGAAATACGCTCATACAAACTGCTGCTTTCATGTTGTATTAGTTACAATCTGAGCTTGACCCCAAACTGGACTTGTGGGTAGATAGGTGTAAAGGATTTTTGTTTAAAATACAATTATTTTTAATTACAATTTATTAAGTTGTCTAAATTTAAACTAAAATTAAACCTATTGCCGTTCTAGTATTGCTGTTTGTAAATATCAAGTGATTGCTCAAAGGCATACAAACTTTGTGTGGTGCAAGCAAATTGGACCCAAGCAGCCTTGGACCCTCTTATAGTCACAGGAACTAGATTAAACTCTGGATTTTCACTTACATAAATTGGTTACAATCAGCTGCTAAGCAAGGAGCTTATACTTCAGGGATGACATTTCCCCCTCCTTCTCCTGCCAATGCAGGAGAAATGTGAGTTGTTGAGGATTTTCAGTATTTTACCTGTTTGTGATCAAATAGGACAGAGGGAAAATAATTTGACTATCTCATTTTTCTTATTCCACAAATTCCCTCACAAATTAAGAAGAAAGCAGCCATTTTTAACAAAACTAAACCTCTAGAGAGTATATTTCAGAATGCCTGTTTACATTTTTTTTCTGACATATGTTTATGGTGTAGCACTTTGTTCAATCCTTCTGACTCAGAAGCGGGAGTGGGCCCAAGAGTCTTCTAACTTGGAAAATTCAGGTCTCTGGATGTTTTATACAGAGCTAGATTACATCAATATGTGTTTTACACAACTAAATCAGTTTTGGCAATAATGTTCTTGCAATGTCCAGACAAGATTTCAGGGGGGTTGTGGAAGACATCTTAAATCTTTCTGCAGTTTGGTGGCAAAGAGAGGGAGAAGATTCAGTCTCACTGCAAGCATTTTTGCATGAGGTGAAACCAAAAGTGATTTCAATCATTTTGTGTGAGAGGCAAGAGTAGAAATAGAGAACAAAACTCACCCCAAAGCCACACGATGTGACCATGTTTCCACTTCAAGGAACAGGCTTTTAGAGCCAGGGTGTGAGTGTTTGTGGTAGGGACAGGGCTGCTGCTCTGGCTCCTACTCACTTTTCCCACACAGCAGTAGAACAAGAGTCTAAGAGGGAGCAGAGGAAAGGCTTCTGCTTTTCCTGTGACATTTGAGGACAATTCCTCCCCCTGTGAAGGCAGGGTGGTGAGAAGAAGGCAACAATAAGGGCAGAGGCCACTCACTGATGTTCTTGGCTGTATTTAGGGGTGTGCAAGCTGGTGGATGCATTTCCTGAACAACCTTTTCCACAAGCTGAGTTCTCTGGCTGCAAACTCCAGCATCTACTCTTCTTTTTCTTTTTTTTTTTTCTTCTTCTTCTCAAGTGGAGCAAGAAATAAAAAAAGGTTCTTTCCTCCCAAATGAAAGTAGTGAATCATGTCCAGTACATTGATCCTTTTCACTCCCTGTTGGTCATGCAGAATTTCCAGTCTCCAGCAGTTGCTTCCCACCCTGGCAGCAGTACATTGCTATAGGCATGTTGATGCATCCCAACAAACCACCAAAAGAAAGGGGCAATAGTAGGTTCAGCTTTACTTCTTCATGCTTTAAACTGGAATTGTATTCTATTGAAACCTGTGTCTATAAAAATGACTGAAATATATAATGGTCTTTCTGCATTATTTCTGTTGCCTACTTCATTCTTGGTTATGGTTATGTCTTACTTTTCCAAAGAGTTGACTGTGTATATGCAGTGCCCAAGAGTTTTGCTAGCCAAGAGGCAAAAGTAAAGTCAGGTTGGCTGGTTTTGCAGGTTATTGTTTTGTACCATAGATCTTATAATCTATGCTTTCATGAAGGAAAAAGCATTTGTGCAATATCTGCTTTAAAAAAAGGAAAATGTGACAAAGATTTCAACCAAGAGGATTACCCATTAAGTTATGGTTGCATTCAATTCTCATCCCAGTTCTTTTCCATTGGGAATTTTTACCTGTGAGGTAGCAGGCCAATGCATTTTAGAATTAAATTTAGAGGTCACAAGATCCATCCTATTAATCAATTTAAGTATAGAAACCTCAAGCAGATTATGTGTTTAGGAAAGAAAAAAGAGGCTCCTGGAATGCAATCCTCAATGCCAAGTACACTTTGTATAGAGTATCACGGAAAAGCAGCATTTAAAAATGGAAAGGTCAGGATCTTGACCTGGTTGACTTCCACAAATGGTAAAATATGCTTACTGTGAAAGAAAAGTATGTGTTGTGGAGGTATGGGACACAAACGTAAGAATTAAAAGTATGAAGGCAATTAATCTTGCCTTTAGTATCATCTATATGTACAGTGAAAAAATGTGCAGGTGGAGCACTTACAAGAAGTTTCAAGCCGCTCTGAATATTCCTAAATTAAGACTGTGATCACAGAGAATTACCTTAAGCTTCTGCTGTTTTATATTTAAATTTTCTGCCGTTTTTTCAAATTAAAGAGATGATTCTAATGATGTACGCTTGTCAAGTGCTACAAGGAACAGAGAATTTCTACTTTAAAAGGAAAAAGGCTGCTTGAGCTGTAGTTTAATTTGTGTGATTATGTGCGTTTTCACCACTGCAAAATATGTCAGAGATCTGGTTTTTTGTAACAATGGACCTCGGTCTATTTACAAGAGGGTTGTTGTCACAATTAAATCATGCATGACATTGTACCAGTCATACCAAATGGAGCCTCTCAGCAATGTATGTTTAATGTTAATTGATAAGGGAGGCATGTTTTGAAAGTGGGAGCATATCAATCATTGAGTGATTAAGGTAAACTTGCAAGTGATTTGATGTGATTTTCCTTGCAACTTCCATGTTAGAATTTTATGAGAATTTCCAAAATGAATCTGATGTCTTGGTAGAGAGGGGATGTGAAGAATGAGTCTTAGAAGGGCTGCAGTGTTGCCATGCTTGAGAATTCATAACAGCTTTGCAGAGAGAAAGGTTTAAACACCAAACTTGTTATTTTCTGCCCACTTTAGAAAAACACTCTGTATTTAATGATGTCTGTAGTCCTGTGAGCACCTGAGCACTTACAGGATAAGTGTCTTGTGAATCACTGAGTAATGCTTCTGCTCCATAAAGGTGCTTAAATCCATGTGTGAATCTTCTCCTAAGGGGCTAATACAGCTGTCACAAATTCAAGGGTTTGCATTTGCACAGCTCAAGTGAAAATAACTTTTTTTTTTTTTTTTAATGTTTGAGCTAGGTATTTATAATGCTGGTCTGAATGCAGTGTTTGAATGCTTTACAAACATTGCTCTTGCCCCTTTACCACAGTAAAGGGGAAAGTATTGAAACTGTTTATTGGGAGAATGATTAATGTGAATTATACAGCTGACCAGAAAATTGAATATAATATTTAGATGGATTTCTTTTTTGGCAAAACTCCAGCTCTGAACAAGACTAATAAGCAGCTTTAAATTACCACTGTTAAATTAATATTAATTATTTTTGTTCTTACAAATATTTACATATAGCCATAGATAGCCTTTTTGCTCATTTTGACTTTGTCAACTAAACATCTGAACCCCCTTATACTACACCTATGGTGAGGATATAGTTTTTCCCATCTTCTAGAGGAAAGTCAGATAGAGAAGGTAAATTCTGCAGAATATGAATCAATGCAGGGATCCAGATTATTGTCTTAACCATTATGTAGTGCCCTCTCAAGTTTAAAACTATGCTAATGTCACCACATAAAAACTGGCAGTAAATTTTATGCTTATTCAATGAGTCAAAGACATATTACCTTACGGAAACTGGTTTGGATGAATAAATGCTTCTTGTAGTATTAAATTTAAAGTGTTGGGATGGGAGAGGAGCTTATCTCTAGTTCAAAGCATGAATAAGTTTAGACCCACAAGACATACTGGATTTTTCTGGCTGCTTATGTGATTACATGCCCTAGTCAGAGATAATATAAAATATGTAAACATCTTTGTTTTCATTTAAATTGTGTAAATTGTTAATTCTTTGATGGCCCTTAAATATAGAGAATTTTTTTCATAACCCTGCAGTGTTCTATTCTTCTCAACTTCTTAAATTTAACTTTCTAGAAGGACTAGAACTCTGCCCTGGCATTGTAACTAAATATGAAGTCGGATTTGGTATTCTGTAATGAAGGAAAGATGTTCTGACCTTGCTGAACATGTAAAATAATGACATAGTCTGTCTTTTGCAAGCAGTGTCTTTTCTAGTAATAGAAATTTATAATATGATAAGGGCACTGCTTGCCCAGTGTTTGATATTTACACTTAGCTACCAACTTGATCCTGATTCTTTAAAGACATACACACATCAATTGTAGCAGAAATTGTTAAATGTATATGCATTCACAGAGGAGGTCATAGCATGAAGCTTGAAATTAAATATTTAGAGCCTCTTACTTGCCTTGCTAAAATAGCCCTCATGATGCCAATGATGCTTCTACTCAGGCAGCCACACCCAACCTGGTTCCTTAGAGAAAGGATAGATGAAGGGCTGGAAACTTATTTCTCTTAATATCCTTTATGCTATAAGCCTGTTTTTACAGAGCGTGACCTTTGCAGCAAAGTAGGCCTATGTATGTAGATATTAAAGGCATGTGCAAGAGTATTACTTTTTCAGTTTTTAATTTGAGCATTGAAGGAGATATTTTGTGTTTGCAGGTTTTCATTTCCTTCTGTTGCTATCTTTTGTTATGACACACTAAACTTCAAACAGATCTATCACCTCCAATTTGGTGAACTCATCTGCTGTGTGATGAAGCAATGCAGATGCAGTTCAGGTATCAGCTGGGGAAGGAGAAGGCTCTCCCCAGTGCTGGGGGTGTGCTGTGCCTTGGCAGGCTGAAGTGCTTGCAACCATCCTGTGAAGAGCAGCTGCCTGGGAGCAGCTTGGATGTCATGTTCTGCAGGTGGCAGAACAATTAAAGATTGTGCAATGCTGACATTTGTAACAGATCAGATGGAGTGGGAATTACCTGGGAAGTGAATAGTGAAGGCTAAAAACTTTCTGAATTACTGGACCAATGCAAAAGGCACTTGCATGTTAAAGGAGTCAACTTTATTGTGCTATTATAGGAGTGGAGATTCCTAAATTCCATGCAGCAAACATCTGCATCAGCATTTGATGACAACTGAAAACTATACTAGGAGCTAAGGAAGGTCTCATGGACAGGCAGATTCTTTACATTGCACACAGGAAAAAGTTCAAAGCCCAAGAGAAAATGAAGCTGCACTTTACAGTATGGTTTGGGGGTTTTGTAGTTCAGATGACAAAAGACCACAGCGACCACAGTAGTTAGTTTCACTTTTCAGTTATTGCATGCTGATAATAGTACAGAAATGTATTTGTGGTCAGGGGCAAAAGAGGCAGGGGTGGGGGAAGGTGTAATCTAATGAAGAAAAAAAGTTTGTCTTGAATGTTTGTGTGCACCAGCTTAATGGCGTAAGAAATACAACAATTTTTTCACTAATCAAATTAAGGACCATTTCAGAGACAAAGAAAACAGGTAAAATGTTTAAACACTCACACTCCTGAGTAACCTGTTGGCATGAACTAGNAAAAAAAAAAGCTGGATGTCTGTGTTAGAAAATGAATGCATATTGGGTAAGTCGTGCCAGTACAGATATATAAAATGACAGATTTCTATGATTTTCTTTAAAAGGCATCTCTAGAAATGTTAGATTACCAAACATGCTAAAGAAACAAGCCTAAACAGAGTGTTACTATCTTTTGTTTTGCTGTAAGCCTTGGGGAAATGGCCACTAGGGGAAAGGGAGCCAATTCTTTGATGCATTTGTGAGAAAGTGGAACTATTGTCTATTCAAGCTCACACACAGTTGTGAAAGAAAATAGTTTTTGTGGTCTTGCTAACAGAGACAAGACTCATATGGCCTTGCTATTTAATGCAACTGCAAATTGAAGGGTTTTGCTTCTGATTAGCAGTGGTATTGAAACAAATTTTTTTCCAAGCATTCTTGAAATTTGGAAAAAAAAAATTTCCAGATCCAAAGCCAACTTTGAGTGTGAAACCCAGTCCAAACAGTTACTGCAACCACTTTATGCTGTACTGAAACTGCTATCAGTGATGCTATATCATCTCTCAGGGGCAGCCTTAAGTAGCTGTAGGAATAGGCTTCAAACTCATGGCTTAAGAGTGACTTGTTCCTGTAAATCCAGATCTCTAGTCCAAGATCAACTGAGTATCCAAAGTTACAATCTGTTGTTGCTTCTATTTTACTAATGCTAAATACGTGTTTATCAAGGTAACAGTCTTTTAAAGGTAGAGAACTAACAGCAGAATCACACTATGTGGTACCCAAAATCAAATGGAAAGCCTCTCAGGGAGTATAACGGCCTGTGTAACAACTGACTGAAATCTGAAAACCAAATAGCTTCTGAAATACAGAACTGTGAAACAGACCCTCTTGCATAATAGTTTTTTTGGTTAACCACCACCTACATGGAAAATCCTGGACACTTGTGCTTTGCACTGTGTGTGACAAATTGAGACTCAGCTTGTCTTTGACAGAGGTACTTACCTTGACTATCACTGAATGTTTGCTTAGAATCATGAGAATAAAAAACGTGTTCTATTTAATTCTACTGCCTTTTTTTTTTCCTCATTATTTGAGTATTTCTGGATATTTATCACTTCCCTGCTGGCTTGAAAATGTTGGTGGCATAGAAAGAGTTGGTACTTTTACTCCTTGATGCCTACTGATAGATTTCAGCAGCCCCATGCTCATTGATAATTATCTGCATATTCACTCAACCCCAGCTTGCCCATGTGCAGTTGTGAAGGGAGAAGTATTGTGGAGCACACACTGCTATTGCCTGACCACAGAGCTGACCACATCTGAGCATGAGCAACAGAACTGTGCCCAAAGACAGGGATGGCTGGACATTTCTGGCCTGCTTTATGGTGATGATTTTCTTAAAACCATTTTCCAGAATGTACATGCACATACTGAATGGAAGAAACCATTAATTTCCTTTGTCCTTTCTCACATATGCAATGTGTGTTTTCTTTGCTGTCTGCAATAAATTGTAGTCAAATTTATCCTAAATTACATCCTTGTGTGAGGCAGAATGCTTCCCTAGTCTTTGAGGCTACTTACTGTTCTTTTTTATTTCTTTGCAACATCAGGCTGCTTTCCTAAATAATTCTTATATGGATTGTTTGCTAAATGGAGTCTCATTTTTTTCATCTCACAGTAGCTTTTTGTGTCAAATTTCCCAATAAATCTTTTCCAATCCAGTAGTATTTTCTTACTGAGCTTTAGCTTCTAACAAATATCATCTCCAAGATATTACAATGTAGCACCTGTTGCCTGGTAGAAATGGCTAGACTAGACTGCTTAATTGTTTTAAGCCAATTCTGGAGCACACTTCAGATAATTCACTTTATGGGGAAACATTTCCTTTGCAGAGCAATACTTAAACTCTGTCATCATTGCTGCCTTTGGTATCTCCAGTGAGCTTGGAGGAGAGAACTGGGAGCCGTGAGGAGGCTGCAGTGAACTCGCACCACTCTGCAACATGCCGTGTCTTACAGCCAACTACCTCAAAACAGACATCCTGCTTCTCGGGGAGGACATAATCTAGGAATTCTTGCAACACTTAACTCCCTAATACAAAGTCTAACTGACTATCGGGTTTTGTGTTTTAGCACCTTTGCAGCTTCAGCTGTTGCCCTCATACGTGTACAGCAGCGCTGCCCTTACAGGGATTGCACCTGAAGTTCCTCGGGTTTTATTTCAAGCTTTTCTTACAGGGAGTGCCATTGCACTCAGATGTGTTATCTCTCATGGTTACCTCCTTTCCCACGCCTACCAGTTTAACTGAAGAAGGAAAACTGCATTACAGAGGAGAATGTAAGTATTATTGTGCAAAGAAATTAAGTTACAGCTCTCACAGCGGTCCTTTATTCTCCACATTGCAGTTTAGTGTTAAGGCATAAAGCTAACAGAAGGTATGATCACTCTGCTGGGGGCTGTGACTATTGTGTAACTTCTGTGGGCTTAAACGGCTGAACTTAATTGTGGATCGACTGAGTTTTCCACGGTGAAGAGGGAGGGATGCAATTCTGGCTGGCAGAAGGACTGGGAATCATCCATCCTTGATCTGTGCAGGGTCTGTGTGCTGCTTGGAGGATACTGTCTAAGAGCTCAGTGGACGGTAATGCTGACCACAGAGTTGATTTCTCATGAAACCTGAAACACTTCGGTTTCATCGAGTGAACCGGGGTTCCCACCTTAGCAAGCGGTTAATACAAAGAGCAGCTCTTCCCGTGCACCCGCAGCCTTGCGGGGAGAGCATCCTTTGGTGACCACACGCACGGAGGGCGGTGTAGCTGCGCTGGCCCGGCTCGGGCTCCCTCCCGGAGCCCCGGGGGCCCCGGCATCCCCCGGTGCGCAGCCGTCCGGCGGCAGCCGGGGCGCGCACATGGCCAGCGCGGGCGG
>VWZN01015879.1:153574-224557 GCA_013396955.1 Regulus satrapa | reverse complement strand
GGTGGGGTTTAAGACTAGAACTTTGTGTTTAAATTCCATGATGATGCATACTGAGATGGGCTAGAATAAGAGAAGGGCTGCTCTGCTTGGCCTTTGTGTCCCAAGGCTTCTGGCTTTCTGGTTTCTAGCACTGTTTCCCAGTGCATATTTCAGAAGATCCTTATTCATAATACTAAAGTATGTGTTAGGAATTCAGATAAGAAATTTGAGTTTCTTTATTTTGGGGGAAGATTAAGTGTGACTGAGAATTTGAGTCAGCAAATTACTTGTAATTAGAGCTTGAAAATTGAGGTGTGAAAGCTCTGTGATGCACACTGAGATATTGCTGCTCAGTGTGTGACTGGGTCTGTCATCACCTGAGCAGCACGTCCTGAACCCACCTTGCATAGTTTGCAGTGGAGCTAGTTGTTGTTAACATCCATGAGGTAAAAAAGATAATGCATAAGAGTTGTCTGACTTTTTTTTTGCCAGTGTCAGTGTGCCAGATGTGCCCCAGAGCCAGTATGCCAAACACATCCTGCTATCATTAGCTAACTAGGACAATTTAACAAGTACTTTTTTCTGTCATAAGGGTACAAAAAGAAATGAAAATTGAGCCATGACTGAGGAATAATACATTTTAGTTGCTATTATCATGGGCTCATCTTAGCTGATTTTTTCATGTCTGTCTGTAAGATAACAGGAATAAAAGCTAGCAAAGTGCAGTGCTAACGGTATGACTGCTTTTAGACAGTTTGGCAGGAAATGCTGTTTCCTGTTCTGTTTGATCTTCTGTTGACTTTCTCATAAATATTAACCCTGCTGGGGCTTCAGCAATTGTTATGGGATAGACAATGTCAGTGATAGCAAAATTTTAATGTAGTTGTTTTTAAGTAGATTGAACACATTCTGGTTTAAAAATGCAGAGTTATGCTGTAGTTCTTTTGACTGCAGTGTAACATCTTCAGATTTTAGTCTGCATAGTCAGGTTGGAAAGTGGGATTAGATTTGCCTTTAAAATATGGGCTCACTGGTGTGGCTTGCTCTTCGGGATCAGACTGGGGCTTCCAGAAGTCCTGTGTCATAGGCAGATGCCAGGTTCCTCAGCACTCCAAAGTCAAATAATAATTGTAGCGCCATTTGATGTGCTTCCCAGATCACCAGATAAATTTATATTTGGAATAGGATGATAGATCCATCTTCTCCATTACTTTCTTGAGAGGAATTCTGTCCTTGCCTCCTAAGACCCCAAGCAAGTGATGCCCATAGGGGTGTTGGGGCCCCTCCCAACCCCAAACCCTTGTGTGATAGAGGTGAACCTCTCTTAGCCTTTCACCCTGTCTGTTCCTCTTGGCTGGCAGTTGTGTGAACCCTGCTCAGCAGGATGTCTTGGTTAGGGTAGTCCCTCCTATCAAGGTGCACTAGTCTTTTGGGCTGGCTTTTAAGCTTGTAGTTACTTTCAAAGCAGATGCTGATAGATGAGATTTGAAAGCCAGAGAGTGCTGCTTCCCAGAGAGCTGAGTTCTGTGGTTTGTGCTGGGTGGAGGCCATCTCTAGGTGTCTCCCTGGAAATGCAGTAGCTTCCATTCCTGGTGCTTGTGCATGCCAGTGACATTGTGCCCCAGCAGTCTCCTCAGTAAATTGCCAGCCTGATCTTTTCTGAAGGGCAGTCGTGTTGAATTTAGTGTTACTACATCAGGAGTGAAGCACTGATACTGAGAGTGAGTAATTGTAACCAAGTCTGCCCTTATGCCTGACAGTGTGTGTTTGGTATTTGGCTGTAACTGTTCCTAATTTGTTCAGCCTCTTGACAAAAGCATAAATGACATCGAGGTGAGAGCTCTTCTGTTGGCTGCAACTCTGTGTTACCATGAAATAATTGTAACTTTATATTGAAAGTGATAAATTATTGTTAACTTTAATTAGAGTACTCATATATAGGAGTGAATTTCAGCAGAAGTGAACAAGTGCTATATCCACATTTAAAGTTCCTTCTGAATTGTAAGAGAAAGTTGAGAATATTTTCCATTGGTGTGCAAAAGGGGTGTGCTTAAAGGGAATCTGCATCTCCGATCATATTTTCACTTGGATATTGCATGTTCTAATACAAGCTTTGGCAGCATAGATAATCACACTGTTGACTTCCTTAAAAAACAACTATAAGCAATCTTTTAGGTTAGGGTTCCCATGTGTACTCTGTAACATTTAATTAATTTACTTATGCATTTCCACTTTTTCTACTGGAACTGCTTAAGAACATAACCCAGCTGTCAGCAGAAGAACAAGAGGGTATTCTGGTAAGTTGGTCATCTATTTAAAAACCTAATTGCATGTTGCACACAGGAAACTGCTTGATGCCCTGAAGTAAGTCAATATCTTTGTGAGAGTAAATATTGTGATTTCGTGAAAAACACTCTCTGGCTGATCCCTATTTCCTGCATGATTGGGAAGTCTTGAAAGACTAAAGAGAAGAGGCCAATATTTGGCTACTACCTAAAATTACTTTGAAAGTTCATTTGAGAAGTGTCATGATAATCTAGAGAATGACATCACATCTGTTTTACACTAGGAATTTTTTTTTAAAGTCATGTTCTAAAGCAGCTCTGTAAGAATAGGATATTTTCATAAATATCAGTTAATTTTACAAAAAGTTAATAGCACAGGCCCTTAGGACTTTAATAATAACAATAAATTACTTGTAACCAGACATTTCAGTCAGTGAGAATGAAAGCTCTTTGCACATATGTGTATTTAGCTCATAGTTTCTACTCATATTTTAATCTCCCTGGGAGTTCAGTATTAGTCTTTCAAAACACACATGTTACTAATCAAAATATTATTCTTCTAAGGATTTCTTCCTGAAATACCAACCAGAAGACATATGTTTATAGAGACTGTGTCAGAACTTAACAAATACAGGCCAAACAACTTATAATTGGCCTGGTTTTGCTTATTTTGTATTTTGTTGAATCAACAGCCTTGTGGATGTGAATGTTAATGGATACCAGAAACTAAGGTTCATTAGTTTTAGATTTTGTATGATTTTATTATCTTCTGGCAGTCAAATAAAAGAAAGGGAGTGAAATCCTGACAAGAGACATAAAATGAAAACCACATGTTGTACAGAAAAGCTGTCCAGGGGACAGTGTCACTCATTAGCTGCTACAATAGCTGTTACTTGGTTTGATATAGTGAGCATATTGTTGTGCTGTGACAAAAGGGCAGCAATATTATTTCTTAAAGAGGCAGGATGCTTTTTGATTGGCTTGGTGTGTTTTGTTTTGCCTTTTGGTGTGTTTTTCTTTATCTTTTCCGTGGTGATAAGGGCAAAGCTGTGGGTTTCAGGCACTTCTTTGGGTGTGGTGTGAGGAGCTGTGTTTGAGTTGCTCCTTTCTGAGAGGGTGACAACATCCCATTGAGCACTGTGGGTCTGAGGGACCTCATCTCTTTCCCATGCTGTTGTCTGGGTGGTCTCACTGTTCCATTGTGCAGCTTGGCCTTCCTGGCCGGTGTAAAGGAGAAGGAATGTGAGCCTCCCTGGGCTTCTAGATGTGCTAAGAAAGGAAAGGTTTTGGGGCTAATCAGCCCCCACATTGTAATCAAGAGGGTAACTTCTCTTAAAATGTCTGGCACTATATACACACAGATCCCTTTTCTTGTCTTGTGAAGGCTAATGTTTATGCCAGTAGGATTCTCTGTAGGTGGATTGCTCTGTAGAAATTAATAATTTGCCCTGCTTTAGTCCAAGAAGTGTCATGGTTTAGGTGATACTTGACATGATTAAACAGGGAAAAAAGATGCTTGGCTGGCTGCCCCTGGACCTGTCAGATTTGGGTAGGGTTTTTTGAGTAACATGTAAACAAACAAACAAAAAAAAAACAAAAAAAAAAGAGAGCTCTGTAATATTTATAGCTTTAACAATTTTCAGAGTTCTAACTCTTAGCTTCTTTATATTGGATTCTTGGCACCAATACAAAAAAAGGAATTTCAACCCACATTATTGTAGTACTAGTGGAAACAATCCGTATTCTTCTTGTGGGATCTTTTCTGACAGATACAAGGATACATCTGCAGCTGCTGTATTTGGGGAGTGGGGTGATGGGGGAGCAACACCTGAGACAACACAGTTTTTCCTGGCCCTGTATGTACAGATCTTACTTTGCGTTTCATTTTTTTACTTTGTCCACATTTTGTGCCTAATTTTCCCCTTTGCAGCTGTAGAAGCTTACGCTCGGAAATTGAATGAGATTGTTCCTTTTGGTTCCTTGCTTCTGGCTGAACTCTTTGCATATGCCTCAAAGTGAAATTGCCTTGAAATAATAAGCAGGGATTGTGCAGCTGACTTAGAGTTGAAAGAAGCCTGATTGGAAGCCTCTTTTGTTCATTTGTGGGTTAGGTTAGGTTAGAAACAGAGTCTTATGTGAAGAGAAATTGTATGGCCTAAATGGCCAGTTCATCGCCTCTAGTCTTTGGTTTAAGGCTTTGGCTTAGGTGACTCTTCTGCTTTGGTTGTGTTTGGGGCTGTCCCAAAGAAGGCACAAATTCACGCTCTGGTTTGTTAGGCTGAGTAAGCTGTGTTTTTACACATTCATGGAATAACGGTTTGGAAAGAACTTCTGGAGGTTTTCAAATCCAATTCCCTGTTCTAAGCAGTTCCAGAGAGATAAGGTTACTCAGGACCTTGTCCACTCTCCAAGGAGGACCTTCCTGTGCTTGACCAGCCTTCATGGTTAAAAGCTTATTTTACTGTATTTAATTGAAATATCCACTACTGCACGTGTTCTGTTCATTGTGTCTCATCCCCTGCTGCTGTGTCTCTGTGGAAGGCCTCTCTCTTCTCTGTACCCTCTGACTGTATAAACTGGCAAGGTTTTCCTTCAGCCTTCATATCTTAAGGATGGTCAGAGGTATTTCTCTCAGCATTTCCTCAAGCCTCAGTCTGTCTTGGTCTTGCTCAGAACTTGATCCTCTGGGTCAGTGGACTTGTGCTGGGCATCTGAGGACTGGACATAGCAACTGCATTAGTTTGCTTGGCACATTGGCAGGCCTGTTCTGCAGCTGGCTCATTCTTGAAGGTGGCCAGGCCTGTTCATGTACTTTCTGTGATGTCTCAGCAGGGTATTCATGTCCTGAATATGTTCATGTCCATATTCAATATATTAATGTATTTTTAAAACAGTAGTGTAAGTACTCCCTTTGCTAGAGGTACTTTGCATGATATCCAGAACTATTCTGACCTCTGCTTGTGCTACTGTCATATTGGTAGTCGATGATCATTTCAGTATTGGCCTCTGCTTCCAGCTTGTCCTCTTTTGAGTTCTGCTGCTGATTGCCCAGCTTGCAGTAGAAATTCTTAGCTTCAAGGTGTTTTATGTTTTAAATTTAAAATTTATTATATTAGTTTGGAATGCTTTAGGCAGTTAAACTCTTGGCTCCCTGGGACAGCCCATTTTTTTTGTGAGGGACTTTGGAGAAGACTTTCTTGTCTTGAAAATCCAAAAGCCTTCTGTGAAGAGCCAGGGCTCTGTGGAAAGCTTCTCTCATTTCTCTACCCTCTGAGAGTGTAGACTGGCAAGGTTTTCCATCAGCCTTCATTTCTTAAGGGTGGGCAGAGGTGTTTCAGCATTTCCTCGAGCCTCAGTCTGTCTTGATCTTGCTCAGAACTCAATCTTCTGGGTCAGTGAACTTGTGCTAGGCATCTGAGAACTGAACACAGCAACCACATTAATTTCCTGGGCACATCCAGGAAGAGCAGGGAATTGCTGCTGACATCTGTCATCTGCAGAGTCTTGACTTGGAGGCAGAAGGTGCTGGATACTGCTTTTGTAATGTCAGTGTGGCATCTGAGAGAGGGGAAGAATATCAAAAGTGGGAGCTAAGAGATGAGTGACTGCGCATCTCTGGCCTGACTTCATCTGCAGAGGCAAAGTAGTGGGTTTGGGTTCTTTTTTATTTTTCATGCAGACAAATAAAGAAACATGCTTAGCTCCCAGGTAGTTATTCTGAGTGCTGATATAGTGAAGAATGGGAATCTGTGGAGGAAGGCTGTGACTGAGGTGAAGATGACATCCAGACTGCTACTGAGTTCCACACTTCATTTCTCAAAATGTTTTACCCATGTGAACATTTGCAATCAGTACAATCCTGCTTCTCTAACTTATCTGGTATGGCCTGAATGTAGACCTGTACTGTGTAATCTGTGGCATTTGTGTATGAAGCCTGACCTGTTAATTTAATACCTGATTCCACTCTTTCTTGGTTGTAAACCATTACTTTTTCCTTTGTTAAACAATATGAAAAAAATTAATTAAAAAATTAATTTCTGTTATTTAAGTTCCTACCTCAAATGTTAAGGCATGTGTTTTTTTTCCCTACTCAAGTGAGTTGTTTGAAAACAGAAGGAGAGTATGAGTAGATTAGTGTGCCAAGAGATACCTTCTTTTGCAGGCTCTCTGGTGGCCCAAAAAAGAGGTATCTTTTCAAAGAGTTAGAGGCTGAAAGTGCAGCAGTTCTGGGTTTTGTTATTGTTGTTAGCTGGGCTGTACATACAAAGATGTCACTGGCTTGGATTGGAGGCAAATTAGAATAAGAAATCCATTTTCTACCAAGTTATCACTGTCTAAAGTTCTGCTCTAGTCCAGATTTGAGTGGTCTTTTTGAAAATAACTCCAGTCTCTCTTTGTCTCTATTAGTGTTCGCTCTGTATTTCTAGCCTGTATTTGAACAGAAATACTAGTTTTGGACTATGGCAAGCTGTGGCTGTTACAGGAATAGAGAATAGCTTGCATATCCTGAAGATGAGATGAAAGCAATAAAGGTTTCTGTGGCTCTTGCTCGAAGTTTGTTGATGTGAGTAAGAGGTTTTGCAGTGGATTTTTTAAGCCTTTGTTCATATTTTAGAGAAGAAGGGGTAGTTTACTAAACCACGGTGCTGGTCAGGCCACTCCATGTAAAGAACATTGCTGTACAAATGACACCTCATCCAAACCCACATCTTGCTCTTAAAACCCCGTTAGTGGCTGCTGACATCTCTGTCTCTGTGTGCACTAAGGGATGTTCCTGCCTGGTCTTCCCAGCTACTTGGTTCTCTTTCCAGTGTTTCCATAAGCAGCAGGGTTTGTGCCAGGGCAGCAAATGGAGAATGCATTTGCTCTTCTCTGGGAAGAGTGTCTTCCCATGTAGCCAGGTGTGTTTCGTTCTTTACAATTGATTTGTGAAGCATCTAAATAAAAGGTTTTGGAGTTTATGCCTGCCATGGAGATCTTGGACTGTGACAGGTAACAGATGAGTAGCACTCTATTTCACTGTAAGGAATGTCACAAAACAAACATGCTAGAGTGAAAAGAGACACCCCCATATTTTTTGGGTTTTTTTCTCCATGACAGTTCTGGTTTTCAGACCCTCTCCCATTGAGCTAATGAAATGGAGGTCACCTGGAAACAGGATCAGCTGTTGATAATGGCATTTGAGGGGCTGTGTGGAAGTTAAATTTGTATCTTTCTGAAAGAGGATAATAATTTGCTACCAGTACTTTTTGGGAACCAGTAGGGTGGTGGCTTTTTTTTATTTTATTTTTTTTCTTCTTCCCCCTGTTGTGACTTATCTGCAAAAGCTTTGCTTTAGAAGTGTGAGCTCAGCCAGGATTATAACTTCTGATGACAACTCTTCACAGAGTTTATCTTAATACATTATGTTTTTATTTAACTTCGTGCCAAAGATAAGTTTTGGTAGCTCCAACTAATTCTCCACCAGTTTTATAGGAGAGGAGAAGTTCTTTTTAAAGACAAACAAACATTTGCTTTGTAGGTTAAGTAGTTATTTTTCCTGGTTTGAAGTCAAAGATTTATTTTCCTGGTACATGTTTAAAGAAACCACAACAATGCTCTTGGCTCTTTTTGGAGTGTTCTGTGCTAGATTCAGAAGCCACTGAAGTGCATTGAAATAAGGAGGTTTTCATCACTGCCTATGGGTTGAGTTCTCGATTTTACTTGATCTGAGAATAATCCCATTGATCTCATAGAGGCTGTAGTCGTAGAAAACTACCTGTCCAAGTGAGGAATTTCTTGAAAATCAGCAGGGTGCTTCACCTGACTTGAAAATAAGAATTTGGAACATACTTGTATGTAGATTACAGATATATTTCACTTTGTGTGTAAAGAGAATATTCTGAGAAACCTCTTTAGTGGTTGAAGCTCCAGAGATAAGGGATTCTAGACCAGCTTCTGTCATCAGCCTGTTGGAAATCTTGAAAACCAGTCTTTTGTCACTTTGGTATTTTATTTTTCAAGTGGTTGCAATTTGTTGATGTCATCTGCTGTAAGATCTATTGGGGAAAACCTGTTTCAGCCACGTACAGTGTGGTAGTAATTGAGTCCTCCACACAATGACTGTGTAACACTTTGCACCCAACGTCAGTCTGGAAGAACAAAGAAATGTTGAGAAAGCCAGCACTTGCTCAGGCACTTATGGGAAGCCGATTTCTGTGCTTCTCTGGCTTCTTTTTCTTTCCTCCCGTGTCTGTAGCAATTGTTTCCACTTTGAGCAGGTAAAGGCAGCAAGTTATCAGTTGGTCTTTCATACACTACTCCCTAGAGGGTGCCAGACACCCGCGTTCTGCAGCCGGTGGCGCCGCAGCCTTGCGCCGCTGCTGGCGCCTTGTGCCTCGCAGGACGGTGAGTTCACTTGCTGCTGCAAGGTACACTGAGGAGAAGTTAGGTGGCTGAATGATTCAAGCACCCCTCACGCAGGCACAACCATGTACTCTCATTCGTAACTTACTGTAGCTTATATGTTATGAATCGTTTTTGTTGGTCAGGGAGAACTTTGTGAGAAGGAAACAATTTCAAGCTGAAAAAGTTGTAAATCGTTACCAGGTACTGCAGTGAATACCTGCTTTCCTGGGTCACTAGGGAGCAGCTGATGGAAACTAAAGAGTTACAAAGCCTGTGTATTCTGACTCTTACCTCCTCTGCTGTTTGAGACCTCAGTGTTTCTGATATTTAACGATCTTTACAGCAACACTTGAAGATACAGTGCATGAATGTTTAGAAATGAGTGCAAGAGGCTATGTTATGAGCGGACGGCATGGATGCATTTATGGCTTGTAGCACCTGTGTCTGCATAAGCTTTCTTTGAAGTAGATGTAGGATCCCTGTGTGTCCCTTAAAGCACTTTTTGTTCCTCCTCCCTCAAAGCATATGACAGCAGTGGTTCAGCCTAGCCCTACACTGCCTCCTGACAGCCTCTGGGCTGGATGTGAATGGTTTGAAACATAACTTTTGGAAAGAAAAGACAGGGCAGCTCCTTGAAGGTGGATTCTTGTGGCCCCCCAGACCTCCCTCCACTGGGAGCAGACAAGAGAACAGGAGGTGTGTTGGAAAGGCTGCCTCTGTGGCACTGAGATATGCTACTCTAACTTGGTATCCTCCACATTGCTTTAAGGCCATAGTCATAAGGAAAAAGTTCATGGAAAGACCTGAGCTTATACGCAGGTGTATGTACTTATAGCTTTTCCTCATGCATAAAATGTGCAAAGGAAAGAAAGAGGCCCTTTAATGAGGATTTGTCTCATTAAGCTGCCTGACATAAACCATCTCTTGGAGTACTGCCCCTGTCTGATCTGAGTCTTGATGCTGATTCCTTGGGGGGCTGGTTAGGATTCTCCTGCTTGTTTTGAAGTAACAGAGCATAAAATCTTTCAAATTTGCGTGTGTTTTTTCCCTCTGCTTTCTTTGCAAATGCTTCCAAGCCTTTATGAAAACAAATACTGGAGACAAAGACCTTTGCTAAGAAAACGTGTATCAGCTCTTTTTGTTTTGAAAGGGTGGGTGATAAATATTTAAGCATTGAGAAATGAGACATCTTACCAAAATGTGAGTGGTCATCATTTGCATCAAGGCAGAGACTAATTTTTTGTTGTACCATCTTGTGTCAAATGTTTATCTGCTACTTGTATGGACTAACTTAAGAGGAGTTTTACTCTAAACTGTGGGTTTGTGTGTGAAGCTGTGAGTGACAGCCAGTGGCCATTTAGGTTGTTTATGCGCTGCTGGGGAGCTACTCATCATCTGTACCAGGATATGATGTATGTGGAATGGTAACTTTTAATGGTGGCATAAGCCTTAAAATTTGTAACAGTGAGTTTTTATTGTTTGTATTGCTATGCTGTCTTTAGTTCCTGCTAATGGTTTGAGGCTTCTGTGGGCCAGACTAAGCCCACTGCTGTATGCAGCTCCAGGGGTGTACTTGTTCATTTTGATGGCTCCTTTGCTCACCTGCCACTGCTGCTTTAGGATTGTCCCACTACAAGAGCTTCTCAGTGTATGTCATGCAAAAATATCATGAAGAGGCAAACTTGTTTTCCAGATGAAAAAAGAAAAACAAAACCTCAACCGAACAAAGTGGGGCATGTCATGCTGGCAGCTGAGAGGTGTCATGGCAGAGGGGGGTTCTAACCTGCAGCCATCCTCCTTGCTTGAGAAGAACACAACCTCTTTGGGGATGGAAGAAGAGTCAGTGTTGAATTTGACAAGTCATCCTCTCACTAAAGGATCTTCTCTAACACTTGACTTTCTGCCTTCCTCTTTAAAACCCTCAGCTAAAGACCAAAATAGATTGCATCCTGTTTATTATGATCTCAGGAATTCAAATGCCACAAAGAGAAGGGGAAATAAAGCAATCAGTGGGAAGGAAAATAGATTTTAATATGGTGTGCTAATGAGGTATGAAATAGGTGTGTAAGAAAATGTTTGGTAGCATCTTTAGAAAGTCTTGTACCCTGCAGAAACAGAAATGCAGGAATATTGTAGAAGAGAAATAACCCAGTGCTTGGAGGAGAAAGAGTTTACTGTCTGCTACAGACTTAGTGTGAGTTTGCCTCTTCAGGCTTTGGCTGCCCTTTTGCAGTGCTGACATCTCTTTCATGTGGAAGCTGAGTCTGGAATAGCTGTGAGCTTGAGGATACAGACGCCTTTGAACTCTGTTTTCTTATCATGGCCTTTATAAGATGTGGCAAGTGTGACCCACTTCTCTTCCTGCACAGCTCTGCTGCTGCACAGACCCCAGCCCTTGGAGTTGCTGAAGACTAGGTCACTGAAGTCCTCTGGGTTAAAACAATTGTCTTGCCTATCTATCTTTTTTTTTTTCTTCATTGAGTTGCCTGTAGTGTTCTCCTTCCCAGCCTGTCCCCATAAGCCATCATGCTGGTGTTACATGTCTACATAGCATAGCTAAACGAGTGGTGGATAAGAATGGAAGGAGAGTGGGCAGTGGAAGGCTTCCAGTGGACATATTCCTTAGCTCAGCATTGCTGCCAAAGTCTTTGTGATAGGGAATTAAGGAGTTGCTTGCACAAAGGAGTATTTTGCTTCCCAGGTGGTTTCACTGAATTTTGTTTCTGGATTAAAGTGCTAATTAACACAAAATAGTGCTGAATGCCTCACTGTAAGAGTAACTAACACTGTTGATAACTGGTGTATAAACATAATGTATGTTAATGAGATCCCTACCTTTGTAAAACAAAGCTGTTGACACTCAGTATGTGTCCAGGCATTTTTAGTGGGCTGGGAGGTTTCCTTTCCAATGGTAGCTCATGCATCTGTGAAATTTCCTTAAAACAGAAGGGATTTTTTAGCTTCTCAGTGGGTTCTTTTCCCCTGTGCATTAGCTGTTTTTCAGTTCTTGAATTTTGATCAAGAGCTGGAGGCTACTTTTAGCTTTGGCTTGCTAGTTTACTTGCTTTCAGACTAAGTGTCATTTTTCTCTCCAAAGAGATGAAATACCAAGACTATGTTATTTCTGCTTGTATCTAATAATAGCTTAATTCACAAATAGTTGTAATTAAGTTTTTAAGGCCACTGGTAGAGACTAGTGGGATCTAAAGACTCTTGGAATAAATGGGATTCTTCACTGAGAGCAAAGTGAAACTTTGGGTTGAGCCCTAGGGTGCTGTTCCACACACATGTATGTGCACATGTGTTGGGCTGCACTATGGAAACCAAATTTCAAAAACTTGCTGCCAACTCTCCCAGCTGAGCCCTGGTGAGTGAAGGAGGATGCTGTGCAGACAGACAGGAGATGTGTTAGCAGCCCCCAAGGTAGCAATTGCCCTAACAGCTAGCAGCAGATGTTACCCAGGACCATATTGCTGCTGCTGGAATTAGAGCAGGAATGCAGGTCTCCCAGCTGCCAAGTGCATCCTTTGTGTGGCCAAGGTGTCAGTTGCAGCTCTGGAGTAGGCAGGGGGCTTATGAAAACATAAACAATAGCAGCAACAGCAGGATTGCTGATTTGGTGCAGGAATTACTCAGATGTGCCCCTGTGCCCTTGTAATCCCATCAGAAAAGTCAGACCAAAAAGCATGATAGGAGCTCCCTCTGCACGGTTTGCTGCTGGGGAGGCAGGGATGTCTCACCAGTGAGTGAAGGGTGTGCCCAGGAGGATCCAAGGGCGAAGAGCCGGATGGGTGCATTGGCAGGGCTGGGGGTCAGGTTGTGCAGTTCCTGCCTGTGCTGATGACTGTTTTCCACACACACTTAAAGCTGTTTGCTCTAAAGAAATAAAAGCAAGAAGTAATGGGGATGAATTTGTTGCTATTAAAGGACATATCTAAATGATTTACCTTTTCTGGGAAATGCTTTAATTGGAATTATGGTGTCTTTTTGCCAGATTGCTGAGCAATTAAACTCTACTTAAGCCCAGAAAGAGTAAGTCCATAAAAAGTTTTCAGTGTAGCTCCTGGCTGATACTGTGAAGAGGGTATTATTTACAAATATCTAATTAACAGGCATTATAAGGTTGATTATGCCCTGTGGGAATTGATGACAAGACTTTCATGGCCTTCATTAGAAATAAAGACCTTTTGATGCAAGGTAAATATGGTTTTGGGTGCACATATAATAAAATTATACATATTAGCTTAAAAGCAGCTGCTCTGGAAACCCTACTGGAAATTCTGAGTTTTCCTAATGTATAGGAGAAATCCATTTTCTGTAGGTATTTTTAGTGCTAACTTCCTCTCCTGTGCTATTATCTTACACACTCCCCCATTAGTGCTTGCTGTGTTTCCAGGTCAGCCATGTGATTGCCAAGCATCCCTGCCTGCTTTTTGAAGGATTTGCCAGGCAGGAGCCAGAGAGGCAAGTTCTTAGTGCTGGCTGCCAGCAGCAGCTTCTCCCAGTGAGGACCCACTGATACCACACAGAAACCCTCTCTTCTCACCCTTCTGGGAAGGTGAACCCTGCTGCTGTGTAGGTGTAAAGATGTTTCTCTGAAGGCAGAAGATTGTGTGTAGGAACACCAAACAGCCACACTGTTGAGAGGCATTTCAGAGCTGCTGCTTCACCTTGAGCCATGGTTGTTTTAACATGAGCAGGATGAAGCACACAGATTTCTTCCTGTTTGCCATTTGTTACATTTACAACTCAAATGAACTTGCTGTGCTTCAGAAAATTGCAAGAAGTGGTGAAAACATTGCAGTCCAAATCCGTCTGTGAGCTTTTTTGTGTGTGTGTCTGTGTGTGTGTGTGTGTGTCTGTGTGGTAAAAAAACCCTTAGGCAAAGTGTTTTAAATCCAGCAGTGCTGATAATGAGAGCTAATAACTTTCCAGATATTGGCTTTTTTGCTATATACGACTTTTTTGAAAAGGTATTTAAACTGATCCAGCCAGTTGCTGTGGATGCCTCCATGTATGTTTAATGAACAGCTGGCTTTTTTGAACTGGGAATTTTAATACTTCAAGTTCCATGAAACTGGAATCAGAGGAGGCGGATGATTGTACAAGAGAGGGAGTGCATTTTCTCATGTGAATACAGGAGCAGGGAGGGAGGGAGAGGAAAGCATCGTAATATTGCGTGTGTTTCTGTTTCAGTGGATCAGATCTTTCCTCTGTCTGCATCCAAGCATTTGGTTGTGATCAGATGATCAGAGCTCAAGGAAGTGATTGGAGAGTGAGCTGGCTGCAGCTGCACTGTAGGCTGTTTTCAGGGACAAGGAGCCACTGTTTTTCAAACATAGCATAAACATAGAAGTTATTTTGTAGGCTTCAGGATGCAGATATGGGTTGTGCTGCCAGCATTGTTCTGCTCCAAGCCTTTCGTTCTGTGGTACAGAGGAACTGTCCACATATCTGCAGGCGCCGACGACGAGAGGAGTTGTCACATGAAATTCTGCCGCTGGATAGCGATGATGAAATGAGCAGACCCAGGACTCTCATCATAATGGTACAGTATACTTTAATGAAGAGAGAGGTGACAGAATTATTAGTACAGAGGTTATGTGATTATTTTTTTCCTTTGAGTATGTATTTGTAGAGAGAGAGCATTGACAGGCAGTTTGTCAGTTCGGTTAGTTTGCTGGTAGATTTGCTGTATCTATGTTACTTTTTAGGTGAAGCTGTAAGCCACACATAAGCTCTGTGTAAAGAAAGTTTTCTGTTATTTAATTGTTGGTGCATTTTGTTTGTGAGATAGGCAGCACTGGAGTCAGTAGCATGATTATGTTTTATTTCAGACTTGGAATTCCAACAGCAGACAGCTTAGGAAATGTTTGCTAAGTCTGTTCAATCGTACAAACAAAAACAAATCCCAAAGCCAAATCAAACAAAAAGAAATCTTTACTTGCACCCAGGATTCAGTTAAAATTCATATTAAGTTATATGCAAATAAACTTCCATATATCTTTGCTTTAAGCAGTTTGCAGCAGTAAAATGCTTGCTGGATCACTTTTGATTTCCAGTTTACTGAGTTGCCGCTGTTGTTTAATGAAAGAGGGCTTGAAAGGTTCTTGGTCTTTGAGCATCATTTTCTTCCTGAATTATTTTGTGATGGGAATATAATAAACATTATCGTTTTATTAGAAATAAGGGACAGGGATGTTCCTGATTATAAATCACTGTTTCAGAATGAGAACTACACTTACTGTCTAGGTACTGCTCTTCTTTGCCAAATACACATATGGTAAGCATTTCCAGAACCCTGGAGTGGTTTGCATCTGAGGTGGCAATGATTTGTTACTCTGTCATTCTCACTTGATAAAAATACTACCAAGATACTGAAAATAGTAATTTTTGTTCATTTGTCAGGACACTCGTTTATATCATTTAAATGGTAGAGATTTGAAATTCAAAGTGTGCTCTCATGATACTCTGATCTCACACAGGACTGTAATTTGGTGGTAAAGGGTAACGTTAGAGAATTTAATAGCTGTCCTGAGCAGCTGTTTTAAACAGAGCATTACTGCCCATGGAGAGGTGTGTGGTGCAGTCATGGCAACCATAGTAGCAAGGACCCAATCTCAGCAGTGCTTTTTGTATCAGCCCAGGGTATTATCCAGTGCAGGGGAGAGTTGCCTGGTCATAAGGAGGAAGAAATTGATTGCATCATTGTGAATCTGATGTTAAAGCTTCTTTTGCTCTGAAAGTATCTATGTCCATATGACAAACTTTTTTTTTTCCACTTAATGGTTAAATAAATGGCCTCAACATCATTTAAATGAATAAATGCCTGCTTCCTGGTAGTGATTTCAAGCATGATGAAATGAGAAATGTCTGAAAGCACATCCCAGTATGGATCATCTGTGTCACTTGCTTCAGTCCTTGGAAGAAAAGAATAGTTTTGGATGTCATGTCAGCAAACATTGTGCCAGCCTTGCCAAACCCAGAAATACTCATTAGCAACTTGGGCTGTGTTTCTTTATGTGGTAAGTCCTGTGACGTCAGAGCTCCATGAGCAAAGGTCCCTGGGCTCTCAGGGAGGTGAGGCTTTACCCTGCAGTGTGGAGGGACCTGTGGAAGGAGAGGCATTGTGGTCAGGATGATCTGTTACCTGATGCTGGATGTGGACTTTGAGATCTTCTCAAACTCATCCCCCAGTTGTACTAACAGGGGCTTTCTAGGTCCATGGTTAATACACTGGTGTTTGTCCTGCCAAAAGGCTGCCTTTCCCCAGGAGCTTTGCGGGATCATTTTTTCCCTCTCCCTTTGAGAAGAGGAGGAGATGTGGTCCAGCTCTGTCCTGAGGTTGGAGTAGGTGCAGGCAGGCGCTTTGGAAGAAAGCTGCTGGGCAAAGATTGACTTTGAAAACATCTTTCTCTTCAGGATGTGTAGTATAATGCTTTTGTTTTGAAGCAGTTAATTATGTAAATATATAAATGAATTTGTCATTAAACTTTGCAGTTAGGCTTAGGAATGATGTGGAAACCTGGCAAGCTGAGAAAAAAGTGCAGCTTCAGAGCACTTTGTGGCAGAATGGATGGTCCTGAATTCCTGTTACTTGAAAGAGCAGCATGATAAAGAGAGCTGGAGGTTACTGGGCCTTAATACAATGCGTTATGGTTCTAACAAATTAGTTTTTCTCCTGGGTGTGTTGTAGATAATTGTGGATTATGTCTGGATAATACAGTGGAGGCAACTATGTAGGCAAGTAAGAGAGTGTTTGGTTCCCAGTGTTATTATGCACATTGTGCATATGCCAGGAGCTAAATGGATCCAAATGGGATTCCTGAGTGCTCATGTCTGAGGGCAGGGAGTAACTGCAGTGCCCGAGAATAAAGGCAAGGAAATCTCAAAATGCAGAATTCCAGAAGTATTCTGATGAGCCTGGGTGTGATCATTTGGCTCCTGTCAGCTGAAGATCTGGCATTTTGTCTCTTCATGCCTTCAGATGAAAAGGTCTTCCTCTCTGTAGCTTGTGTGTCACTGCCTGTATGTGCCCTACTGAAAGTAGGAGCCTTTGCTATTGATTTCAGGAGATAAACTATGCCTTTTCTTTGAACAGCTTTTTGAAGTCACCAGGCTCTGTTGTCTGTTTTTGCAAGTTTGCCTGTCCTGTGTGTAGCAAAAGTAACACCTTGGTGTTGCCCTGATATGGAAAGCCACCCTGAACCAGACAGAACAGCAGTCTACCCTAAAATGCTTCAAGTAAGTTAACAATTCTAGAGATGTGCGCCATTTCCCTTTGTTAGTCGCTGAGGAGAAACATCCTGGTAGGATGTTCTAGGAATTGTTGTTGCCAGTGACACTCCAAACAGGAGATTCTGTGGGTACACTCTATGAGAAAAGAAAGGAAGAAGTCCCAAGCACAGCCTCCAGCTATTGCTTCATGGCTACCTACTAATCACTGTATAAAGCCTTTAGGCATCACAGCAGGCATTCCTAACATTCTGGTCCTTGCAGAAAGTGAGGATTGATAACTTTATTCAGAGAATTTTTTTTTCTTCAGTTTGTTAGTTTAGAAATCTGGTTTTACCCTTAGGCAAAACAGATAAATCATTAGTTTTAGATCTTGACTGGATCCACAAGGCTGGGAGAGGTGTTGGAAAGAGAAACCTGTAAATTCTTTGCCAATTACTGTTATGTGTCATCCCCTTTTGGATGAATTCCTGGAATTTGCCAGAGACATGCAAAATAAATGTCCTAACAAACTCTAATGTGGTGTACAAGTTGAATCCATTTGTTCAGTGACAGTGACTTAATAGACCTTGTTTTCTGTAACTTTAATAGCGTGTCTGCAAGAGCTGGCTTTCAAAATAAGTCTCTAAGATGGTGAGGTTTGAGGTACTAAAAACCATTCTGACTGAATGCAAATGGCTGTACATGCTGTTTCCACAACAAAAATGAGAAGAGGAAGATGCCAGAAGGAAGAAAATTAAGTACATGGATTATATAGAGCTGTTTGGTGTTTGAAGGAGGGCACTAACATATAAGATGATGGCTTGCATTTGAAATTTGTGACTTGAAATTGAGCTTTATCCAGTAGGTAATTTTCTTTGGCTTTTTTCATGCCATTCATTGCAAGCTGTGGCAGCTGAGATTTGTGTGATAAGAGCAAAGTGTATTTGAGTATATGATCCTACATTCCACCACCCCCAGCTTTCCTGCCCATGGTAATAAACTACATTAAAATGTAAAAAATGTTTAGCATTTTGAATAAAATAGTGTAAATTTGAGCTGACTGATTAGCTTGAACACAGAAATATTCACTTCATTAATGCTGCCCAAGCTGCTTCTGAGGCCACTTAGTTTGTTAACAAATTTTTTACTTTCCTAAAAGCAGTAGAGAGAACAGAAGCATGGCCTTAAGAATTTTCCATTATCTCATATTGAAGTTTACCTCCAGAACTGTGCTGCTTAAATTTTGTTGCATGGTCTGTGTTAATTTCCTACTTTTAGTTGGAATAATTTAGTGCACTCCTCTCATTTGTGTGCTTTTCTCTGCTGAAGGGCTGCACAATATAAGTGCTATCAATGGGTGGCAACTCTAGGGATTGCAGGATCTCTGACTCATAACATACTGGATTTGAATGTAGGAATGTGACTGTGTGTACTCAAATGGTGGGGAATTGCTGTGCCTTTTGGAGGCTCAACCCTGGGAGCAGAAGGGTGTTCCCTTCCTGCACTGTCTTGGAGGAGGGGATTGTCTTTGCAAAGCCAGATTACACAAAGCTGCAAAATGCAAAAAGAAAAAGAAACCTCAACATCTTTATGACTTCTTAGCTCAAGTGTCATGGGTTGCAATGCAGGATGTGGCCACGGGTGTGTATTCTGTCACCATCTGTTGAACCTAGGTGGGGCAGTGTTCTTTATCTTCTCCAAGACCCATCTTTGTCTTCTGTTAATGAGTTGTTATGGCTTCCACTGTAAAGCAAGATGTGCCCAAGGATGTGTGTATCCTGTCACCATCTTTAGAGCCCAGGAGAGGCACTATTCTTATCTTTTCCCCACCCACCCTTGTCCAGGAAGATGTCTTCTGTTTAATGCGCCATTGAGTGACTAATAAAATAACAGCATCCCATTGTGAAATGCTCCACCCAGGGGGAGGAGCCAGGCATTTCCCACTGAATAAAAACTGGGATTTGCAACCTCTCTTTTCCACTGGCTCCCCAGAGGAAGAGCAGGCCTTTCTTCATCTCCTTAGGAGGAGGACTTCACCCTTCTAGAGGATCACTGCTCCAATAGAATCACATCTATCACTCCAGGAGGACTGCAGCCACTATTTAATTGGACTGCTACCAACACCCTGGCTTGATGTCAGGTTGAACTCTGTTGGTATTTGTTGTGTACTACTGTATTTTATTCCTATTAAGTTGTAGTTTGTTTGGTTTGGTTTGTTTTGGTTTTTTTTTTTTCCTTGCTAGTAAAGAACTGTTATTCCTATCCTCATATCTTTGCCGGGGAGCCTCTTAATTTCAAAATTATAATTAGGAGAGAGGGGGTTTAATTTTCCATTTCAAGGGAGGCTCCTGCCTTCCTTAACCGACACCTTTGTCTTTTAAAACCAAGACATTCAAGTCAGAAGTTTCAATGTATAATACATTTTTAAGCAACAATAAGCATATGGGGCTTTATTTGACCCTAACTTCCCCTTCAGCACTTGACCTCAGTAGGAATACAAACAGGCCCATGTTTGAATAAATGAATAACATTAGAGTGTAAAGAGAAGTAGCAAGTGATGCCCAAAATGCAGTTGTGCTTCAGGGCCATATTGGCCACTCTTATTACCTTTGCAGCTTCTTTGTGTGCTGTGCCAAGTGCCCCTGAGACCTGTGAGTGGCTGCCTGCCCTTCTCCTGGACACTAGGGACAGTGTCCCTTGCTGCTCCTCAGAAAGATGTTTGGTTTGTTTTGGTGTTTACCCATTCAGGCAGCAACTGTGGCTCTGGGTAGAGTTTCTTATATAGAGAGAGGAGAAAATGTGGGTCAGTTTTCGTTCTTCAGTGTTGCAGTACCATGTAGTGTATGCATATGGTTCAAGAAAAGCTGGTGCTGAAAGTGGCCTTTTACTGCTGAGCAGATCTTCTCCATCTGACTTTGGTACTCTGAGCAATGTTTTCTATTGCTTTCACTTCTTATTAGTGTTGCAGCAATGTGTGTAGTATGACAGTGTGTGAAATATAATTATTATGAATGTGCTAACCAAATTTTTTATGACTTTTGAAGAGTGTGGGCTTAAAGCAATAATGTGATGAAAACATTCTCCTGTATATAAGAAATTTATTATCTTTTTTTCTAGGGTAAAAAAAGAAGGAAGTAAACTATTTATTTGTAAGCAATGCCTACCTGAAAGAGTAGGCTATAAATTAAAGAGACACAGAGGGTCTCTGTAAATCTCAGTCCTTGGCAGTGCTTTGGGAAGGTGATTTGATAAAAATTTGATACAAATTCCACATTAGGATATGTGTTCAAAATACTGTTTGAGAGAGAAGAAAATTGACCTATAGAAAGGAAGAGGATCTTGATAGAGCCAAAAATTTCAAAGAGAGAAACAAACCCACACAAGAAAGGCAAGACAAAACAAGTCAGGTTTTTCAGGCTTTGGCCATTTGCAGGCACAGTGCTGTGTCACAGGCACATATACAGACAGAGCTATGCATGCACATGATTGATTTGTCACAGTTTTTTCTATGATGCTCTGCAGTTCTGCTTGGCTCCAGCTCTCATGGGCTTCAGCAAATGCAAGCTTTCCATACTTCTCTTCATCACTTTCTCTTTGGACCTTCATACAGAGGAAGGAAGGAGAGTTAAGAAGATCCCAGTGACCTGTTTAGTCTGGGATTTTGGAACTGGATGAGCTGAGGCTGTAATAACTTGAAGCTCTACATGGTCTGATGTGCTCATACACCAAGCCAGCCATGAGCAGAGATTTTGCATTTGTGTCTTTCCTGTGTTTATCACAATATGAAATACTTGAATGAATTATAATGCAAAGACAAACTAAATAATATTTAAGATACATAGATTTAAAGGCCAAGTGCTAGACACAGGATGAACCACTCAAAATAACCACAGTGATATCTTTGAAGTTCTGGAGACTTGATTTCAAATGCATTTCACACAGAATTTAGTAGAGCTATGTTCTTTCATGCTGTCAGTAGACCATGTAGTGTTGGATAGAAATATAAAACATGTATGTGTGTGTTTGGAACCAGTAGCTTTTAGGTATAATTTCAGAGTAGTTTGCTGGGTTTATTTATGCACATCTTGGGCTGCACAACAAGTTCTAAACTCATTACTTTTTTCAAATAATTTGGTATTTTTCTTCCTCAGAAAGGTTTTGGTACTGGGATGTGTGGCTACTGTTGGCACTGTACTGACCAGGCTGTAGGAGTGGGTTAGGTTGTTAGTTAATATCTACATAAATTAGGTCATAACAGCAATACAACCTGCTGCACTGTCTTGGCTGAGAAGCAGGTGCTCCCGTGCTCCATTTCAGGCAGCCTGTCTGCATTAGGCGGGGCTCACAGAATCACAGCATTCTCTGAGTTTAGCAGCACTGCCACTGTCCCTAGCTCACAGGAGGTAGGCTGGGGCAGCACTGGCAGTCTGTTGAGCCAGAAGGGTGCAGAAATCCCCCTGTGATGGGTGCTCCACTCACACTCCCAGCACATTGCAGGTGTTTGCACTGCAATTCCAGTGAGAGCATTCCTGTAGGGATTCGCAGCTGGAGCAACAACCTGCGACAGGCAGGGCAGCTGGAGGAGAGCCTCTTGCTGGCAGGAACAGTGGCAGCGTGGTGGCAGCAGGGACAGTGGCAGTGTGGT
Source organism: Regulus satrapa (assembly GCA_013396955.1). NCBI lineage: Eukaryota > Metazoa > Chordata > Aves > Passeriformes > Regulidae > Regulus > Regulus satrapa. The sequence continues at coordinate 203,044 of VWZN01015879.1, read as the reverse complement.
GGCAGCAGCACTTGCATCTGAACGTGCTCTCCCTGTCCTTGGCCTGGGCTCTGGCAGGCTGGGTCTCTCTGGCTGAATTTGGGGGAGTTGCAGCTGGTTCCTGAAGAGCACAAAGGGAACAGTATATTAAGCTCATGCTTTCAGAAAGCTATATTATTGCCTCTCACTGGCCTTGACTCACTGCTGGCTGCAGCCCTGGGAGCTGGGCTGCGCTTCATTTTTCCTGCTGTTGTCAATGCAGAATCCTCTGAGTAGCACTGAACTGGATTTAAATGCATACAGCTCAGTCCAGAGCCTTTGGCCACAAATCTGGGGATATTGATTTAGCTTGGAAACAGCTCTGCCCTGTTAGAGGTATGCCGAGTGCAGAAGGGAGCCATAAAGACAGCGGGGCCCTCAGAGAATGCTGGCCAACCAAAAGTCCTGCCAAAGTAAAAGCTGCTGGGAGGGAGAGCTGTTGAGGCAAAGACAATGTGTAAGAGAGGAAGAGTTAAGTGATGAGAGAGAAGCCAAGTGGGAAATGCCATTTCTTCTCATCTGAAATCAAATAGGTACACTGCTTCAAACTGTGGTCAGATATTTGATTTTAGAGGGCTACCCACTATTGCTCTGTTGATATATCACATTCTTATGCTGCTTTTTGCCTCCCACCTTGTTTTTTTTCAAAAGCTTTGGTTTTACTTCAGCATGAGTATGCTCTTCCTCACTGACATTAAATTTTCCTCTGTTCTTTCATCCCTTCCTTTTCAAAGTATAAAACCATCTTCTGTTTTGACTTCACTGTAAATATGCTCCATTCCTCTCCTCTGTGTGGATTGGAAATCTGAATGAGGTGCAACAGAACTGTTCCTAATATTTCTCACTTCCATTAAATTTGTCCTTTACAATACCAATATTAATACACTTGTTGTAAACCTTGTTGAAATAAACCAGAATGCCAGTTTAGCAAATTTCAGACAGAAGTGTTATGCAAAGATTCATTGTTCTTGAGACACAAAGATGTATCTCTGAACCATTATCTCCATGCTTCATACTCTGCCATCCATCAGAAATATTTGGTTTTGGTGTATGTGGGAGGTCTCTGTTATTCCATAACCTCTCCAGTTAGCTCTCCAGTAACCTCTGGACAGCAAAGCAGGATCATGTGGTAACAGGAGTCACTTCTCTTTACAGCAGCTGCTTGGTCATTCTACCATCAGCTGTGGTTGAATGGCTGAGTAGATACTGTGAGTGCACCTGCAGCGTACAATTAAGTGTGATCAACTGTGTGCTGCAAAACCTGCTTTGGATAGCTTTGTTCATGGGTTTTCTGTGCATCTCAGGGGGATTCCCACCTGATTTAAAAAAAAACTCTCAAGAGATTCTGACTTCTAGATTACATTTCATGAATCATAGAGAGTTTTGATGAAAGGCAGCAGTGCTTCATGACTATCAGATGACTGCTGTCATTGTGGGAGTGACCACAGACCAGCTCCAGCTTGCAATATCTCCTGCACTGGAAAGGGTACTGGCCAAACACAGGCAGATGGTTTTGATGTTCCCTTGACCAAAGAGAGAAAACAGAGAACTTAATTTCTAGTTCTAAGCAACATTTCAGCCTGTTTGAGGCTGTCAGCTAGTACTGGCAGCTCTACTTTTATAAATAAAACAAAAATTAAATTACCTGCTGAAGCACTAAACTGTGAACTCTTGTTCCCTGCAGTGACAGGAGTATTGTTCCTAATTGTTCAGGAGTATAGGAACAGGTTTGTTATCTTCAGGATGTTTGGAGCTAAGGAAGATGAAGGCAAATGGAATATCAAGGAAATATGGGAACCATTCCTGGTCTTTCAGCTTTCAAATCACTTCCTTGAATAATTAAGTCTTCCAGCTTGAATTGGTGATTGGACTGAGGAATACCACAATAGTGAAAGGATTAAGATTCAGCATCAAAAAGCAAGTCACATGAAAACCTCAGGATATTTTGGGTGGCAAGGGTTTGACATCATCTCAAGGCATGATTCCAAGTCTAGTCCAGGTGAAGCTGGCTCAGACCATGGGCCATGATCTCCTATGCCAAGGTGTGGTAGCTGTACATGTGTGCACACATTTTCATTCAAACTGATTACTTAATTGTTCTGGGCCTCAATTATTTCTCTTATTTTTAACTCTAAGTAAATATATTCTATAAAAATGTACTTTTATTATCCTGTTAATGTGGTGTCTCTTCAGAAGAAAATGTTGTTTTCTGTCTAAACAGAAACTATGTGCAATATCTTACTTTACAATTGTTGTCTGTTAATAGTTATTGCCAATTTGTGGTTAGCTTTAAAAATAACAGGTTCTCTGTGTGTGATTTTCAATGAAAAATAGCCATTGTGATGTTTGTTGGACTTCCCTGCCTCAAGGATCACTCTGAGTACATTGAATGGAGCCAGTTGAATTGAATACTTCATGTCTTTGGTGTTTGTTTTTCCTTGCTTCTCATCTGTCAACTGCTGTGCTCATTTTCTTTTCATTAGTATTGATACTTGCATGAAGATGAGTTGGCCAGATTCACTTGTCAGTTAAATGTGTGCAAATCCAGCAGAATAAGGTTTTGACCTGAAGCAGTAAACCAAATTAGAAGTTTAATTCTGTGCTGCTTGCGTGTTTCTCTCCCCCAAAAAAGAAATCATGAAGTTAGAGTGGAAAATGTGTGTGGCCTTGCTGGATCTGTCAGTGGTTGGCTCTGAAACGGTGGTGATGGGAGTTGAGCACCATGCCACAAATCACTCATGACTTTCTTTGGCATTTCAAGTAAAGGTTTGGTGATATTACCTTGATGTTTTCCACAGGTTGTGACTTACGTGCTAAAATTAGCATGTGCAGAGTATAAGCCTTAGCAGCAAAGAGATTAATTACTGAAATGTAGATTCCTGGAACCAGATGATCCCCCATTATCTGAGATATTTCTGCCATTAGTAAATTGTGTGCAAATATTCACTGCAGCCATCGCTATGGGAGATCTGATCTTAACGAGATTACAGAGAAGTTCTTGAGAAAAACTACTCTTGGAATTGGGCCCATTCTTTCTCATTTTTGGATCCTTCTCTTTTATGGCTTGAAATCAAAGAATAAAGAGTGCTCACACAGTTGATCTACTTCTTTCTTTTCAGTGCCTTAGCCCTTTCCCTGTCTTTAACCCATTCTCCCATGAGCTTCAGAACACTTTTCTCATCTCCCTAGAGCTCTCCAGAAGATGCATCCAGAGCTGCCTGTTTGGTCTCTCCACCTGCCAGGTGGTGCTTGGCCCTGGCTCTGCTGGTTCTGGCAGTGACTCTGGTTGGCTTTTGCAGTGCTCTAGTTCCTCCATCTATTGACCACAGTCAGCTGGTTGGTTTTAAGCAAGGGCACAGCCCTTAAGGAGGTGCAGTGATCTAAGCAGTTACATAATAGCCTGTTTGTTGCCAAGAATGTCCAGTTCCTTTGGCCTTTCAACCTTGCTGTTGGCTCTCCTTTTATCTTTTAATTGTGCCTTTAGGAAAGAAACCCTTGTTTGCTGTGTACTCCTAGGGGTTGGGCATGTTTTACCTAAGACATTCTCTAGATGAATGTGAGCATCACATGTGTTGAAGATAAAGGGAAAGCAGTCCTAACTGAATCTGGTGTATCCAGCAGGAAACATTCACTGTTGCTTTGCATTTTCCAGTGTTTCAGATACACAATATATTTTGTTGTTCATGATGCATCTGATTCTTCATGATGACCATTAGCCCCTTGTAGCACCTGATTTTGTTTGTGCTGACAGTCCAGCAAAGATGTCACTTGGGGAAGGACTCGTGACTGAAGTGTTTGTGCATCTGTCACCTGCTTTTGTTCAGAATCCCTCTGACCAAGCAGTGCTGACAGACAGCATGCTCATTCCCCAAACTCGTCTGTAAATGCAAAATATTTTAGCAGAATGTATGGAAGTATACAGGACACTCAAACACAGTTTAAACTGAAGAACTATTTAGAAATAATAGATATGTTTATTAACCCATGCTTAATTCTGCTTTTTATATAAAAGATAAAAGTGAATCCAAGCCTGGAATTATACCAATGTGTTTTTGCCTGTCCTCTCTGAAGCTAAATGAAACTGTAAGTATCAGATAATAAAATGTAATTCTAAAACATTTTACTGTATTAAAAAAGCCAATTCTTGAAGAATGCACTAAAGCAGACCTGCTCAGATGAAATGTTTGAGATGAGTTGACATAAAAGTTTGTACCAGCTCCCACTGAGAAGTTTCTTTACACAGTATTTTTAAGCTGCCAAAAGCTTTTGTATGTGCTAAGTACTTGCCAATTTTTCTTTTTTAAACAAACTCAAAGGCAATTTTAAGTTACATGAGCCTGCAGAAAGAATCTGAATTGGTGGCTAAACATTGTGTTTTGTAAAATGCATTCAAAAGACAACTGTATTTATTGGAAATATTTTCAAAAAAGGTTTTGTTCCTACGGGCAGGACGTGTCTGCAGTGTTTCAGCCAGAACAAGGAACTGAGTGAGGAGGAACTGTAGCAAACTCTGCTTTATTTCCCATCCACATCCTTTTCTGGCACATGTTTATGCCTGGCTGTAGTGTATATTTGTAGGAAATCAAAAGTTAACCCTTTAATTTCTGATTTCCTGACCAATTCTTTTGTTCCCAGCTGAAGTGGTGCTTAATAGGAACAAGAATCACGATTTTCCAGCAATTTCCCCATAAAAGGGAATTCTTTGGACTTTCCAGAATTTCCATATTAAAAAAACCCCAGAATTTCCAAATTTAAAAAAAGACCTCTTGATATAGAGTCTGTAGTCAGTGACCAGCTCAGGGTTGGAATAAGACACGAGTGAAGATGCAAACAATTGTGTTTTTGTGGTGGATACAAAGAGCAAGATATGGGGGGGGGTGCGGGCAGGCGGGGAGACACAAGGGGAGGAATACTGGCTTTTACTCATCCCATTGGAGAAAATCATCCAGAAAAGGTGGAGGAAGAGGAATCACTATGATTCAGCTCTCTGCCTTGCAGGGGCTGGGACCTGGAAGCTTAGAGCAGCTTTACCGTGTTAAGAATGACATAGTTTTGGTCCTGATTTCCAGTTCACTGAGAAATTGTAAATAAATTTCACTTTTTGATCTATTCTTGGATAGAAGAGTTCTATAGAAACTTCTGGGGAGGCCTTTAATACCTCACAGAATTCAGACAGACTTAATGGAATTGGAACATTACAGAGAAGGGTGAAGAGGATCAGCAAAATTAGTCCATGACTACATTTGTACATAAAGACTGGAACTGGCCTGAAAAACAACTGTCAGGGGATATGATGACAGTCATACAAATCAAGAACGGTCAGAGGCCTGTAGACTTTGCTTGCAGTTTTTTTTTCTCAGAAAAATTATAGAAGATGAACGGGATCATCAAATTAAACTTGTGGGGGACAAGTTTTGGGGAAAGAAATGTACAGAATTAACATTTAAACTGAATTTTCTTGCCACAAAACATGTAGGTTGGAAGAATGCCTGAAAAAATTCATGAAAGAAAAGTCTTCGAGAACTAGTAAATATGCTGGTGCTGGGAACCTCTATGAGTGCAGATTGAAAGGGTATTCAGGAGAAATAATGTTACAGAGACCACATTCTGTACTTCTACCTGAGCATCTGCAGAAATGTGGTTTAAATCCTACCTGTTGTGCCTGCGCTTTAAAAAAAATGAATTTTGGCGTGGGATAACTGAAGGACTATAATTTGATGGATTACATAATCTCTTTTTTTGGTCAAGCTTGGGTTACTTGTAGTTTTAATGACTCTACATGGGCTCACTCAGGGACCCTAAGCACTGCCATTTAGGTATTTTCCTTGTGGTTTTTGCCTTCTTATTTTGAATACTGAAGATTGCAATTTTTTATGTCTCAATTAGGATAAGCAGCTTTTAATTAAGAAATTAAGCTCAAAGGCGTGGAAAGGTGAAACAGTTTTCTGGGTTTACAGAAAGTTGTGTCAGAGTGAGAAATACTATATCAGATGTTGGCACAATTTGATGATGCTGTTTTATTTTCTGTGTTCCAAGAGAACAGAAAGAGACGGGTAATGTCAGAAGGATGCAAATTTTCTTTCTCTCTTTTCCACGCACCAAATTTAATTAATGTAAATCTATCTTGCAGAGTTTTATGATTCACACTTTTTTTTTTCCTAAAATGAGAAAATAATCTTGCTTATTTGCTTTTGAAATTTGTGTGCTTTTTATCTTTTCCAAAATACCATTATTGAGCTTCCAATTATAGGATACAGATGATGAATTAATACATGCAGTTGCTTTCTCTATTGCTTGACATACCCACAGGCACTAGAAGAGGGTATACAGGAATTTGTAACATTGAATGTAAGTTACAAATATATGATATCAAACACAATAATGATTGTCGACTCAGCTTGCACATGTATGGAGGAAAGAGGTGTTAAGTTTAAAAAAAAAAAAAAAAAAAAAAAGGAGAGGATTCTTGGATATTTTATATCAATATTATAGCATTGTAGATGTTGATTGTGACCTTGAGTGAGTTGCCCAGCCTTCTTTTGCTTCAGTTATTCCAGCTGGAAAATTGGGTGAAAATGTGGATTCTCTTTATAAACCAGATGTCTGATCTGAGCTTTTTGTGCTAAAGAAAAAGAAAAAATTGTTTTTGCAGCATGGCGTAGACCTGAATAAAAAAGATTAAAATTGCAGTCAGAAAAGCAAGCAACAGGAGCCAAAATCACAGCTGCGTTTTCATGTCTGGAGATAGTGTAAATTCAGATGATTAAATTATTTAATCACTTTTCATGTCCCTTCATCACTAGGTGTGTTGCTATCGAGGGCTGATTCCAGTCCAAGTAGATGAAAACAAAAGTGGTAATGTTTGCTTGAAATTTCCCAAAGGATCAAGCTAAAGAAGAAATTAATCACGTTTTGCTTTTGTACACTTCAGCAGGACAGCATCGCTAATGACAGGTTTATTCTTCTGACCTGATTGCAGGTGTAAGAAGCAGCATTTTGTTTGCTGAAAGAGAGGAAGTGCAGTTTCTGCTCAAGCTGTGCAGAGCAGGCTGGGGCAGCAGGCTGCGATGGCTGCACTCAGCTGTGCTCTCATGGGGCTGCAGTGCCCTGGGGAGCCTGGCACTGGCACAGGGGCCAGCTGGCTGCACCATGGCACAGCACAGTGCCCTGCTTCCTGTGGTCCCCAGAGGGCTGATGGGGTAGGAGAGGAATGGCAGCAAGCACAAGAGCTGAGGTGATGGTGTCTGTCAGTGAGACCATCATTAGGCTCTCCAGGGCCCTTTTCGTTTTCTTTCAGCCTTGTGGCAAAGGAACGTATATATTCGTGCCAGGTGCAGGTGGGTTTCCAGCTTGGAAAGCTGGTGAAATAATGCTGCTGTTCTATCAGTGTCCTTGTGAGCTGATAGAAATATTGTGGTGACAAACTGAGAGCAGGATGGTGTGTGCAGGGAGCAGCATTCTCAGACTGTGGGACAGGGAGGGACTACCTCTGGCTCAGTCAAGCCTGCTTCCCAAACAAACAGGAGAATGGCAGGATGTTCTTTAGGAGCTGTACATTCAGCAATGCGGGGGGGGGGCAGCCAAGTGGCTTTTAGGATGTGGGTGTTGCCAGCCAGCCCTTTTGTTTACATGGGCATGTTGGGGTGATGAAATGACCATCAGGTGCTGTGTGGGCAGTCAGGCTGGGAGCTGCCAGATGGCTCTCCAAAGGACTTCTCCTCAACCCCGTCAGGGACCCCTTTAGCCATGGGTGAATTCTCTGACAAGGCATGGACTGGCTCTGTGGATGCCTCCTGTCACCACCAGTTCAGCTGGAGGGAGAGGTTGTTTCAGCCTTGCATACAGGGCAAGGAGACACAACAGACTCTCCCACAGTGCACACTGTGCAAGTGCACTGATAGCTGGGGCACAAAGAGAAAGTAAAGGCACTGAGGGAGGAATTGCTGAGATCAGCACACTGGGAAGAGCAGAGATGGATGGACAGAGTCTCTGACATCAGGGAGTGTTATCTGGAAAGATCTCTTAGCACAGCTCTGACAGATAGAAGGGCTGCTTTTCATGGATATTTATGCAGGGCCACTGTCCCCCTGCCTTGGAGAACTCACCTTTGTGTGCTGATGTCATTTTAACTGTGATGGATTCCCAGCCCTTTGCCTGGTCAGAGCAAGCTGTATAGATGTGTGGGCAAAATGTGAGCACCAGCTGCTCTACAGGCTTTGTGGAGTGTTGGTTTGCAAGTGTGTGTCAGCTTAAGCTGTTAGACACACACATGTGTGACTATGTATGACGTGTTAGACACACACACATTATGACTGGTGGAGTCATATTTCTCAAAAAAAAAAGTCATCCAATTTCAGTCAATTCAATACCAGAATGGCTTTGCAAAAGGTTGCTTTAGATGTAGTTTTTCCAACTCAGTTGCTTTACATTTCTGTTTACATTGTTTTTGGTTNAGAGGAGAGAATGTTCAGTCTTTGACAAAAGGATTGGGATGGAGGTCACTAGTGCTTTCTGTTGTCTTTGTTAGGTGTTAGTAAAAAGCACCTATGTGTCCCTGGCACCAATGTAGTGATCTGCTTCACCTATCCAACATGAAGCTTTTGGCAAGTGCAGTTCTTAGGTGCAGTCACAAACCACTCCAGAACACCCGGTCTTCCTGATGCAGATAAGATGAATGTGTGGTGTCCAGTCCCTGTTGCTCCAGCTTTAGTCTGGTAGTCCCATGAGGAGATTTTTGACAGTCATATCTGAAAAAACACATCCAGTGTTTGGCCACTCAGTGCAATCAATGTCCTAGAGAGCATTCTGAGCACAGAAAGGACAGTGTGTCTGGTCCTGTTGGCTTTGTCCAAGCACAAAGCTGGCTTCTGGCAGCATTCAGGGTGTCACTGACCGTGGTGGGAGACTTGCTGGGGGATTAACACCGAAGACATGAAAAGCAGCATCAGCCTGTATACTTGCACTGTCTGGATGCTGTGGGATATTAAATGTGTAAATCTTCTCATTACTGGCCTCAGAAGATGAGTACACCAGCTGTGTCTCCAAGTTTTGAAGGAAGTTATGTGAAAATATTAAAATTTAGAAAGAAAAATATGAAGAGTTTTTCACGACCCTCTCCAGGAAACATGATTTTTCTTCTTCTCCCCAGTACCTGAGCTAATAGCTGTCTGTTACCCATGTGTCAGCCTGTAACCTGGTCACCAAGTGCAGGATTGGTTCTGGTTCTGCCCCAGGGGCTGGGTGTTGGGCAGGGCTGGCATCCTCTGGTTTTTATTCTACAGCTTTGTTGTAGTGTTCTACCAGGAACTCTAAGTGCTTGAAGTGCCATAAGCCATTCAAGAGAGACCGGGAGGTTCTTGACTGCACTCTGCCAAGTTGTGAAACATTAAGTGTGTCAGAAAATCTCTCAGTACTGGTCTAGGCTGCACAGACTTTCTGAATGGCAGTGTCACTGTCATCACAGGAGTCCTAATTTATAAATGAAGCAAGTTTTTTTTAATTAAAAGCTTGTGTTTAATTTCAGAATTTAGTCTTAGCATAGGCATGATATGCAGTTGATGTGGCTTGTTCTAGCAAAAAGAGTTTTCTTGTACATTAATTAAATTTTTTCTCAAATCTGTTAAACAAAAGGCCTGAGTTCAGGATTATGCAATTATTCATATATACACTGGCAGAAGTCAAGACTGTGTTTTTGACTTGCACTCTGTTTGTTCAGGGCAGCATTGCTCCCAGAGACAAATCCTGAGCTGAAGGGAAGCATTCATTCCCTGAAATTTGCTATGAATTTGATGTTTGTGTGAGACTTTTTTTCCTTTTCCAAATCTGGGTGGAAAAAATGCCAGTGTGACAAACAGAAGTATCAGTCCTCGATCCTCCTTGGTTGGAGTTGATAGATTGTATTATTTTAGAAGGACAGTATGGTGAATTGATTATTTGCTACACAGCCTATTTTGGGGTATCTTTTACCTTAGCTGAAGATACACACTTTAGGAACTGAATTTTTGTATCTTTCTTTGTATCTTTTCGCTCCTAGCAAAGTGCTATCGGAATGCATTTTCCAATGATCACATGATGTGTTGTAGTGAATTAGTTTTGTTCAGTGGTATATTTTTACATGTTGCTGTATATCACAATTCAAACTGAAGTAAATGAAGGATGACAGTGACTAGATCTAAAAGGGAAATGAAAAATTCTAGAAGAAATGGAGGAAAAAGGAATTAAAGTTACTGAAGAACTTGTGACCCCCGTTGGAAAATTAAATTATAGTAGTTCTGCAGCAAAAGGAATGTATAGTTTTTCCTTAACTGGAGCAGAGCTATCAAATATTATTCTTCCCATCTGGATATTTATACATTTCTGAAAACTACTGGGAGCAGATGAACATGTCCCACAAAGCAGAGCAGAAGGCAATTAAGCATGTAATTATATAATGGATTGTTTTTTGAAGGGCTTCAGCATCCTTATTTTGACTCTTTGAATTGGGTACGGCAGTTCATAAATGTAAAGCAAGGCTTTGTGGTTTTCCTGGGGCCAAATACCTCTCTTCTTGGAATACCTTGAGGTATGGATAATTCTCACCTTATATACTATTGTTCTGAATGTAAAAGTAGCACAACAGCTTTATTCATATTAACATAACATAACCAATTTTATAATCATGTTAAATTATCTGGCATCTTCAACTGAAGAGATAGAGAAATCTTGAGGAAAAATTAGGAATTTTTTTACAGTCACACTGATGCTAATGAAGCTTTCTTTGCTACAGGGCAAAGCATTATTAGACATTTGAATGGTTTAGTTATTTCCCATTACAATAAAGATTTGCATCCAAAACAGAACTGAGAAAGTGGAGTCTTTATTTGCAGTTCTTTACTATTATTTTGGTTCATGTCTCTGTGTGAATGCTATAGCTTGTTATTTCAGTGCTTCAACCTTTTAATGCCTTGGTGTTGAGAATATACAGTGATTTTAGTATTGTTCCTGAAAACCTATCTGCCAGAGATATGGCAATTAATAATAATTATTAATAGAATTAATAATAATATTAGGATTTAAAATTTTTTGGACAAAGGACACTCAGTGGAGTAAACTGGATGAGGACCAGCTGGAAGCTTGAACATAAGTTCTTGGGTTTTTTTTCTTTTCTCTCTCTCTCTCTCTCTCTCTTTTTTTTTTTNGTTTTTTTTCTTTTTTTTTTTTTAATAATAAAAGTTCATTAATGTTTCAGGAAGCACTAGTGACCCTTATCTCAGTGGGAAGGGCACCCTGGAAAGACTCCTCTGTGCTGTGGGAGGCAGGAAGCTGAGGAGATCCTTCCCAGGGAAAGGAAGCATGGAATTCTGCTTGTTCTGTGTGACACTTGAGTTAAGGAGTGGATAAGCAAAGAAGCCTCTGAGAGGAACTGATACCTGCCCAAAGTTAAGCCAGCAGAGCTGATGATTCCAGCATTAAATTTAACTTCTGGCAAGGACATCTGGTCTTGGCAGCAGCAGCATTCCCTGTGTTACATGAGAGACTCCAGCAGAGATAGCCATGGTAGTTTGAGAGAAAACAAGGGTGATTCCAGCTTGGTTAATGCTGTGTTTCTATATTAGTAGCTACTTGAAATGTCTGCATACCTTGGCAAAGGGTTTCTGTTGTCTTTTTTGTTTCCTAATGCCAGACAGATGCCTTTCATCACTAAGTAGAAGTGCAGTGAAATCTGTTTCAGGGCATTACACAGCAGGTTGTGCTCAGTTCAAAGGAGGTGATCTTCTCAAAGGCAAAGGTGAATGACAAAGATAATGATGAGACGGGGGGTTAATTCAAGAGTAACACCATGTTTTAACTTTGGCAGAGGAAAGCAGCTGTTCAGATGGATGTGGTTTTTGTAGTGTTCAGGTCAGACATGCTGGGCTCAGTGTCTCTGCTGTCATGGAATGGAAACCTAGGGTATGGAACAATCCCTAGGACTCCTGCAGAGGTTTGGTACTTTGAATCAAATCTTACTAATCTTGGGAAATGTGGGAGATAGTTCCTAGAGTTTGTAGAACTCAGAATTATTTGTTGGAAAGAAGCAAAAATAGCACTCAGGAGAAAGTTGCTTATCTCAAACTAATTAATTAATTAAAGTTGTGAGAATGACACTTATTGTCCAATTGGAAAAAAATAAAGAATGAGAAAGCAGAAAAACTATCCCTTTGTCCTAGCTATGCACACAGATATTCAATAAAAATAAAAATCTAATACATGCCTCCTAAGGGCTGTGTGCATAGGGGAGTGCACATTGCTGCTGCAGCAGGATGAATCCTCAGCTGGAACAAAGAAGAAAAGGGTCTGTGTGTGCCTGCACATGTGTGGGCACTGAGGGGGTTTGTTCAGTTTTAAAAGATCTTTGTGCCCTGCCAGCCCTCAGACAGCTGAGCACTGCATGAGTCTCCTACCTTAATTAAGAATCATTTGACTGGCCATGCCACTGCTCTGGTTGCCACTGCAGTTCTGAGGCACTGAGTGAAGGCTTCTAACTTGTCAAGGTGCTGCTAGGATTGTCCCTGTATAGGGTAATGAGCAAGGGGAGCTGCTATCATTTTCTGTGTGTGAGATATTTGGGGAGCAGGCTCAGTCTGGCAGCTTTACTTCTCCAGAGATGGGAGCAGGGTGTGAAGCAAGCAGCTTCTTAGATGGCAGATTACAAGCACTTGTAAAACCTGGTTTTTTTACAAGCCAGAAATGTATTTTGGACATTAATATGAATTTCTCTGTTTTTCTGTTTTTGTAACTGTCTGCACACTTAGGATTTTGCAGGGTTCTTCCTCTTATTGGTATTTCATACTACTTTGAAAGGGGAACTGCTACCTTGGTCCAAAAGCAGAGATGGCTTTGGGCCCTGGCAGCACAAACCTATCACTGTACACTCTCTGGTCCAAGTCGGCTGCTGAGGGGCTCTATAGGAAATGGCTGTTCTGTGAATGACTTTTTTAATCTTGCAGACACACATGAAGTAAGAGTGCAGCTGTTTTGGCTTTTGAATCGAGGAGGGTGGTGAGAAGAAAGGATGTAATGGTGTTTGAGACAAAGATAGATGTTCACTTGCAGCATTTTTTCTACCATTTCCTATTTTGATTTGCATTAGAGGTGGGGACTGGGTGTATTTGCGGTTTAATGAGACGTTCTTGTCTTAATAGCAGAATGTTGTTCACAGGAAGAAATGACTTATTGCTGGTTTTCTTTCTGTTCAGTTACTGTGGATACAGCGTGTAGCTTAGACCTACTTCCCCCTTTAACAGCATATGCAGCTTCCAGTAGTTGTGCTGAAGCTGCTGAAGAAAGAAGGTTAAAGGAGCACAGTTTTTAAACAGATATTTGTTGGCTGCTGAATCCCTACGGATACAATGAGCTTTTGTGGGAGATTCAGAAGGGAGCCCACTGAACTGCGGAGGAAGAGAAAGACCATTAGGAGAGTGAATCAAGGAGAAATTCACAGATTAAGCTGTGTGAGTATGCGTCCTTCTTCCACCACTTCTGAGAAATAGCTAACAAACTGCAGGTCACTCTTAGGACTACACTTTGGAAAGAGTAGGATTTATTGCTCATTGTTTATGTAGGATTCAGCCTGTGATTAGGGACTGAGCACTGGAGAATGAGATTGAAGCACAGGGAGCTCAGGAGTTTACAGAACTCAGGTGCATCAAGGAAGCTTTTATAGCCTCACACTGCTGATCAGAAGCATACTGAGAGCAGCAGTGTTTGATAGCCTCTCTGGCACCTAAAATCAAGTACCTGGAAGTTCCATGAAAATTCATAGTGCTGCTCTTGGAGTGGAAAGTTCCTCTGTCATATTTCAGAGTTTGTGATCTGTAATGGGCATCTCTCAAGGCCAGGAAGAGGAGGAAGACAGTGCAGGGAGGCACTGGAGAAAGCTCCAGGGTCTTTGGTGGAAAGCTAGGATGAGGTTCTGCCCCTTTGGCTACACAGCAGCTTTGGGACAGGAATGAGCTTCCTGAAACTGCACTGTGGGGCACTGGGAAGCTCACATTAACTGTACTGTGGCTAAACTTTCCCATATGAAATTGAAATTGCAGACAGCAAGAGGTAAAATGCTTAGAACCTGCTGTTGAGGAGTCTTGGGCAAGTACTGGTTTTCAGTGTATTCTCTTCATTTGAAAGTGTACTTTAGCTCATGAAACATTTAATAGCTTCCCCAAGAAGAGACAATGAATCCTTTCCTCAATGCAGGAGGTCATTAGTTTTCTTTCATGCTGTTGTTCATCCAATTACTCTGTTTGGATGTGCATGCAGAGGGCTCTTTTGGGGCAGTTCAGTGTAATGGGATCAGTGATAATACAACCAAGGAGAGTATTCTCATTAACTTTTTTAAATAGGAAGGAAAAGAACTTTGAAGTTCTAACACTTGGTCACCAGTTGAGATGGTTTGTGGTTCATCTAGTAGTGTTTGGGTTTTTCTTGTGACTAGCTGACCTTTTGGATAGGTACTTTACATTGAAGTGGATCTTTTTGACGAGGCTACTTTATGGTGTAGTTTCTGCTGCCCTGAGCTATTGGCATGCAGTCAAAGATTACATGTTTGAGCTTCATGGTCAAGAGTCCTGGGAATCAGCTGCTGGTGCTGCTGAAAGCATCCTAAACCAGGCAGTTCACAAGGCTTTGGTACAAGGTAGGCACTGCTTACTTGGCTTATCTTCTTAAATTCTGATGAAGAGGGATTTTTGTCGTTATTGCAGAAATTTTGGCTGTACTTTATTAGTGCTGACCAGAAGTAGTTGTAGTCTTACAGGAAAGGGTGGCTGGAAATTAAGTCCAAATGGTAACAATAAGCCAACAGCCTATCTGCAGATAAAGAGGAATATGTTTGTTCCCTTTTGTGTGTATCCTCAGATAACACTAACTGAGCATTCAGTTTAATGGTGCCAAATAGAAATATCAGCAATGCATTGTAGTTTGACCTAAAACATAGAGCCCTTGTAACCCTGTGCCTGTGACTGGAAATAGGAAACAAGCCTGTTTCATCAGAGACTTGTGGGTCATGCTGCACTTCCCCTGACGTGGATGGCTGCTCTGTGTCAGCTACGTAGCTCAGCTTTGCAGGGGAATCTGTGCTGATTTCTGTTCTTTTCAAACATAAGATAGACTAAGATGGGGTCACTGTGTCATATTACTCTGTAGATATGTTTCTCAATAGTTAGTTTAGCCCTTAGGAAATGCAGGCACACTTGGCTTTACTTTTGTGCCTTGCAATCTGTGTCTTTCTGCCCAATATTTCATAATTGGAGCATGTTAAATCTTTAGCCTACGGGCACTTTTTGCTATCAACCAGCAGCCAATCTCTCCTTCATGCATCAGCCCTCTGCACCTCTACATAGATTTCAAAGTGATGTCAGCTCCCACTGCAGCTGCAAAGGCTTTTGTGTATGGGAACCTTACTCAAAGAGTACATTTCTTTATATACTGTTCTTAGACCTGTGTTTTCTGTAGATGGACTTGCATTATTTTCTGNTTTTTTTTTTTTGTAAGACTAATTATCTGATTAGCTTTAATTGATAGTAGGTTGATGATTGAACTCAGTGTGGTTGACCAGATTTTGCTCTCATTTACATCCTGTGTGTGTAAATGCATTGATAGCCAGATAATTGACTGGGAGGGGAGTTGATGTAAAGGAAACAATTACAAGTTTTACGTCATTGTGAGAGCTGAGTTTGTAGTGGTCACGTATGGATGATGTTAATTTTACAGATAAAGCCTCTGTGGAAATACTTAAAATAATTTACTCAGATATGTAGCATGAGAAATACCTGTTACTTGTGGAGAGATAAGTAACCACAGTGCAGGCAGAGAAAAAGGGTTATTCACTGAGTAAAATGAAGCAGAACACCATACATGAGATTTGCCCATGGGACAGTAACTTATTACTAAGTACTCTAGAGGTTAAATGATATCTTTGAAAGGTTTATTTAGAGCTAATACAAACATTTATGTTAGTTGGTTTTGCTTCAGGGGCTTCTGAAGGTGTTGATCCCTTGTTTGCTCAGTTGACATGGCTAGGTCTTCATATATCTAAATTCTAGGTTTTAATAGAAAATGAACAATGGATGTTTGCCTTTGTATTGCATTGTGACTTCATCAGGCATGCAATAGTGATCAAAGGCTTTAGCATTAGAGTGTGATCTAATGAACAGATCTTAGAGCTTTGCCTTCAGTCCTTAAAAAACAAACACTTCTATGTACTCAAAAACCAAAGTTGCTAAAAAGAAGTCTTAAGTTTCAATGTAAATAAAACTGTTTTAAAGACAATCCTGTGCTGTGCATGGTGTTGTGTAGAAGCTACCCCATTTTAGCAGCAGGTTTGTGCTGGATGAACCTGGTGAAGGGGTGGATGAAGTAGGAATGACTGGCACATCCTTCTTTTTGTACTTCCCCTGTACCCCTGCAGAGGTAACCATGGGTAGATAGATCCCTCTGTCTCCCTAATTCATGCCATTTGCACAAACAGAGGGAACTGGTTTGGCTGTTGCTCTATCCACTTCTATTATTGCTGTGTAGATGCTATAGGAGTCAGAGCTGGGCTTCTACCTCTGCTAGGAGTGTTGTTTAGGGGCAAAAAGTTGGAGTATCTTTTCTTTAAATGTAGATTTTTCTGAGCCTACAAAGACTGTGTATGTGAAGTTATACATTTATACATGTGTGTGCGCATGCACTGACAGAATCAGAAGTGCTGTTTATGTAAACATACTGAAAACTGACAAGTTTTGGTCAAATCCACTGCATGCAGCTTGCAGGCTGGTTTTTGTTCATGTTTCTGCTTGGGGCTGTGGCTCTGCCCACCTGAGACTGTGCTAGAAGAAGCAGATTTGAAGCAAAGCATATTTCCAGAGCAGCTGAACTAGACCCACTTCAGCATCCCTTTTGTGATGCACAGGGAAGGACAATGCCCTTTTCCTTTCCTGGACTGAAGTAATGACTAGCAGTGCCTGAGCAGAACACTCCAGCTCTGTTGGCATCTCCTCTCTGCTCCCCCACGGTTCCTATCCCTTCTGTCCAGTGCCCTTCCACCACATCCTACCTGTCTCTTCAGATGTCTGCATGAAGAGGAGTGAATTGCGTCTTTGGCTTTTGCTTGCTTTCTTCATGAATAGATTCTGTGTGGTAGATTCTAAGAAAACCTTTTGTTGCTAAGACTGTGCTTTTTTTCCCAGGCTTAGGTCAGGTAAGGGGAGAGAAAGTGGCTGAGTGTTGCTAGGTCTGTGTAATTTATTAGAGGTCTATGTAAATTATTTTTTTAAAAGCCTTGTGATGCTTTACAAAACTTTCATGTTTTTCCACTGAGGTGACCTATGGGCAAGTATTTAGTCTAGGCCAGAAGTCCTCACTATTTAGAAGCTGTTGTTCTTGACATTTTGAGAAGCCAACCAGTTAAATCCAAATTTAAAATGTAGTACTTTCTTGTCAGTGGCTGATTTTAGTAGTTTTATGATGAAATGAAAAGTTTTAGTCTCCTTCCTAAGGAGAGTTTCAAGATACTGCATAAACAAAGAGAACAAGAAAGTTGTTGCCCCGTTACCCTGAATTTCTTTTTGCAGATTGTGCTGATAATTTTGTCAGCTGTCTGAAAGGACAAGTGCTAGTCCATGAAGATGGACATGCCCATGCAGTGACATTAGAGAGTCAGAAGCACTGCAATGCCAATGCACAGTGGTGGTTGGGAAGCAGAATTCAGGAAATGCATATGAGTGAGCGAACACAGCACAGAGCACCTCTTCTCCCCCCACAGCTGCGTACTTTGCCGAACCAACAGTCCTGTGTGGCTTCCACAGTTTCACCATGAGGGAGGTGGTTTTATCAGGGCTGTAGCTTTCAGAACTCATAATGAAAGAAAAGATAAATTCTGTCTTGAGAAACAAGAAGTATTGGAAGGAACGGGTCATGCCCAGCTGCCTGAGAACAGATCTCTGTGGTTTGAGCAGCCTTAGCCATGGCTGTGCTGGAGCAGGTCTGCATGCCACTGAAGGCTCTGAGAGCTCTGGCTGGACCATCACTCAACATGAAGGTTTTGAGTTAGCTCGTCCACATGAGAGGTGTTTCTGTTTTTCATGACATGCTGAATTATCTTAGAGTAAATTTTAAAGCTGGAACATAATACAAAGCAGATTACATGGACTGTGATCCAATTAGGATCCAATGTAAGCAGTTAGGATTCATCCTCTCCCAGCTGTATTTGTACAAAGTAAGACTCATTTAGTCAAGCAGGTCACTTATTTGTATCAATCAGAATTTTCTTTGAATAAAGAGGCTTTAAAGAAGAAAAATTGCTTTTCACTTTTGTTATTCCCAGAAGGGTCTTCAACAGGTTTCCTTTCTTGTGCTCTGCTTGAGCTGATGGGTACTATAGCATTTTGGTAAGTTATTTATGAAGCACTAGGAATTGGGGCTTGAATTCTTCATAATTCTTTACAGTTTTCTCTGTAGCAGAATCATGTGGGAACTGGCAATCCCCTTAATGAAATTTATTGGCACGTTGGCTTCGGTGCTGACACTGAAGAGTATATTAGTTGTGCTGTACAGCCCTGACTGGATTCTTTCCAAGTGCAGTTCTCCAAGGTTTACCAAAAGTCATGACAAATTAAACATTTTGGACCTGACAAGTAAATTTATTTTAAGGTGGGAGGTGGTGTGTCAAACAAAATTTTCTTTGTACCACTAATTTTAATAAATTTGTTGACTATGAATCACATTCTGAGCCAAAGGAAGACTTTGTAATGTGGCCAGAGAGTTTGTAAATAGATGCAGAACAGGGTGAGCAGTCATAAAGAGATCTGAATCAAAAGGAGAGACCGTCTGCCTGCTGGTTCTGGCTGTGCTTCCCCATCCATACCCCAGATACCGTTCGCTGACCTTGAATTGCCTGCCCTGTGCTTAGAATGCAAACTTATTTTCCTCAAAGGAAATGTATAGGATGATGCAGAGTGTGGTGGGAACAGAGGGAGGGCAGGTCAGTGGGGTGGAGCATTTTGAGTGGGTGATTCTTGTCACTCCCAGCTCAGCTACTGGGGACACCTTAATCCCAGAGTGGCTGTGCTGTCCGTGCTCCTGGGTACAAACGCTGCCATGGGACTCTCTTCCAGAGGTACATGGGGTCTGGGGCTGATCTAGTGGGGGAAAAGGAAAAGGTGCACCCAGTGCACCTGAAATATCCTTTCCATGGAATTCACCCCAGGCACCAAACTGCTCTGCTGCCCTGTGAATAGAGACATACATTGATCCTACAGAAATGCAAAAGTTTTGGTGCCTCCATGAAACCTGAATTGTTTTATAGCCTCAGCTTCAGCGCCTTGAGTGTTCAGGCAGCTGCAGGTAGTGCATCTCATGCACTAGAACTGCTGGTCATGCTGGGTCTCTGGCATATCTGAGACAGATATAACAATTCAGCCTTTGTGCTGCATTTTCCTCCAGAAGTTATGGAGTCCTGGCTGTTCTTTAGCTTCAGTTTGGACAGGCTTGGCAAAGAAATACTCAATTGAAGCTGGCCTAGCCTGGTGGAATATATTAGCTACATATATTAGCCCTTTGAAAACATAGGAAGACATGCTATATTAGTGACGCAGTGTTTAACTGGGGGAAGGAAAAGAAGGGTGTGAGAAGCACTTCACATTGGTCTCATCTTAAAAAGCAGTTTAATTTGCAGTTGTGAGTTTTGGTGGGATTAGTTTTGGTTCATAATATCATTAAAGAGTCTAAAAAAGTGAACGAAGCTGATGCTGTTGTTTTAGTAAATGACCCTTTTTCTTTTAAGTGCCCATTTCAGTATTTCAGATTCTAGTAGTATATTAGAATGAATTGTCATTTATGACATGCCATAACTTGGATGTAACATAAAATCTGAGTCTTCTCTTGACCGATCTGACTATCACAATAGTATTGACTCTCTTTATAAACATGCATCTCCTGTCACAGAGATAGGGTTAGGGTAACTAAGTCCAGGTAACTGAAGTCTATCAACTTAACTTCTTTCTGTTTATCTGTTTCTGGTTTTGTTTTGGTTTTTTGTTTTTGTTTTTTTTTTCTTCCTGGTGTGTGGAAGAGAAGGAATTAATGTAAACATCTCTAGTAAATTCAATAAATTTTAGATGTTCATTATTTGGTGTCGGAATAATATGACATTAAAGCATTAGAAAATCATAGCATGTAGTCTAGCTTATTTTTAGCTAGGGGAAGTTCTTGGGATGACTGTTCAGAGATTATTGGTCTCTGTTACATCATTTACTTCTTCAGGGAGTG
This sequence comes from Regulus satrapa, assembly GCA_013396955.1. NCBI lineage: Eukaryota > Metazoa > Chordata > Aves > Passeriformes > Regulidae > Regulus > Regulus satrapa. The sequence continues at coordinate 182,758 of VWZN01015879.1, read as the reverse complement.
TTCACAGAAATGCAGCTTGAGAAGGATAAGGTACAATTATGAAGAAAAGAGGGGTAGTAGCATCAGTGCACAATGTCTGTGCATCTGGAGGCAAGTCAAGTACCATATTTGATTCTGTAATATCATTTATGTGGATATTTTGGGTAATTACTACTGGGACATATAATCCTTTTTTTGCCTAGCCCAGAAGATGATGGCAATGAAGCCATATATCACTGGTGGAATCTGGCCGGTTTCACCTCTGTGAAACTCTATTGTCCTCCTATGGTGTTGGCTCTGATTTAACATCTCTCAAGTGTTTCAAAAGAGTGTGGAAAAGCTGGCTCAACAGTATAGAAAGCTACACTACACTGTCAGGGTGTGAAGTAAATGGTACTGCTGAGAATGTTGTAGCAGGTGAGGACTCAGAGAGTGCCTTTTTACTAGATGTATTCACAACCATTTCAGCACAACTAAATTCATTACTCACTTGAGATGGAGAATATAAAAAGCATTACAGAAATCCAAGCCAGCATAATTCGATTTTGGCATGAATTGCCAGGTTGGCCTGTTTCCAAAAAGAACAGACAAGTTAAATTGAGGAGAGGCAGCACTGTGGTTATTAAATTAGCTTTAAATCAGCCCTACTCATTTACAGCTCTTTGCTAGTGCTTGCAGGGAGAAATTTGCTAATCCAAACGTCACTGCTTCTGTCTGCTTGGGAGGAAAACACTGAGCAGCCACCCCACACCAGCAGAGATAAGATGCTAACTAACCAGCTGCCACTTCCCATCAAAATTGCAACACAAGCATTGCACTGCTGAACTTTGCCAAGTCCAAAATACTGGCTCTGCAAAGGATGGAGTCAGTGTCCACAGAGCAGAGTCTTGTGGTCTGTAAGAACATGCAGAATTGACAAAGAGAGGCATCACGTTTATTATACTATCATGCTTTGATGCTGGCAGGGAATGGACTAAATTATCTCTGCAGCCAGTGTATTGACAAGGATGGTCTATTACTTGCATCTCTGATTTATGGGAGCTGGCATAATACAGTACTGCCTTTTACATAGGAATTTGCTGTACTGACACAGAAGGAAGAATGTAATTTTTATTGCATCAATAGAAAAACATCATCATGAATATTCAAGTGCTTCACTGAGAAGTTTTGTAGTAGGTTTAATAATGTTATATCTACTTGTATTTAGTTCAGATGTGAAATGTTTCTCCAAAGACTTCTCTGTTAACATCTGTTAAAATGCTTCCATTGGATCATGCCCTTTGCAGCACTGAGAGCAGGAGAATAAGTGCTGTGAGAAAAGTGATGTTCATAGCTTGCTGCGTTCCTCTGCTTTGGGGCTTTCTCGAGTTCTGTAGTCTTGTCTCATGTAAATGACCTTGCAGCTGCCAAGGAGATGTTTTCCTCTGGAGTGTTTGAGCAGCTTTCAGCAGTGGCTTTCTGAGCATTGCTAATTTCTGAAGAGCACAGGGAGGGCAATGTGACAGTGCTTATGCTGCCTCCACTTATGCCCCAACATCTGCAGAACATTAATTTTGAAGGTGATGTAGATGCGTTCACCCCAACCTTACTGGGATTTCCAGGGGGAAGAAGGAATACCTCTTCCTTCTGCCAGGCCCAGCAAAAAGGGTAGTTTCCACACGCATAGAAAACCTGCAAATGCTATACATTTTTATCGGATTTCCCCACATTTCAAGAGAAGTCCAAGATTTCCAGGGTTTCCCAGCTCTTCCATAGTCAACAACTTCCGTAGGAAGGTGACTACTTATGTCATTTGTTTGCTTAATATTTTTTAGGAGGTTTTGAAAACTGACATTCACGATGTTTCCAAGGAGCATCTGACCAAGATTAAGATTGTGTTGACACAGGGACATTTTAGGATTTCAGTGGCATATCTGTCTTACTAAGAGTTGAAATTGTTGCAGGATCATTAGCCTGACAGTATCAGCTCTGGGAGAGGAGAGTTTTCAGTGTAGTCAATGTCACAAATTTTCTGCAGAAAATGCTCATGTTTTAGTGAAACCACTGCAAAGGAAAAATGGCTGTGTGAAGGACCGGTGCCTCATAAATTTCAGTGCATATATTTATTTCACTTTTACTTAGTGTTTTCTGGGAAATGGTTGCTATAAGGTTTCCTTCTGAAGATAACCAGTGCACTACTACAAGTTTGCTTTCTGCTGAGCTTGAACTGAGTGAACTTTTAGCTTAGGTATCATTACCATGATAAGTGGTACAGCAGAGATTGTATACTCAGTGTGAACTGGTGTTTTCTCTTCATGGTTTTAACTCATTGAAATGTATGTTTATAAAGAAATATTTAATAAATAGTTGCAATGACAGATTTAATGACAAAGTTTGAAACTCCTGTCAAAAAGATACTGCAGTGACTTAACCCAGTTTGGAAAGGAATGAGAGCCAGCTGTGTATGGTGACGTGGCCAAGGGACCCCATTAAGTTCCTGTGGGGAACCACTGTCAGCAAGAGACAGAGAGAGACCTCACTAAGGGATATGGCTGATACTCAGCCCAAGAGCTCCTTGAGCAGGGCTGCACTACTGTGTGTCAGCAGGGCTCAGTACTATCTTGGGACAGCTTAAGGTGATGTGGCTGGGTTCATATGAAGTCTTATGTTCTACTAGGGCTCCTTATCTTAACTGGACATCGCAAAACCAGGATCCAGTCCTGTCACAGAATCTAAATCAATCATTAAAGTGGTTTTCTTTGATTTGTTAGTGTTATGTGTTGATCTTGCCTGTCTTTTATAATCTATTAACGTCTAAGCATCCATAGATAGTGCTTGTGGCCTGTGAATGCTAAATAATAATGATTTTTAGAAGTTTATTCTCCATCTATTAGCTCTCACACTCCCATTTGCACACTTAAGAGAAATAGAGGTAATAGATTGAAGTGATGGAAGAGCAGTTCTAACATTTTTAATTGCCTTGCCGGACTTGGGTGGAGTTTTGATGATTTAAGCAGAGAGTTGGAGTAGATAAACTTTTGTGGCTCTTGCATCAGCTGTTCAACAATTGAATAACTTTCTAAGAACATGTGTATTCCTGTGTTGTAATCTATTTTGTGTGGCTGTGTTACTGATACTTGATTTAACTTTCCATAGATGGCATTTGATGCCAACGGGAGTCTTGGACTCAATATAGAAGGCAAATAATGCTCATAAGAAATCTTGAGATGACTGATTACAGAATAAGTAAGAAATTTCTAGGACAAAGTCAAAAGGGAGAGGGACTATTACATTTTAATTATTATATGTATAATGGACCATACATGAATGAGATAGGTAAAATTATATATGATGGACAATCTCATTGGAGAAACTTGTTTCATTGAGATGTCAAAGCTTTCTTTTTCAATACACCTTGGTTTTGATTTAGGGAAGACAGGGGGAAATTTTATGTAATTCTGAATAGCCCAATGGAAGAACAGTGGATAAAATACTACTTATCTAATGTCCACTTCTGAATCAGACTAAAAGAGTAAATGTTTCTGCATTTGCTTTCCACTTTTTTCCAAAAAGTGTACTTTTTCTCTCTCATCACTTTCTTTTCCATCCATTCTGACAGTTCTCTTGCTCTTTCTCATTTACTCTTCCTGATGCTTACATCTTTGAATTGGGCAAATGTTCTCACTTGACCACATGACTCTTTATTTGTTTAATGTATTCTAGCATGTCAGACAGGCTTCTCTTTTTGTATCTTTGGGTTATATTTCAAGACAATGTGCCTTTCTCCTGTGCTGGTTTCTTACTTTACTGCTGTTTTGGGCATTAGTAGTACTGCTCTGATGAAACTAGTCCTGCTTTCTGACAAGAGAAGCCATGGAGGTGGATGCCAGATAGTTTATCCCAGGAGAATAACCTTGGATTTATTACCAAGTAAAACAATATGGTGGCTTTCACAAGGTATCAGCAGTTCAAAAGGTGAATTTATAAGACAGTGTAGTTTTCTTATTCTGAAACATATTAGCTCAAAGTCCTATCTATGATCAGTTTGAACTGTGTCCATTGATTTTCTCAATGTACTTATGGAGAAGGAGAGAGACTTCCTGAGACTTCCAGGTAAATTAATGTGGTGGTTTCCATCTCTGTAATGAGTTTACAGATTGCTATGGAGTTTTGAGATAGAGAGTGGTTGTTACAAATGGCCCAGCTTCCTCACTTCACTCTCATGCTTGAGCTCAGATGCAACAAGCTGAGCAGAATGGAGTGAAAAGAAAATTTATTCATGCTTTGGTGTACAAAATCAATAATGCCACAGATCTCAGTTTATGAAGGGGGAGGAAAGCAAATTTGTGTGTAGAGAGATCACCTGATCTTTTCTTTTTCTCCACAGCAGGAAAAACCCAAACTCTTGGAGCCTTTGGATTATGAAGCTGTTATCACAGAGATTGAAAAAAATATTGGGGACAGCCAGTTTAAGGATCTGATATTGTTTCCTGATGATGACTTTTCAGTAAGTACAAGGCAAATATGTGTTATTCCTTTGCTTAGGTTTGTTCCATTCATTGATTTAAAGTCCACTGCTGGAGGGAGAAACAGAAGTTGTCCAAGGCCTCTCTAAGATTTTCTTAACTCATGCATAATGCCATACTTGCACCAAATTCACTTGACTTTTGGGGTTTTTTTTCCTCTCACATTTCTTTATGCATGACTTTACTGCTCAGGATTAGATAAAGCTTGAAGCCCTGGTTGTTCCCAGATACATTTCATGAACTCACTGAACATGTTACTCTATAATGTGTACTTGTCTGTTTGCTCAGCACATATTAGTTTGGCCAGTCCTAGAATCCCTCCCTACTATTATAGTCTAATTTAATCTGTAACTTCTGATCTGGTTCTGTTTGATGTATTTGGCCACTAGATAGAGTCTCTGGTGCTGAGCAAAGTTCTCATGGTGGAACACTGAGGAGCAGTGGATCCCCAGCCACACAGCCATGGAGCTGTCTGGCCTCATCCTGGTTCCCCATTGCTTGTCCTGGCAAACTGCAAAGGCACTGGGAGCCTGGAGGCCCAGGGCAGCTCTCCAGTGGCAGTGCTGGCGTGTTCCAGAAGGGTGGCTGGGGAGGAGTGTTGCCAGGCATGTGCACCGGCAGATTGCCTGCATTGAACAGTAGCTTCTGCAAAATCACCCCATCTTCATGTAGCATTTAGGTTTTGATGAATAGGCATTCTCTAATGGAAAGACATTTCAATTTTTGACCAATTGTAACTGTTCTGAGAGGGCCCTTCCCATCAGCTCATGATACTGCTGCTGTCCTAGGAGGGCAGCTTAATCTAATTGACTGCTTTGTTTTACTAAATGGCTCTATTTCCTTGGTGGCATTAACTGAGTTAATGTGCTCATGGGATCGAAAGAAGCTAAGCAGAATAGATTTCCTCATTATTGTTAATTCCTTTATCCATTTTGCACATTTGTCAATTTATGAAATTGAAACCTATCATTACAAAGCTGACTAGACATACTGTGTGCTGTCACAAGGCCCTTGAGACCTTTGATTTAGAACTGAGCTCAAGTCCATGAAGCAGATCTTCTCAGTGAAACAAGAATCTTGTCCTACTGCTGAAAACCTATCTATCAAGCATATTTTCATGTCTTTATTTTAATTTTATTTTGAGCAGTCATTGCCTGAATTTTAGTAGCTAGTCCTATTTTGTTTCCTCTGTGTTATGCTTTGCAACTATCTGGCATAATCCATTTAAATTCAAAAAATAATAAGAAAAAATTGAAATAAGACAGATGAGAGAAGTAGTTGCATGGTAGAGGTAGTCTGTTCTTACAGAGGAGCCAAGGCTGTGGTAGGTAGAGTCCATATCCTTGCAATGAACCTCTCTCATCTTTGTTATTTCCTGTTGAAGTCAGTATCGGTGCCAAGAGCCTATGTCACTAGACAGGACTGCAGGGCTTTCACCCCAGACAGGTTTTCCAGTTGCAGAGTATCTGTTTACAGCCCTGCTCCCTCCTGCTGCAATATTACCTGAGCACAAAGTCTGGATCAGCCATTTGAGTAGAAAGAGATCCATGTCTGACTGAATTAGGAAGTGCCCAGGCTGGCTCTGAGTGGGATTTAATGTGATAATTCCCAAGAAAATGGAGGTCGGCTCTATTTAACTCCTAATGATTACATTTGCTGCAGACTTTGTCTCTCAGTGTTGATACAGCCCCAGTTTGGGCCTGTGGGTGAATGCATCGTATGGGCAAAAGTCTCTTCAGAGTGAAACCCCAACCAAAAGAGTTGGCCAAAGTAGTGAACATAGGAGAAAATTCTGCTTTTAATAGTGATTTCCTATTTTTGGATCTGTCATGCACCACGTGCATCAGCTATGGGTGAATTATTGTAGCTGTTATTTCATCTCAGATTTGTTTCTCTTTTTGACTTGCTTTCAAAGAGAATGCTGTTATTCTCACAAGTCTTCTGTTGGTAATTTCCAACATCTTATGTGAAGTCTGTGGAACAGCAGAGAATCCTTTTGATCAATCTGAGCCTGACAGACTGTATTTCTCCATTCCCTGCATCTCCAGAGAAGAGTAAAAGATGCGTACATTACAGATGCTTTTTCTGGTTTTATTCCAGTTGGGGAAAAGATTTCACTTCTTTTGTAACCATGCTTAACATTAAGCATATTTTATTTAAAAACCTTAAAAAAAAATTCCCTTCAGTTCCACTTCTTGTTTTCCTAGCAATTCCTTCCTTATAACACATTTGCCTGCCCAAAGTCCATTTTCCATTTTAGAAAAAGAATGTCAGTTTAGCTTCATTTTTCACCTGTTCCCAGATCCCGTGAATAAATTTCCCTGCTGTTGCTGTGCTGTGAAATAATGGCCAGTGGAAGTTTCTGCAGCTATGCATCAGTACCGAGCTCACACTGTACTTCTTGGTGGTAGTAAGAAAGAGTTGATTTGCTTTCTGTTGTACTTATGAAAAGCTTGGTGATGATCCTGGTAGTTTTGTATCCTCACTGTTGGGTTGCTGTGCTTCCTTCACCTTCTGTTCCCCAAACCTGCCCACACACTCCTTGACAACTGGAACTGCTGCTGTCTGGGATTCCTCTCTCACTTCTCTGCTGTGTGTTTGCCAGAAAGGAAGCCATGGAGAAAGTGTTACACCTTCCTTCAAATTGGTCTCACTCCCAACTTTAACTTTTGACATCTTGGTGTTACCTGGATTCCTTGTCATACATCTGTACTGCTTCTCCTAAGCACTGTCATATATCCAAACAAAATACCGCTGTATCCTTTCATAGGTTTTATATATATATATTTTTTCTTCCATCCTTTAGAAATTTACCAAACACCCAGCAGTTTCTTTTCAAATCTCCAGGATCTGAAGTCTTGCTTAAAATCATTGCTGTTCTTTCTTAGTGGCTACAGGCTCAGTATTCCTTAATTAATAGTTTTTCTTGTGAGGAGGTTTAGTAACTAAATATGTTAATGGTATGTTGCTGAATATAAGTTAATTGTTTTAAAAAGGTGGATGAAATTATTTCATAATCGCTTAATTTGTATGGTATAAAAGCATGTTAAACTCTCTGGGTCATGAAAATTTTTCCTTCTTCTCACGTATGTCTTTCCTAAATCTGTTTGAAAAGCAGAACTCAGACTTTTTTTAACTATTTGTATAAATATGGCTGAATGCCTGGTTTTCACCCTGCAGTAGAAACAATGATTCATTGCCTAAATTTAGGACAGGTGTAAGATGGCAAAACTTGCCTGCATAATGCAAAACCTATTGGAGTTCGGTCTGATGTACTCCTTTGGGCTTCTGAAAGCCCACCTGGGAGCTCTGTTCCCTCCAATCATCATGAAGGCCTTAGGAGAAGAGGGGCTGAGTTGTGAAATTGCTGTACTTGCCATCACTGCGTGATTGTTTCCAGACTTCTTTTCTTAACTCTAACAAAAGCCAGAATCTCCCTGTTTTTCAGGTTGTGAAACCTCTGCTTTCTAGATGCTGCACAGGGACAAAAGTTGTTCTTTTTGATACAGAAGTTCATAACAGAGCCAGATATGTCTATGAGAGGAGGGAGCAAGAGTCATCAAGGACACTGCCTCTAAGCATGCGATATGTGTGCCATAGGGGCAACTGGAAGTGCAGGCCTTGGAGCCTTCTTGGAAAAACCCCTGGAAATCTGACTGTTATTTCTAAGATCAGAAGAGTTACAGTGGCAAAATAATGAGTTCTTTCCAATAGCATGTGATTTAGCTCCCACTTGCCACATGAGTATCTGCTCATTCTTGGAGGAGCAGAAATTGAGTCCATTACTCTAATGATTAGAGAGGTTATGGGTATCCTTGACATGCAGTTTGTATGGACTGGCAGAAGCAGGACAGGGAGAGGTGTCTGGACTCCTAGGGAGGCAGTCCAGCTGTTTAAGCAGAGAGAGCTAATACAGTCAGCAAAACAAGCTGTGGCCAAAGCATAGACATCACACTGAATGTGATTCAGGGAGTGAGGAGGCAAAATCTGTCCTTTAAGTGTGCTCTGTTCCTGCTTTCCTTTCTCTTTGCCCCCACATGGATGGTGAGATCTCTGCTGGGACTGCAGCCTGTCAGGGAACCCTGTACCACAACAGCCTCTGCACCGTGCAATTTGTACAGCATAGTTGCATCTTGGCCTTTTTTATTTTGATGCACCATGTCATTCCATGCTTTGGTAACGTTAAGTAAATCTGTTTACTTGGATGATAGTGGGGCTGAGCAGCTTCTCTTGAGAGCCTGAGCTGAAGCTTTACCAGGGAGGAAGGTGTCAGCCTGTGTGTGGTCAGGTCTCTCCGAAGCGCAGCCTTTGCAGGAAGTAAATGTCGTTGTTGTTGGTGCATTCTTCTAAAGATTTAACCACTGCTAACATGCTTTCAGAGTAAAAGCTGTTTGGAATAGATCCAGACTGAAAATTTTTGATATGGCTAATGGAGTTTGAACTCCATTTTCAAATGCTACATTCACCATGTCACTAGGAAGTAGTCACTGCCTATAAAAATTATTCCTAATCAGTGTTTGAGAAGGAGCAGAATTAACTTCTGTTTCACTGTAGACAGTGAACATGGCAAGAGAAGGTACTTAGTAAAATTGCACCTTAAAACTCATCCAACACCTGGGGCCGACAGCTTATGCAAATGGGGCAGCCTGGCAGTACCAGAAATGATGGTTAGATATAGGATATTTATATCAAATAAATTAAAAATAATTCAGAATAATTATATACTTGAATGCTTCAGGCTGATACCTGCATTATTTGATTACCACAGTTTGCATGCATAAATGAGAGGGTAATTGGTCTCTGGCTTGAACAAACAATTGCCATGATTATCTAAACATTGGAAAATTAGGATGAATTCACAGTGCATTTATAAATACTGAATTTTCTAAATAAAATCTCTGATTTTCTAGATGACTGTTTCAGAAGCATATATTCTGTTTTTAAATGTAGTTCTTTTCTGAATAAAGCAGTTTTGCTGAATAATGCCATGCCTGATCAACCTTTAAGAGCATTTAACTATGGAAGTAATCAACTATGAACAGGAAGAGCCTTTGTGGCCAAGCTTTTGCAGCTAAGTGGTTGAACATAACTAGTTCTCAGAAGGGAAGTGCTTTGTAGTTTTTAACACAAGTTTAAATATAAAAATGTGCAACATTTTCCACGTCCCAATTCTTTGTAAATAACCCTGTGATTTTTTTGTTGAAGTCTAAAAAGGCAACAAGCCCAGTGTTATCTGATTTCTCAGGTTTGCAGGGCTGTGTTTCTTTCTTTCAAGTGCAGTTTTGGGAAGGACAGTGGGGGAAGTTACCACAGGCAGAACAGTGGGCATCAGTTACCTGTCTTGTTCAGCTACAGTGTTTTTAACAGGCTGTGTAAGGAGAGGGAAGCACAATGGCCCCACTAAGACAAATATTAGCTCTCTCAGTCACTGTGTTCATATCAGTTAATACAAGACAAGAAGTCTTGTATTAGGTAAAAAAATTACTTGCTCTACGTCTTGCCTTAAAAAAAAAAAAAAAAAAGATACTGGAAACTATTTTCTGTGCAATACATGGAGCAGGCAAGTTTTGCTGTGAGAAGCAGAACAGGTCTCTCTGAAGCTTATTCACCACCATGACAGGGTCAGTGTGAGGTACAGGGTGCATTATATCTCGTCTCTGTGGCCTCCCACTCTACCTCAGCCTGGAAAGACCAGTGCATCTCCAGCAGTGCTGTGAGTGCTGGGAGGAAGGCCCAGCCCTGGGGAAAGCTCCATACCATGGGCCACAGGGGCACCCCAGGCTTTCCATCTGTGCTCAGAGACTGTGTCGTCCTGACTGCTTAAAATGTCATGTATGTGTGAAGTAAAAGAAATAAGGTGCATTTCAGAGACTGTGGGAACTGCTGGGAAGTCCCTAAGGAACCAAGAATTCGGACATCTATTACTAAGCATGGCCTGATAATTCATACCTCTCTATCTTCTGTCTCTTTTACTCACAGGCTCAATGATTGTCTAAATCACTTCATGCATGCATTGGTAACACAGCTGGGTAGAGCCCAGCAAACCACATTTAGGAAACTGTGTTCAGTTTGTCAGAACAATGGGATTTTTTTCACTTTCTGGTGTCTATGAGGCTACCATAATTTTTTGTGAGAGCCATGGTTTAATTGTATTGTATCCTGAGATCTCGAGATGGAACAGGAGAAGTATGGGGAATCCCATGAAGTTTCTGCCTGAGTGATACCTGCCTTTCTTTCTTAACTACTTCTGTGAAAAGCGATGGGGGGAAATCAGAAAGATTAATGTAAACTCTAAGGAAAAATGCAGTCAGTAATATCCAGACACATTTGTAGAGTTCGGGTGCTTCAATTTATAGAGAGAAAACATCAACTTTTAGTCAGAGGGTGAGGATATGGAAGAGAGCCTCCAGGGACACAGTAGGTACTGCAAGCTGCTTCATGGTTTTAGCATGCAATGATTCTTCACATGGTTTTAGTATACAGTGATTCTTTGTACTAAACCAGCTGTATGCCACAGGCCCTCCCCTGGAAATAGTGGGTCTTTCTGTAGTGGAAGGGAAAATGTGTTTGGGAGGCCGGATTTGTCTGGGTTTCAGTCTTCTGCTGTCTTGAATGACAGAGTTACTTCGTTGTAACTGAGAACATAATGCTGGGCATTGATTTTGGTTGTTTTCTCCTCTTACGGCAGAGAAAATGAGTGGGACAGATCTGTAGGTTAATTGAAAACAGCCCAAAGCTTCCTCTTGTAAACCTTTTGCCAAGTGGCTGCCTTGGCCCACCCCAGCATAGGGGCCCTGGGTCACACAGGCACTGCTGCTGGCCCTGGCCTCTTGCTGGCCTGCTGGGAACTAAGAGAAGCTTGGGTCCTTATGGAGAACTTCAGCACATCCACTTCTCTCTTGGTGGTTTCCTGCTCTGGTGCCTGACAAGACAGCTCAGCCAGCAGCTGCTTTTAGAAAAAAGACTTAATTTATTTGGGCTGTGGAGGCTGAAAGGAGTGCCAAGCAGTGCCAGGAGTGCCTCGTCAGCCCTGTCCTGCTGCCCTGTGCCCACAGGTGGGACTGTCCCTCCCAAGAAGCTGCTGCCTGGTTCTCCTTGCTTTCCAGTCATTGAGCTGTCCTGTGGCACTCCTTTTGCAGCTTCCTGGAGCAACTCCCCTCTTCTCCTTTCAAAAAAGTCAAATATTTTTGTTCTGTTTTCATATTCCTCTCCAAAAATGCATGAGGTGGGGAAGTGGAGGAAGCAAGTATCACTGTTGGATTTGGCATGTGTGTCTGGGAGAGGATGTAAGGAAGACTTGACTTTTTTTCTTATCAGAAACCTCAGAGACTGAAGGAACTTTGCTTGGAACAGTTTTATTCCCAGAAATCTACTTGAACACTGCTCTTGCTTGTAATTAATGCCTTAGCTGATAGTATTGAATAGAGTGTGTGGGCAGGAGCTGGGTTACAGTTGTTGGTATGCATGTGTGTTGGATGCACGACAAACTGAAAAATGCAAGCCATGATAACAAGGTTCTTAACCTCTTCCTGAGACAAAGATGCTGTTCTGTTTGGCTTTACTAAATTGCTTTTTTTGTTGTTGTTGTTGTTTATTGTCAGATAGACACAATTTCACTGGAAATCAGGACACTGTATCCTTCTGTACCTGAAGACGCAGAGCAAAAAGCAGAAAATTTATTTGTTAGAGAGGTAAGAATCTAATTTTAAATTAAACCAGAGTTTGGGGGAGATTTGCTATGTTTTATAATGAACATCTTTTTCCTTTTAATATGCTTTAGGTGATTTGAATCAGGTTTGAATTTTGAAGGCTAGTAGGAGGGAGGAGGATTAACAGTATATCTGCAGTTGCCTATTGTGTTTATCTAGAAAAATTTGTCAATGCACTGAATTAGCTTGTCATTGTGCTGTTTTCCAGCTGCATTCCCTGTCACCACTGGTACACTGATATTGATGTTGGTATTTTTACATCACTGCTAATGATCAGTGATCTGCATGTGCTTTGCACTTGGAAAATATCGATATCTTTCCAAAGATAGAAAGCCCATTGGCACTGGTTTAGTCTCATATGTGTTATTACAAGGTATATATCTCATTTGGAGGTGTTCATATGAGGAGTAGTCACACTGTGAAGGGTGCATAGAGATTTATATTTATTGCCAGAATTTAGTCTGTTTCACCTTACCAGAATAGAAAGTTCTGCAAGTTCTTCCATGACAGTTAGAGGCCCACCAGAAGTGAATAATTGCTCTACCTTTAAAAGACTTCTATGGTTGTATTGTTTCCATACCTGATCTCAGATTGTAGGAGATGATTTCTCACCCTGCTGCCTCAGGAGTATTTAATATTGCTACTGCTTTTATAATTTTGAAGGACTTTAGAGGAACTGGTTGCACTGTTCAAAGGAATTCACTTTAGATGGCCCCCTGAGCATTCCCATATTTCTTTACAGGTGTGCAATACAGCTCACCGTTTGCATTAAGAAAACTGGTTTATGAAACCAAATTTTTGGTCAGCTTCTAGGAGTTTAATTCTGAGTGCTTATAATTAGCCCATCATGTGATGATTTTCAGCCCTTTTTTTCCCACAGATTGGGATTTTTCACACTTTGCTTCTGGACTGAAAAAGTATTTCATATGCAGTATAATTGCAAGAGGAAACTTTGGAGGAAAAGTCAGCCACCCACAAACACAGAGATTAGAAATAATGAAGTCCAAAATTAGACAGAAATGTAGCTGTTGAATTGTATGCAATGTGATATTTTACAGGCTGGCCCTATTTCTTTTCAGCAGGTCTAAAAAGAGCAATAATAATTTACTGCCAGCTCAGATTACCTGAATTTTGCCATCTTTGTTAATCTGGCAGCATTGTTAAAAGATAACATAGCTTGTGGAGTTATCTGCCTTCCCAGAAGCCTCACTGCCCTTTCAGCACTTTGGGATCTGTTTTTTATTTTAAAGTTCCCCAAGTTGCAAGGCCAGCACTGCACTCATGGCTTTACAGAGAAAGTGGTGGGTCTAAAAATGGAACAGCATGCACCATGCCTGGGAATCATTACAGCTGAGTACACCAAGGGGATGCTAATGGCAACCTGGTAAAGCACATATTGAGCTAATATTAAGCTATTAGCTTTCTCTACAGTACCAGCAAGCCAAGGGGAGGGGGAAAGAGGAGCAAAGCAGTGGAAAAAACCAGTGCTCAGGACTAAGCCTGTGCATGGAAGAGTAGCAGGGTAAAGACCCTGTTTAAAGTTGTAATGCATATGTTCCAATGTTTGCCACAAAGCCAAAAACTGGATGTAAATTAAACTCCATGAAGAGGATGGTTTCCAGACCAAAATTAGGCAAAACTGAGCACAGAGTTCTGTGAAGATCTGGGATTGTGGTCCCCTGGAGCGATTGCAGAAATGTGTACTGCCCTAGCAGCAGCCTGTTGCTCAGTGTGTTCAGCACTTCAGGATAGATGTACAGCAGGGCAGTTGGCCTTCCCTCCTCTCTTGGAGCTGAGGGAAAAGCCAGCACTTCACTCACTGGAAGAGTCTTTGTTCTGATATAGTATATCTTGAACAGTGAAGGTGTCGCCTTGTGCACACTTGACTGACTGTTGGTCACCTGGAGTTGTGGCAAGCTAGGACCAAACGCCCAATGCCCAGTGAGACTCTGGGGAATGTACATCTCCATATGCTGAAGCCATTTGGGTATCAACTGTCTCTGACTGCTCACTATCTCAGTACTTCAGCAAGTTAAGACTAAGACATGAAGTAAGTTGGTGAGCTGCAAAAGAAGGGTCTGTTATTGGAGGGAAAAATAATTTCCTCTGTATGGCGCAGTGTGAGGACGTGGTACTGAAACCACTTCAAGACCTCTGGTCCATGATCTCTCCTCTGGGTGCTTGGTGGTGTTCAGATGGTCTTGTATACAAGATGAGGTCATATGTAAAGAGTTGTCAGAAGTCTGTGCTAATACCGTAATATCCTGTCTGTTTCTTCTTGGCTAAAACACCAGTGTGTTTCCCACTGGCAATGGTAGGAAAGCTTTTCCTCCACCTCCAGCCTTCTCACTGCTATAGCTCTTCAAGGATAAAAGATTTTTTTCCCCCAGCCCTTACCAAAATCCATACAAGGCAGCTTGGGAATTTGATCAGATTTCCCTTCCTCAAGCAACCATAAACAGTACTCAGGGGCACACCAGGGGGACTCAATTGCCTGGGCAGTATTGGTTTCTGGATCCAAAAAATGCTGACAAGACAGATGGAGAAAGATGAGGCTGATGTTGCTGAGGAAAAATTTTAGTATAGATTGCATTTGATGATGTCCACCTGTAGTGGAAGGTTTCTGCCTCTGGTTGTCTATTCAGTTCTTTTAATACTGTTTTTGGATTCCTCAGGAACTCAAAACTCAAAACTTTCCCTGTTGATGATATTGAAATGTTATTGTAATGGGTGAGGCAGAAGAATTGACTTTAAATTAGATGTCTGACCATCTGTGTTATTTAAAAATAAAACTAAGAGTACAAATAAATATCCCTTAATAAGTTTTTTATGCCTGCAAAGTAAATAAGTATTTTACATTTTATGGTTGATTAGTGTCTGAGTCCCTTTATTAATTTATACCTAAGAATTTGCTATATTTTCAAGTTAGTACTTGTGAATTGATGATTCCTATATCTGTAGGTGCATTAGGATATTTTCCATGTGAATTTATCCACCTTAACTTTTCTTAGGCAGGACCAGCCTGAAGAACTAAATCAGTTTCCAAGAAAGGAGATGTTTCCAGAAACTTTTAAAGCCAGAATAAAATGGTCTTCAGTGGTTTGTTGTTTTAGGTATTCTTAACATCCTTTATCATGCTGTTTTGTTCCAAATTCTGAATTTTCTCATTCCTCACAGAATCTGCTGCACATCTGCTGCATTTATGCCAGTCAGCATTGTTCTCATTGCCCATAATTTGGGCCAAAAAAAACCCCATTCACTTCACTAGAAACAAAATAAAATTCTTCCCTTTAGACCATAAAAAACATTCCTAATATCACCTTTCTTAACTCTGTATCCTGAATATGCAGACCAAATGGGAATTCTTGGGATTTTCCCCACATCTCATTTAAAAATATAAGGGGATAGTGCACTTTGCTATTCAAAGTTGCATTTAGTTTGAGGAACTTAAGCTACCTAATTGCAACATATTTAATACCATATCGGTTTGCAGCAAGTCAGTATTTTTGGGAAGAATGCAGGCATGGGCACAGAAATAGATGCTGCTTGTGTGAGTGTATCTATAGGAATAGAATTCTAGGTATATGTAAAAAATATCCAGAAAGTACGTAAATGTTAGTTGTCAACTCTCCTTTAAGAAATGAGTTTAAGCCAGGTGATCCTTAAAAAAAAAATTTAAAAAATTAAAGGTTTTACTTTGATAAGTTTTTGGGAAACATGTTTGCAGAGGGGCTGTCCCCATGAATGAGGAGGTGTAGGAGCTGTGCAGGGGCAGAAGGGGTGATCTTACAGGGTGGAAAACAAATCAAAATGAAATAGCAGTGTAGGGATACTGCAATTTCATTCAGTGAATGATGTAGTTAATTTTGTCTATGATAATACAGTGTTCATACAGGTGTCTCTGAACTTACCTGTTGAGGTTTTCTCGATACACGAGAGGGAGTTGTCACTTGTAGTGAGCTTGCAAAGCCCTTCCCACTCATCTGAGGGATTTTTTATTTGAAATTTTGCAGGTTGGATCTACAGGATCTGTAAGTAATTAAGAAACATGAGTTTTATTAATCACAGTATAAAAAAGCCACAGCCTTCTGTATAACTCTTGAAAGTGGTGGTGTGCCCATAGTGTTGATTTCTGAGGCTTTTTGATTTGTAGGCTCATCTGCATTGCTCTTACCTCTTTCAAAATCAGACTAAAATGGGAACTCCTGTTGACAATGACACCCAGAAAGTTTTGTTGTTGCTCATCACAGGGCAAATTTCCCCATCTTCAAAATCTTAAGTTTTTTCAGAGCTTGAAAGAGCTGTAATGTCAGGGCTAGAGGAAGGTTATTAAAAGACAGTGACTCTTTTGATAGCACAGAAGATAAATACTTGTTAAAATGTTTGATACTTTAAAATAATAGTGTGCTTTAGTGTTTTGACTTGTTATTTACCGGATGTTGCTATATATGTGAACTATAATGTTATTTTGGGAACAGTTTTTACAGGCCCCAAATGAAGATCCAGGCTGGCAGCAGCCACTCGTGATGCTGCCATGCTCATGGTGGGTGTAAGGAGTCTAGAGCAGGCCTGGGTAGAGGGCTGCATTTCCACCCAGGGTGATCACAGCACCTTCCACCTCCCCAAATCCCTACACCCTGCTTTCCTTTGGTTTTTGCAGCTGAGGTGAGAGGAGAGTGGGAAGGCTCTGTGAGCCTTGCACGCTATGAGCAGAGCATGGAGCCACCTCTGCAGCTTCCTCTCCAGCACTGTGGCCACTCCAGCTCCAGAACATCTTGGCTTTCTCTTTCCAAGCTCCTGCATGTGTTTGCTCTGCCCTTTTTTACCTCAGAGCAGCCACTCTGCCAGAGTGTAGGGGTAGAGTTTCTCTGTGCATGCAGTTCCTCTTCAAGGAGCCCACTCATTCCACGAATGACTTATTGCATGTGCATCTCTGTTTCTGAAGACCACATACTACTGCTGAGTTAGAGAGAATATAAGCAGGGAACTTGTTTGTTTTCTTTGTGTTTCCCTCACTTCCCCACTTGCCCCCCCCCCCTTTTCTTTCTTTGTTTTTTTTTTTTGTTTGTTTGTTTTTCTTTTTGTTTATTTGGGTTTTTTTGGTTGGTTTGTTGTTTTGAGGGGTTTTTTTCCCCTCCAAAAGGTTCCTTTCTATTGTTGGGTAAATATTTCTTAAGTGTCAGTTTCACAGTGGTAGCCATCATGCTGTCATCACCAGAATCAGAGATAAGAAGTTACATGTGGAAAAAGTCTGCGGGATTGTCTGTCCCTGTAAGGAAAAATAAGGCCATCTGGACAGAAACAAAAAAGAAAAAAAAAAAGAAAGGAAAGACCTTAGTTTGATAGGGCCCCTGGGAATGGGCTGTGTCACCTGCCTGGTTAACAGAGCAGTAGAAAGTTCATGCAAATGTGCCAACCCTCCCACATCTCAAAACTTCCATTTCTCTATTTTTATTTTTCCTCCGCCACAGTTCACTTGAGCTCAACAGCTCCTGCACTGGTGCCTCTGTTCTTTGCCAGGAATAGTAGTATCCAGCTCTAGCCTTTTCATTAAATCTCTGCCTCTAGAAAGGTTTTACTTGTTCCTCAAATCAGGTTTGCCGGTATTGTTCCTCTTTGCTAAAACTTAATTTCTGATAATAATTTCCAATTTTTAAAAAATCATTCTAAGTCAGTATGGTTAGTTGGGATCTTCTGAAGGGAAAATCTGTACTATTTTTTTGGTGTTACTTTTTAAGTTATCTCTAGTTTCCCCACAGAAGCTAGCTCAAGAGCAGTGGTTGCTGTTGTACTGGGTTGGCTTGTCTTTTGTGAATTTACTGATATTTGAATGTGCTGCTTTGTCCCCTTTGATTTTTATTTTCATTAACTTTTCTTGGAGGAGCACAATAAACCTTTATAGTTGCAAGCTAAAATACTATGGCCTGCTCTATATGTTATTCAAAACTGCTTTCTTGAACATACCAGCCTATAATGTTTGCAATAAAAGCCCTCATTGAGAGTTCTCTGTGGGCTTGAATTGCATCTGTTAAATAAAATAGCAATGAAAGTACCACAGGGGAAAAGTGGTCCTTTCTGTAGAAGGCTCACTTGGTTTACATTTGTCAAGGAAAAGGGGAGTGATGTGTGAATTGGAAGTTCTGGGCTTACCCTGTCAATGTTTTTCATTGGCTTATGTAGAACAGAGTATGTGTTGCTCTTACTCTTGTAAGGATATTCTTATAGCCAAGGTGACTGTCACATACATTTAACACAAATACAAGAGGGATCAAGTTGTTTTATGAAGAATCATAAAACTTCAGAAAGTTCAAACAAACAAAGTTTGGTGTGAAGTTGGGGTTTTTATTATCTCTACATTCAGAGGCCAAGTGCAAACAATGCTGGAGTGGTTTTCAGGGGTAGCTTTGAACCTGACCCTGGCAAGCACAGAGAGTCAGTTATTATGCTATATTATCTTCAGTCTTGGAGAATATGTAATTACATTATCTAATGGTCACACTTTATTCTGAATCCTGTAAAATAATGAGGTCTTGTGTCAGATGAAAAGGTAAATACTGGATCTACATGGAATATGCTTACTGCCTTTGGTTATGCTGAACTGCCAGGGAGAGAAGTGCCTATTGTGTACCCACTACCTTGCCACCTTTTCCACACTCTAAACCAAATAAAGCTGTCACAGAAGACTCTGAATATAAAGATGATTTCCTAAAATAATTTGTGGCTATATACTCTGCATATGCATACTCACAAGATTTTAAAAAAGAGATCTGTTAAAAAAGAGTGCTGAGTAATTTAGACAGGTTTGCTCCAGCAGCCTGGTAATCCCCTCTCTCTCCCTCTGAGGCAGAGACCCCTGTGCAAGCAATGCTCCCATGGGCACTTCAGAAGAAGCTGGGAATGAAGAAAGGGAATACTCCCAGTTGAAGCAGTCTACCTTTTTATACTAATTTATAATTGTTCTTTTATTCTCTTTTCTTCTACTTTCTTTGCACAGCTTTTGGTATTTAGACATCTTTAATGTATCCATTATTCCATTCTGTTTGACTCCTGGAGTCTCATGCCTTTCTGTGAGACTGTCCCTACTGTTCCCACCTTAGATTTCTTTCAATCCTGCTGCTTCTTTCTGTACTGCAGATTTCCTTTTCCTTCCTCATGTGCCTCCTTTTCACTATGGTATTGGGCAGCAACTTCTACTGTTGGGTTCTAGGCTTTATTCCTCCATCTCAGGTGGGCTGATGCATATTTTCAGGTGGAGTATGGGGAGAAAATAATACAATACTAGTGTAAAATCTTCAGCATACTGTAAAAATATCAGTTTGCAATTTATGCTCTGTATGAAGAATCACTGGAAACTGTGACATTGTGTCATTTTTCTTGTAGACGTGCACCTTAGCAATAGCTGTGCGTATTTCATGCATCTTGTTCCCTCTCAAAACTTCATGTTGTGTTTAACTGCATTGATAAAAGCTCTGCATCAAATAATTTATACAGATATTCTGGTCTATTTGACAGCACAACCAGGCCCTTCTGTTTAGTTCAGGTTTGTCTTCCTTATTTAAGGGAGATTGATGTACTAAGAACGATTTCCAAAGGCGAATACAAAACCAAGCAAGAAAATTTTTAGACAGCAAAACCTTTGTGATGACACAACTGAGCAAATTCAGTGTGGAACACAAAATGAGACTGGTGAAAAATTGTAGTCCTGTTACTATATATTCCTAAATGTTATTAGGAGGTTAAAGATCAATCCTTAAGGGCAGAATAAGAAGTAGAGAGTTTATGCTGCAACAAGGAGGAGTAAAAAGTGTAAGGCAAATGTATTTCCAGTGGAAGGCTTAGGTAATGAAACAGGATGCAAACCAAAAATGTGTAATCAATGTCCATGGAGGAAGTCAGACCTAAACTAGATCATGTCTTTTGAGACAGTAACTGTATAATTTAATGATACTTCTTAGAAAGCAGAAGAGAATTGTTAAAGCATGTTAAATGCTATCAGCTCCCTCCTCCATCTTGTGTGATTCAGTGCATTTGATTTTAAAGGGAAATTGTGCTTCAAAATATGGAAACATATGACCCTGGCTTTTCTTTAAGAACTGAGCACCCAGCTCTAAAGGAAAAGAATATATTCTCTAGCACATGGCCTGCCTCAGAACTCTAACCTTCTTGAGCATAAACGTTTGTGGTAATTCTGTTGTTGTTTGTGTTTCTTCTATTTAGGCTTGTAAATACTACAGTTCCCACTGGCATGTTGTGAACTACAAATATGAATCCTATTCGGAAGATTTTCGACACTTACCACAGTAAGGACTCACATAAGTTCCATTTTTGTATTATTTTTTTCCTATTAGGCTTGTGTTATTTGCTACGCTTTGTCCATATTTGCACTTTCCTTTGTCTTCTACACTGTGCTTGTTTTACTGTCTTTTTAGTGCCTTGCATTTTTAAAAAGGGGAAGCAAAGATCCTTCAGAAAAGTTCAAGACTCTGCAGAATTCACTGGTATCAACAAACTCCATTAGTGCTGATTCAAATCCTTACAAGCTTCTTTGTGTTTTCAAAGCACAGTTGATACAGGAGAGGTGGCTTTTCGTTTTCCTTAATAATGCATAAATGTCACTCACCTTTCACTGGGATTCATTCTCCTTTTAGTTTCCTTGTGGAACTGAGAGTAGGATTGCAGTGCTCTATAGATGCAGTCTGCAGGAGAACTGGGTGCACTGATGGTACAAGGCTGTGGAGGTGTGTCAGGGTAAGGGGCACCTCTTCTGTGCTTGGAGGCACATGAACATGAAAATCACTGTAAAAGTGCTGGGAGGAGCAGGAATAAGTTCCTTGACTTGAGCGGAAAGAAATGAAGAATCTGGTGCTCATTCCTACATGTATGAGTTTCTACCGATACTCTTGTTTCTGGAAGGTTTGTGTCCTGCCCCTGAGGAAGGTTTTAGAGAGCAGTTACCACAATCACCGAGTGGCAGAATGAGCTGTGTTACTGCTTCCTTTCCTGGAGTTTGAGTAATTAAAATTACAATACTAGATGAAAAACTGTTTTTTACCTGCACATAACACAGGAATGTATGAGTGCTCCAAGCTTGGGTTGGATGGAAACTAGCACTAACTTCATTGCTTCAGAAACTGATAAAGCTCATATAACTGAGTCTTATGGCCCAGTTAGATGCTGTGTTCAAAGGGTTTTGCAGTGCAAACCTTCCTTTAGACCTGCCTTTGCTCTTGTATGTTGGTATTTTTATGAGCAGGGTACATGGTAGTACAAAAAGCCATTAAAAGCAGTTTTGCTAATCAGAGATTATAAACACACCCTTTCTTAAGTACTCAGCCTGCTGATTGGTTTATAAAATTAATGCATTTAGTGCTCAAGAAAAATGGTTGTAGCACAGCAGTTTTCCATTTAACCTTAAATGTCTTCCCTCTTATGAAATATGCATTAGACAGATGTGGGTGCATTACTATGCCCAAAAGTACATTTTAGCTGATTACATACATCCTCTTGTGCAAAGGATATTTTACTGTGGTGCTTAATGGGATTTTCTTTCATGGGTTTATGCTCCAAGGTTACCAGGGTGTCTTGCATCTTACTTTTTCCCCCCTCTTAATGCATACATTGTACTAAGGATTATACTGGCATGAGATCTTGTGTCTTGTATATCTTAGGAAAGGTTTGGGTACCACACTTGTTGATATTTCAGACACAAAGTTATAGCAGGAGCTGTCTTCATTTTGTTTGCTGGAAACTACCATGGCGTTAGAGTTTAACATACCTTTAACAGATGTGGTTTGAGATCCACCTCATGTCATATTGTTCCCAGCCTCTTCTACCTTGATTTGCAGGTGCATGTTACAAAGTCTGGTGTTTTAGACTAAACCTTCTCAAGAAAAATAAAGAGGCCTGATATGTCCTGGTCATTATACTGAATCTTACTGTTGATAGTTCTGGACACCCACTTTTTACCAGTATTTGTTTGATTTGAAGAAATATGCTGTCATACTTTGAGAAATCTGAGCAAATTCTTTTATCAGTCCCTTTATAGGAAGTCCTATTGGTGAACATTGGATGGGCGTTAAGTGTTTAGTTTTACATCGTGGGAAGGGATATATCATTTACAACACCAGATCTAACTGTGGCTAAAGCAATTCCATTCACTGAGGGTGTGCTGAACTTCCCTGTGGGCTTTTCCATGTAGAAATGAGCATATTGGGGCTCAGCAGCTTTCAGCAGCACTGAAGGACTTCATGCTTGGATGTGCTTGAGGCCATGTTGTGCCAGGTCACACAATCCTATACCTTGAGTGGCAGCTGCATGGTATAGCAGATTTTTGTCAGAGTTGGCTCCACCTGAATGCTGACCCTTTCTGGCTGGAGAGCAGTTGCTGTGTGATGCTGAGCACCCAGGGCAGGCAGTGAGTATTCAGCACATCCACTGCAATACTGCAGTGGCCTCAGGGCAAAGCTCAATGCCATGTGCATGACAGCATCAACATATTTAGCAATTGCTTTCGTTTTTCTCTGAGTGTGTTCCTCCTTGGAGGTTTTCCTCAGCTTTCTAGCCCCTTAAATTCCTCTCTGTAAGCTCTCACTACCTCTTTTACACTATGTTTTAAGCTTTGTGCCAGTGTGTTCTTGCTTCTTGAGCAAGCGGATGGGTGGGAAAAAATTAGGGGTTGCTTAGAGTATGCCGTGCTGACTATCTGGGAACAGTAATTACCAAAATTTTTGCTGCTGATTATAGGAAATCTGGAACACTTGGTACATATTTCAAGACTGGTGCCTCTTTTTTGTAAAAGGTGGAATTTGGCTTGAGATTTTTGGTTTGGAGCCCTTCCAAATGGGAGTGTTTGCATAAGAATTTTTAACAGCTGCCCTTGGTTGCATTGGAAAACCTGCAATGATTTTCCATCACAAATATTCTGAATATTAAAGCTTTACATATGTCAAAAATTCCAGTAGATGGTACATGTTCTTTCTATGCAAAACATTGATCAGTTTTTTGCAGTAAATAAACTGCAAAACTGGAACAAACCAAGGAGGGAATGAAACACTCTTCTGTTCCTTTTGCACTTGTGGTGGCATGGGCACATAATCGGAACGATGGTTTTTAAAGAGAAAAATAAAGAGGAGATAGGTATTCCTCATTACTCCAATCTTCCTTATCTGTAATTTATGTATGAATTAATAAAAAAATTAAAAGGGTCAAATTTATCNTTTTTTTTTTTTAATTCTGGAAAAGTCAGTCTTCCTAATAAATAATAACTTTTAGCATGAAAATTTCTTTGGGTTTTCATATCATAACTGAAGGTTTTAAAGATGAGATTTGTAATATTTAGGAATTTGAAAACAGTCCTAAAATTTTTCAGGGCACTGAAAAAGTCCTTTTTTTAGTTTAAAAATACCCTTGCATTTTTATTGTATGTATTTGGCTGTTACTTTACTGTTTAATTCTGCAGCATGAGAAGTACTCTGTGCCTAAGTACAGTTATTTATATGCTTAAAATAAAGCATATTTTTAAGCGCTTTGCTTTTTCATATGCAGTTATGGGTTTGAGTATACAGTATAAAGGACTTAAATGGCATCACATCAAAAAGGCATCTGTGTATTTTGAAAAATTGTTTGAAGGCTGTGCTCACCATATTGAATAGGAAAAAAATCTTGAAATCATGAAGTGATGTAGAAGCTTTAAGATGAAAGTTCTAATGTTCTTGGTTGAGAAATCTATTGAAGAGCTCAGTCTCCTTCCTTTGGCAGCCTTGAATGGGATATCTCTTTGGAAATTGTTTCTGTTTTGCTGCCCATTGTGGTGGAAGAGCAGCAAAGAGACCAAGAATGGTATTTTATCATTTATATAGATCTGTTACAGCTTCAGAGTCCGGGGGGGTGGGGGGAAAGATACATCTGACTTAGGGAAAAAAGTATATTAAAAGTGTAGTGATTTTAAAGAAGGCAATAGGATCCCAGCAAAAGGTGTACTGACATTGCCATGGGGCCTCAGTAGGGTTACCTCCCTGAAACAGCAGGTACATTATTTGTTTTTCATAAATAAATAAATATGTTTTTCCTCCCCTCCCAGAAGTGAATGCAGACCAGAGAAACTGCCATCACATTCCTTTGAAATCGATCATGAAGATGTGGATAAGGATGAAGTATGTATTCTGGTTCAGGAATGGGTTGGCTTTTTTCCTACTGGAAAAGTTATTTATTGCTTTAATAGAAAATAAGGATTATAATGGAGGGTCACTATCTCCTATAAAACATTTCATATTTTAAATAGCTCTGTGGAACAGCTTTGTCTCATCATGTCATCCCATTTATGGGAGGGCTATTAAATAATGCTTTATTTTAAAATGAATGAAAGGGTGATTATTTGTTATCAAGTAGATATTCACATATTACAGTCTTTGCAGTGGAATTCAGAAAACAAGTCTGTGCAATTTTAACCTTATCTTCCATACAGGACACAACATCCCACTCATCTTCTAAAGGTGGTGGCGGAGGAGGAGGAGGATTAGCAGCAGGCGTTTACAAGTCTGGATGGCTTTATAAAGGGAATTTTAACAGCACTGTAAACAATAGCATTACTGTTCGGGTAAGGAAATTATTCTTTCTTTATCCTGTTTGGATTTATTTTCCACACAGTGGCACACTTTTTGCCATTGTCACTTAGCTCCTTATATCTCAGGTTTGATTACATTGCTTTAAATGATAAACAAATGATTCATTTGTCTGCAAAACAGT
The DNA here is from genome assembly GCA_013396955.1 of Regulus satrapa. Lineage (NCBI taxonomy): Eukaryota > Metazoa > Chordata > Aves > Passeriformes > Regulidae > Regulus > Regulus satrapa. Next base: position 157,821 of record VWZN01015879.1, on the reverse strand, counting down.
GATTGAAATGCAGTCAGGAGTTACCTGTTACTCAACCCTGTGAATAAAGTGTCAGTGAAAATTATTTGCAGTACAACAATTTTCATGCTTCTTCTTTCCTGTCATTTTAGTCATTCAAAAAGCGCTACTTCCAGCTGACACAGTTGTCGGATAACTCGTATATTATGAATTTTTACAAAGACGAAAAAATATCAAAGGAGCCAAAGGGATGTATTTTTTTGGATTCTTGTACAGGAGTTGTACAAGTAAGTTCCAGTTTATTTCCCTGTATTGTTTGGGGTGTAGGATGCATGTAAAAGGGCAAGTGGAAGAACATGTCCATTAACAGAATAATGGTCTCATTAGCAGTTTCAGGAAATGAAAGCACCAGTGGTTTTTGCTCTTTAATTTAGTGTAGATGCTCAGACTGACAAGTTACAAAAAACAACATCTGAATTATGGTAGGTAAGATCATGCACACACTCTTTGTCTTTGGCAAATATGAGAAAAAAATATTGTGAAATGTTTGGTGAGGGAGGTGTTCCACTGAAATTATTTTCTGAGATGTCAGATTTTACCTCATGCTTTACCTCATGCTTAAGAGTGTGTTTGCTTGTTGTGGGATAAAGAGATTCAGGTTACAAAGCATTGCTTGTTGGGCAAGTGTGGAATTAATCTTGTATCCTGAGCCTCGTTGAAGGTCATCACTTTTGGAGATGATAGAGTTAATGGCATCAGGTAAGACAGAACCTTATTTGCCAGAATTGTCTAAACCAACTTTTTTTTTCCTATTGTTCCCCTTAGCTTCTTTTTTTTTTATTCTTAGCTTTTTTTTTCTCCCATTTTGTTCTTCCTTTCCTCTCATTGTGGTAATACATTTCTCTTATATTTTTGTTTCATTCTAAACAAGATGTTATCTTGAATCATATGTTACCATTGACTGATCTAGCCCAGTGTGTCACTGAATAAGGAAATGCCTTTTATTTAAACCATACTTTACAATTTAACCCGTAAAGATTGGTAACAGCAGACTGATTTGAGGATTGCTTTGAAAGAAACCTTCCAGGTAACACAAGAGAAGACCCCTGCTAAATAAAAGGTTTTCATGGTTGTGGTGTCTCTCATTCACCTCTAGACCCTTCTAGAGCAAGAGAAACTATCAGTTCTCAGTGATTGACCTGGGAATAAGTATTTGCTGACAATGCCCTGCTCTGTGGGCAATGGCCATCATCCCAGTGGTGTTCAGAAGGGTGTTTCTGTTTCCAAGCAGGGGTAGAAGAGGATGGAGATAAGTATGTAGGACAGTGATGTTTGCCACTGGCTTGAGATACCCTCACAGCTAGCTTGGAAGTGTTGCATAAGCCATGGAGGAGATTCTTATGGAGAAGTCCTGGGTAGAAATTGTTGCTCCTGCCAGCAAGGGCTTTCTTGTAAGCTGGGTCTCAGCCAGAGCTCCAGTCCAGCCCTGTAGAGTGCTGATATGTACACATTTCATACTACCCCAGGGGGTGCCTTTCCTGCTGTGTTGCTTCTCATGACGCTCCAGGATAGCAGAGATGTCTTTATTGCAAGATTTCTGCCCTTCCTTACTAATTCCTGACAAAAAAACTCAAGAAATCTTTGAAATCCTCCTCCCTCTGAACCTTCAACAGCTGCTTTCTAACTCTACAGTGTTCCTCCAGGTTGTCCCACACTGGTTGAACAGTGGGTTCTCCTCTTGCCTGCCCTCAGATACAAGTTTCTCTGATAGGTTTTGATTGACGTTTAGTATGGAACTCAAAAATTTGAGCTTTTTTTTTGCTAGCAAGAGGTTAGAATCTTAGCCAAGGGTGTACTAGGCTGTGCATCAGCTGCCAAAGTCTGTGATGAACTTGGAGTCATAGGGCTGAAAAACAAAACCTGGCTTAGAGTTGCCATAAAGAGGGAGACCAGAGAATGTGGAGAAAGTGTTAGATAAAACTTAATTTTTAGTGAAAAATGTGATATGTACATTGTGAATTAATGAGTTTTAATACCACTATAAATTAATAATGTCTCTATAAATGACTTTGAGCTCCTGTTTGATTGAGATAGAATATCAAAATCGTAGTAAAAATCCCAGAGAAATCATCTCCAGATAAAATACAAAATGCTTCCAAAACAATTCTCTTAGTTTGGAAGAATGACCCTGCAGGCATTAGACTTAGCCTGATGTTTCATTTATAGCTCATTCATAGTCTCTTTTTTTGAATCTTGTATTTCTTTTTGGAAGAAATTTTTGAACTTGAAATTAAGTGTTGAAGATTAGAAGTCAAGGTCCATATGCCATATGGAAGGAGTTTTATAGAGGAGCAAAAAGAAATTGTGCTGGTTTTTTTCTTTTTTTGTTGTTTTTTTTTTTTTTCTTTTTCCTGTTAACTGAACAGGAAGGTAAAATATTTGGCCTTAGGTTTGAGACAAAGACTTTGCTGTAGATCTCATCTGCTTGCCAGAAATCTGAAGTGCAGATGGAAAAGTGGATATTGAAGTTTTCCTGCTCTGCCTGATGTTTTTAAGGTTCAGTATGCAAGATATATTGCTGTATTAGATAATGTCTCATAGTCTTTCAGTACCAGATTTAAAGATCTTGGCCATGTCTATAAGGGCAAATATATAAAATAGAAAATAAATCCATTAATTTAAATGCTTTTGTCTTATCTGAAGTAAAATTGAAACAGCATTCTTTATACATTGTGCATAAATTGGTGTACATCATCCACTTTACAGATAATCTGGCTTTAAAACTTTTAAATGGCCACTACCTAAGATTCTTGACATAGTTTTGTTCAACTTCTAGCTCTTGGTCAAGCCCTTATGTAATTTTATATATATGTAACAGGTTTTAGTAAAGTTTTAGTCCTTGTTTTATGTTAGTTTGAATGTGTGATTGGAGGAAAGGAGCCATTTCAGGGTCAGGATAAATACTGAACACCCAAGAACCAATTGCTACAGAACCCAAGCCTATTCTTACTGTGCATTTGATGAAATAAAATTTATAATCCTGAAGGAATATTCACCTCTATAAAGTACTTGAGAGGAAAATTATTTCCTATCAAGAGAATTTCCAGTAGCAGAACTAAAAAATAGCACACATCCACACATATACACCCAGACAATCCCAAGTCAGTTTGAAAAGCCAAGATTTATCTGACCCCCATTCACCCAAGGAGCTCCAGAAGAAGTAGTGCAGTCTTAAGTAATTGCTGATCTGGGTCATGAAATGTAATATAAGAACCAGAGCAAGTGATTAGCAACAGATTGGGTAGGAATTTTCTAAATCATCTCTGCTGCTGGGAAAAAAATGTTCATGGAATTTGCTTCACAGTGTCCTGGATTCTCAGCCTCTGCTAATCAGTGTCAGATTTTTGCCTCTGTTCCTCTTAAATAAAAGTATCACTATCATCTCACCGTCTGGCTTAGAAACCTCATATAGAATTGTGCAGAAAAAAAGTTACAGCATGCAGAACTACAGGAGACCACTGTGATGTTATTTGAGACTGTTAAGGAAGAAAGAATGAAGTGAAATGACCAGTTATGGGATGGGTGACTTTTTTTTTTTTTTCATTTGTCAGCATCACTCCAAGGTTAAATCTGTGAACAAAGTGATAGCAATCTTCTGGAATATTGCAATCAAAATTGTGGCACTGATGTCCATCATCAGTAAGCTTTAAAAGTTCAGTGAAACAATAGGGGATAGAATGCATTCTCTAAGCAAGGGGGAGAGAAAATTGATGCAACTGCTTCCTTAAGACTAAGAGATATGAGCCTCACTTATTGGGTAAATTTGAGAAATTAAGCAATTGTGTTAGATCCCATCACTTTGTTTAATTTTATTGAGCTGTTTCAGCAGCTAAGTACCTGTTAATTCTTATGACAGAAATTGATAGACTTATCATCTCCTGCAGGTAAAATCTGATGACAGAGAACAGCTCTCAGAACTCAATCTCTTCCCAGTACACTGGGAATTTGTTCTTATTTTGTGCTTGAAAAGGATAGCACTGCTATGGCTGACCAGCTCTATACCTCACTTTTGCCTTTTGTGAAAACTTGTTGAAATCTCCTAAGTTGTTTTTTAAATCCTTCTAAGACAAAAGTAGATGTGGGAAGTACCCATTGTAATAGTTACAGTGCAGGAATTTGTCCTGTTGTGATCTTCTGGAAAGTCATTCTCCCCCAAATATTTATATGACTTAGCAATACTTTGATTTATTTTTTTGGGTGTCTGGGGTGCTGGTAATGTGTACGAGCTT
>VWZN01015879.1:130729-153546 GCA_013396955.1 Regulus satrapa | reverse complement strand
TATTTGTTTGGTGTTTTTTTTTTTTTTTTTTTTTTTTTTTTTGAGCTGTTCTCTCTAGACCACTCTAACTCATCTAGCAGTGCTGCACTTAGTGACCAGAGGTCTTTTATTGTTCCCTTCTGAACTGTTGTCCATTTTAGGTTTCTGTGGCTAAATATGGGATGTATGTTTGGCCACTGAAGTTCTTAAGTGCACAAATTGACAGAAATCTCACTGTTTGAATTTTTTTTAAAGCCACTGAAGATTGCTTAAATATAATTTTTAAGGAGTGGCTATATAGGAAGTCTATCTTATGAATGCCTTTTTCAGTACCTTTTTCTATCAACTCTAGTGTTTATTTTTATTTTCCTTTTGTTCCAACAGAATAACAGGCTTAGGAAACATGCCTTTGAGCTGAAAATGAATGACCTCACATACTTTGTGCTGGCAGCTGAAAATGAGCAGGATATGGATGACTGGATTTTTACTCTCAACAAAATCCTGCAAATAAATCCAGAGGGAACAATTCAGGAGAGGAAGAGTGCAGATCTCACTGATCTGAGACTTGGTAAGAGTGAAAAACCTCTTGTATTGCTGAGGTTTTTTTTAAGCAAGTGAAAAAAGTGGAACCTTCATATCAGTATTTAATCATTGTAACTGCCTGAGTCTGTTATGGATTCTGTACCTATTGATCTCTGACGAAGCAGCACCAGTCTTGGCAATCCCTGAGCAATGTCAGCTAACTCTCCTCAGATCATTTTTAAACGGCTGGAGGAGAGGTAAAGCTGTTCCCACAAAGTCAGCAGGAGCAACGTGGCTTCACTTTGCATATGCAGCTCTTTTTTAAATTTAGTCCTATCTGTCAGTGACCTTGCTGGTACTTATGTGTTTTACTGTCCTGAAACTCTGAAGGTTTAAAAAAGTTTTGTGCTGGAGAGTGGTTTGATCATTTTGCTTTCTTTAAAATCTGGAGCTAATTAAAAAATAAAAAACAAACAAAAAACCCCACAGCTGCAGTATATGGCTCTTTCTCTGAAAGCTTATGGACTTTTACTTCTTGATTTTTTGAGCTTGCATATTATACTCTCACTGTGGAATAAAGAGTTGGATGCTCTGTTATATTGCAGTTTTTGTGTGGCAGTAACTCATTCCTCCACATAAATCCACATACATTTTGGATGAACTCCGGCTGAAATTCTAAGGCTGAAAACACTTGACACCTTAATACAGATGTTAAACGCATGTGCTCTGAGCTAAGTCAAAGCTTTGAGTCCATGTGCATCTGAATCCTAGGGATGTTCAGAGCTAATTGAACTCTATACCCTGATCTTTATAAGAATTTCTAATTTTGGAAGGACAGGATAATCTTCATCTAGACAAAGATGTTTTTATAACTTTGGAGGCACAAGAGACTTCCACTTCAGAGTCAGAGGAGTACTTTCAAAAATCCCACCCATTAGGGATATTAATGAACCAGGAAGAAATATGTGAATAAAAGGTCAACAACACAGGCTAACAGAAAACAGAAGTCTACTGGTAAAAAAGCTGATTACAAGCAACAGGAATGTGCTATAGAGTTAACGTATCAAAAGACATGAGGCTTTCTTGGCAAGAAGGGCCCTAAGTGACTGTAATGACTTCTTCCACATGGGGCTGAGTTACCATGTGAGAACAGAGTGAACTGAGTAAAGCACAGGGCTTGTGTCCAGTGCTGCTCTCTGGACCCACAGCAGCTCATGGAGCCCACACTGCCAGACTCAGACCCAGACTCTTTCCCAAAAAGTGGGTAAGGTCCTGACTGCCTCACTGAATGCTCCCTTTCCTGGGAATCCAAAACCTTTTGGTTGACACAAACCCTTGGTGTTGCAGCAGAAGGGACTGAGACAGTAAGGTGTCTTTGTCTGGGTGTGAATATTTGTCATGCGTGAACATGATGGATGTTTCACTGAGTGGTCAGGCCTGTTGTTTGGAAGCTTAAATATAGGCTAAGGTACAGTGAGCAGCAGTGAGATGGAGTTGAGGAAGACAGAGGTTTACATGGGTATCACTTCCATTTGGAGAGATGATGAGTCTAAAGAGAATTAAGAGTAATAACATGGAAATACAGGGTTTTTATCTTTTAAATCCTATGCTAATAGCAAGAATAGTAAAACCATTTTTGTGGGTTTTTTCCTTCTCTTCAAGACCCTGCAGAAGTTTTGGTGAATTATGATTGCTCTCAAGAAGAGGCAGATTCTTCGGAGAACACCTTGCATCCAGACTTCACAAAAGTAATGGCTGTTTTTCTTTATAAGTCTAGTGAAAGAACTTCCTACGTGAAAAATGCCTGCCAATAGCTGATCATTAATAGTCTGAAAGGTTGAAAAATATAGCACAGTCTATTGCAATTTTTAGAGAAACAACAAGTGACAGGAATAATCTTCTTTCTAAGCAACTCATCCTTTCAAGTGAGGAAAATCTCCACCAGATGCAAAGAGAGTAGGTGCTCCACAGAGTTATTTTGATTTAGACCTGTGAACTCAGTAAGGGTCTGATCCCCTCAGTTATGTGTGAAATATTTGCTCATCTGTTCTGCATTTCAGCAAAATTTGGCCCTTGGAGAGCCAAGATTTCCTGTGTGACTGGCAAGTGAGCTCTGAACTGCTCATTACCTTCTGTAACTTCATTGAAAGATACATCTGCTACCAGGGGAGGCACTTTGTCCTCTGGAGCTCATAAACTGCTTCATGTGGATGAGATAATTGTAGATGGTGCTAAGAAGCTTTGTAATGAAAAGATAGATTGGAAGTGCTTCACTGCTTTCTCTTAAATAAATTTACAATCTGTTTGTAGCCTTCTGCCAGTGAGTTGCTGTAGATGCTGTCTGTCCACAGAGCCAAATGCTGTTACACAGATTTGAACTGAAAGCTGTCTGTGCAATTGAGGACAGAATTTTACTGTAGGTCATATTCATATATATAAAGTGGTCACCTAGAATACAAAAAAAAAAAAAAAAAACCCAACGAAAAAAGAAGCATAAAAAAAATTAAAACATGACAACCAACCAAATAAAACGTATCTGAGTTTATGTATTAAGGGCAGCAGAAATGTCAGATTCTTTCTATTGGTTTAGTTGATGTAGATATGTCAGAGGTATCTTGCAAATATCTCAAAGACCACTGGTGTCTACAAGGCTCAAGGAGATAGTCAGCTTGTTTTCTGATGCTCTTTTTGCCCTTTATATGGATAATTCCTGTTTCCCCCCACCCTGGCTCTGTAGGCCTGGCTGCAGCAGTGTAGTGGCCTTTCCCTAGTCCATGGCCGAGAAACGTCCCAATCCCATCTCCATCTAAACCAGTCTACCAAAGCCACATCAGGACCTGATCATGCAGGTCAGGCCATGGGCAGTGCCTGTTAGGAAGTAAATGTAGAGCTCTTGGTCTTGATGGGCTGCTGCTGCTTGTCACTTAATGTGTACTGGCAATATCATGATTTTGTGGAGGACATGAAACACTGAATGGGGCCTGAACAAGAGAATATCCTGTGCCATGTCGGCTAAGGGTTGTATTCAGTCGTAGGCAACCAGAAAAGATGACACTCTTTTAATATTTCAGAGATTAAGAAATAAAATTTTAAAGTTAGAGAAAATAGAAGTACAAAGAAAGACTGAAGGAATTGAGCAGTTGAAATATCCCAAGGGATCTTTAAGGGGAAGGGAATGTATAGGGCTTACTTTACATATTGGATAAATGAGCTTAACTAGCGAGGAAAAAGGTTGTTGCAGTTAGACACAAGGATAAACTTTACAAGGTAGGGTAGGAAAGCATCAGGTGGCTTCAGAAGGTGAAGCTGGTTTTGTCAGAGAGCTTGCTACTGACTGAAGCACGTGTCTGTCAGAAAGGAAATAGTTATGTCTGATCCTCCCTGTGGCAGAGGGTAGGTGGAAGAGGACTCTCAGCCTTCCCTTGGGGTGACATTGCAGTCTGTGTGTCTGCTCAGCCTGGGAGGCTGAGTGACATTTGCTGTTCCCCTTTCTGCCCCTCCCTGGCACAGGTGTTTTCTGTGGGTCTGGTTTGTTGGGGGTTTGTTTCCCTCAGCTTGGGGATCTCTAAACTGATTTGGGTGCAGACATTTGACATCTTCATCAATGGAGAAACATATGTTCTCATATGTGAACATACAGAGACTTGAATTACTTAACTGATCTATTTTGGGATTCCTTAGAAGTATGACATGGCCTGAAAATCCCTGCTTCACAAGAGTGCTTGGAGGTGCTTGGGGATAACTGCTGCAGAAGTGGGAAGTGTTATTATGAGTGGAATATTGATCACTCATTTAGAAGTCTAACAACTCTATGGATTTCTGTTCTTGTACAGAAAACTAATTTATTATCTGTCACCACAGTACATCACAGAAACGGAAGAAACAGTGAAAGCCTCTCGAAATACAGAGCGACTAAACCTGTTCTCTTTGGATCCTGATATAGCAGTAAGGGATACTTTTTTTTTTTTTTAATTCTTAGAAGTTTTAAAATATAGGTGACATGAGCTAACTGGGTTAGCTGAGCCAGCAGAGTGGGTTGCAATTAAGCAAGCAACTTGGTATTCCTGAGGCTTCCGCAGTGAAGAGGGAGGGGAGCTATGTGCAATCCACAGAGATTTCTGTACAGACTGTGTACTTTGACTGCAGAATGGTTGAGGATCCCAGTGACCTCTGGAGGGCATCCAGTCCAGCCGAGCTAAGCTCTGAATTAGTTTAAAACATGATTAAAACAAAGTTTAACGTTTAATGCCAAGACTCAAAGAAAGTTATTTCTTGCACTGAATGTCATTTAAATGGAAATTTTATTTTAGTTAAAAATAAGGCTTTTAAGTAATATTGGGATCAGTGTATATTTAAACTTGAGCCTGATGTCAGTCAACTATAAGACATTTATTCAAAGTATTAAGCAAATTGAAATAGTGATGTGGTATATAAGTAATGGGTAAAGGTGGAAATGCCTGGAATTTAATTCTAAAATGTGTTGTTAATAATCTGAAAATGTGAGGGTTTTTAATCTATATGAGGAAATTACAGGCAAAAGTTTTAGTAACAGTAAGTAAACAAGAAAAAAGTCTGTTCTAAAATTATAGGAAACTTAATTTGAATCCCTAATTCTGCATCTGACATTATATATGTCCTCAGGCAGTCTTTTCTATTTGCTTCCTAATCTATAAATTAGAAGTAACATTCATTTACTATAGTAATATAAAGATACCAACAGTGACTTTTGAGGTTTACAGGTGTTTCAGTGGTTGCAAAGACCTCTAAAAAGCTTACTTAGTTTTGGAATATGATGCTTTTTCCCATGTATAAGAAATTGCCCTACATATTTCAGGCATGGAATCCTCAGAAAAAGGAGTTTCCAGGGACAAACTTAGTGATAAAGCCATTTGAAGAAAAGCCTGCAAAGAGGATCCTGATTACCTGCAAATCTCTCAGTTTGAATCTCCAGGCCTGCGTTACTGAAAATGAAAATGATCCCTCAACCAATGTAAGTTTTCCTTATTTCTCTGTGATTTTTCCTTTTTTTTTTTTTTTTACTTTTTTTTTGTTTGTTTGTTTATTTTTTGGGTTTTTTGTATTGTTTTGTTCATTTGTTCATTGGGTTTGTTTTTTTTCTTTTTTGTACATGTGTTAGTTTGGAAAGAGAAGTGAAAGGAAAGCTGTATCACACATGCATCCCCTTTGGACTGAATAATAAAACTGATTAACTTTGCGATAGATATTCTGAAGCTGATTTACACTGCAGACTTTTAGCTACAGTCCAGGGAAGAATTGCAAATGCTGCAAACCTTGAGAATTCTTAACAATTTCTATAAGAAGAACATGTTTAAACTGCCAAGACCTATGTAGGGAGGCATGGAATATCAGTTGCTGGTGAACTGGGGAATTTGTTTTTCTGGGATAGACGAACCAAGGAGATAAAGTTACAGGAGAGAAGGCAAAATAGAAAGGACAGGATGTTTCATCAAGTGGAAAAATCTAGCTAAAATGAGGACAAAACAGAAAATTTTGCTTATTCTTACTGGGGAAAAAAAAAAGCCAGGAAAATTGAGATGTAGATGTCAGTCCATAGCTTTTAGTTACTTCACCTTTGAAGCAGGAAAGTTATGAGACATCAGTGTCCCAGCAACTTCACTTTCATATATTACATATGAGGCATTGATTTTGTTTGTTGATTTGTTTGTTTTTCATTTGAAGATGACCTCTACAGTGAGTGCAATTTCAGCATGATGTAATCAATATCTTTTTTTGGCAGACTGGAATAGCTGTTTAAATAAAGTCATGATATCTGCACCAAGGGCATGCAATATTCACTGCAGAGGCTGAAAAAGCAAAGGACATTGTACCTGCTATGCACTGCTCTTTATCTCCACAGTTTTAAGGTTCTGATTTCTGGACAGCCCAGGTGGTGTTAGTCTGAGGCTGATGTATTCAGTCAGAGCTATGGATGCTCTTTGGAGGTTACTTTCAGTCACAGGACTGAATTCCCTGGTAGTCTGCCATAGGATAAGTGGGCACTGTCAGAGTGGTTTAAATGCTCTTGGTTTCCCAGCAAAATGGAACATGTGTTTCCCACAGAATAATACCCCCACGCTTTTGTGTTTGTACCAGTAAACATTTTCCATCCCCTTACATTTGTCATCTTTGTGTTGCATTTCTGGCGATCCCTGGAAAGCCCACACTCACTCTTCCCTCTTTTATAATGATTCTCAATCTACATTTTAAAAATCCTTCAGTGCATTTTCTGGGGCTCTATTCACTTACTCTAATAATTAGTTATCTATTTGGTGTGGATTCTGTGAGTTTCTAAGCTGTCAATTCATCTTGTGGCACCCTGTTATGACCTTTCTTTAAAAGCCCCTAAAATCACGCAGTTGGAAATAATTCTGGGATGTGTACGAACATGTGTTTTTAATGTCTCTCATAATTTGTAAACAACATTTGTTTACTTCCTTTTTTTTCTAGTTTCAGAAACCCATTAAAATGTTGAATTTTCCCCCATTTCATTCATACTCTCATTTCTCACTGTATTTTATGTTTCTGGTGTTTTCGGCAGGTAGAGCCTTTCTTTGTGAGCGTGGCACTGTATGATGTGAGGGATGGCAGAAAGATCTCTGCTGATTTTCATGTGGATTTGAACCACACTCTGGTCAGACAGATGATTTCAGGTTCCTTGGGTCCATCAGAAAATGGTGCAGTTGAAGAAAATATTGACTCAAATGAAATGGAAGAACCCCGGGTTAAAGGGTTCCCAGAAGAGTGGCTGAAATACCCCAAACAGGTATTCCACATGTGACTTGTGTGACTTAGTGACTTGTGTGACTTATTTTAGTTCAGTAGTATTCTTTTTCATTGGAAAACTTTTGCATGCTATGTTCTTGTTTTCAAGAAAATTATCTTTTGTGTGTCTGTTGTATAGAGCCACTTGCTTTCTGAGCTCCCTGTATAGATCATTTACAATCAAAACTGATAAAAGTTAGTGTCTGTTATTTAGAGAAAACACCTGTATTTCCTGTGCTCTTTGGGTCCACTTGCTGACCTCTTCCAACCAGCCAAATAAAATCACAACTCAAAGCAACACCTAGATGCTGCAATAATGTCAAAGTTATTCCACATTCTTGCTGTTCCCATAAGCTGTGAGCTGAAACAGCATGTATAAGCTTTTCTCCTCCTTTCATTCCCCTGAGGCATGACTGACTCAGGCCAGGTTTTACGTGCTGCCCAAGAAGAACAGTTAGGTTAGGCCATCTTAACATGGTCACACTGCTTTTTGACTTGAGTCAGTCTGTTTGCAAGGCACTGCATGTGCACAAGCTGACTTCAGCACAAAGATTTTCTTTTCCATCTGGCTGTGTTGAATAAGCAGAGATAATAATCCTTAATAATCCTTTCTGGATTTGGTTTGTTACTGTTTCCATCAACAGAGAACACTGGCAGTATTTCCTTTCTCCAGTATTGCTGTATACTTTTGAACTGTTCTCCCTTTTATCCACAGGCTCTTTTCTCCATAAGTAATCCTCACTCTGAGATTGTGCTGGTGGCAAAAATAGAAAAGGTGCTTACAGGAAACATTGCCAGCAGTGCCGAGCCTTACATTAAGAATCCTGATTCTTTTAAGGTAATGTAACAGGAACAACATTTCCTGCTCTGTAAGCTTCAGCCTGCTGGAAGCTGAAGGTGTTGCAAATCGTGCTGACAAATCTCAGCAGTCTTTGGCTGCTGAACAGGACAAGCTCCCGGGAGCCCCATGCTTTGGAAAGTAAATATCCCAGATCACTGGCTGGATGAAGAAAGCTCCATTTTGTCTGCAACTTGCAAATCCATCTGTGGTGCATTCCTGTGCTGGCTATGCCTTAGTACAGGGATGTTCTCTTTCAGCAGTGTTCTAGAAATTATGAGCTACAGAACTTTGTACAAGAACAAAGTTGGGCTAGGCACCTCTCTGTCTCTGAGAGCAAGCACTGCACCTGCATTGGGTAACTACAGAAAACTGGAATAACAACTTCAATGCAATTCTGAATAAAGGAGTAGTGACAGGGTTTAATTTGTCAGCAGCATCATATTAATCTTGTGATGTCTGCTGTCCACCCAGAACCTTTTGTTATGGAAAGTATCAGGCTAAATTATTGTATGGATACTGTAGCCTCTTCAGCTTGAATTTACTTTGTGGAGCATTTAAGATGTTAGAATGATAATGATGAAGTAATTCACATTTCCTTTTTTGCAGTGTGCACAGAAAGTGTTAAAATCCAATAAACAGTTCTGCAGCAAGCTGGGGAAATACCGTATGCCATTTGCTTGGTCAGTGAGGTATGTATTCATTCTTTTCATGATTTTATAAGAATCTTATAGCTTATTTCCTTAGACTTCTATCCTTTTATTCTTTTCCACTTTTTCTGCCTGAAGCTAAGGAAAGCTTTCTCTCTGGTCCAGGACCCCAGAATATCCTGCAGGCTTTTTGTTTCATTGCCCTATTTTTCTCACAGCTAAACGTCAGTTACTTGCTCATTAAATGTTACTGTGGTGGAATCTTTTCTTTGGGTATGTAGTGAAGTTGCCAGGGAGCAGCAAAGGTAGCTGACAGAAGATTAATTTATTGTGAGCTCCACCATTCACTGGGTGCTAAAAATTACCAAAGATGTTTTAAAGTCACAGTTTTCATAAGAATTTCCTGTTAAGATAATTGTAGTCTGAAATAGAATAAGTTGCACTGGCACCTAGAAAGTAGGCGCACAGGTGCCTGTTCTTGAGCCTCTGTTCTTGTTTTGATACCTATCAAGTTTTAAGGAAACCCTAACTAAGGACTTCAAATGCTTTGGGGGTCATATTGAAGGACTACAGTTCAGGTACTCTTGCATTTTTCATGGTTAGTAGGTGATGGAGAACTTTTATTTTCTCATTTGGCTGGTCAGCTGGGTTTTATTGCAGGTCAGTCCAGTGACAGTAATGGATTTTTATTCTTTCTCTCCTCCTGTTTATATTTTTGCTGGTCTCATCTCAAGGCAGAGGCACCCCTGTGCCTTTTGATCCCCTTTTACCAAATATGGCTTTTTTCCCCATTTGTTCTCCCTTCAAGTTTTGATGTAATTCCCTTCTCTCTCCTTTCCCTTTTTTCTTTATCAGTCTTGTGTAATTTCTTCAACCTACTGCTGTCCTAGGATGAGAGACCTCCCTGACAGAGGCCTCCTGTGTGTTCCTGTGACAGCTCTCCCTTCTTTCTGCCATGCATAGATCAGGAAACATAAATTTTCATATTCCCTATAAAAAGGAAAGCTGTCAATTGCCAAGTGAAAGCATTCCTCCTCCTCTGTAGGAGGAATGTACTCCTCACAGTAGCAGGCCAGGTGGAGAGCTGCCTGAAGCTCTCAGTAGAGTAAAAGGAAGAGGAAACACTGAGTGAAAGAGTTGTGTTGTGGCATTGCCTGTGGTTATGAGAGAGCTCTGTACACTTCTGGTGTGGAGCATGGAGCACCAGGAGGGCACAGTTTCCCATGGTATATGCAGGGGAAAATCTTCTGATTTTAGAATATGGTGCTTAGATGGTGAAGAAGAAAACATGCAGTGAGGTATGGCCATTTGAAGGGTTCATTTATATTTTATTTACATACCTTTTTGTCAGTATCCCACAAGAAAAAGGGAGGTAAGTGAGTGCTGAAGAGAAGAGCAGATAATGTGTTTTGATCAGTCATAGCAAGCTCAAGGATACTCATAGATATTTGCTACTTCTGTGGAGCCAGGGGACCATTCATCACAATGATATTGATGGGTTGATAGAGACACTTTGACTATGTAACAGACTTTGCAATGGTAGCAGGTGCAGGCTTGGCACCAGGCTGACCTGAAGCTTTCTATTAGCTCTGCCTGCCTGTGCTCTGTGGCAGTGCCATCAGTGATGTGTTCTGCAGTTCAGTGCTTGCTGTAGTAGCTCTCTTTAGGTGGCGTGATGGTTTTAGCTAGTTCAGGACACTTATGGGTATAAAGAAAGCTAGGACATTCTTTCACAGCTTTGGAAAATCCTGCCAGAAATAAAACACAGCAAGGTTTTCTTCTCAATTTGAAAGAAATGGTGGGTTTTTTCATAGGATTTTTCAATTGACTTTTTCATAGGATTCTCCAAGTGTCAATCCCTTGTTGCCTTGTGATGAGGAGTGAGCAGGAGCAGAATTTGGGATGTGCCACTCTCCTCTGGTCCTCAGCTGCTGGGCTGTGGGCTACAGCTGTGCTGCCCAGGGACATCCCATGGCGTGTGCCTCAGCCCAGAACTGCAGCCCTAACAGACATGAGTGAAGTTTTGCTGCTATCCTTGTGAGGCAGAGAGCCCCCTAAATACCTGTCAAGTTATGGTGCATTGAGAAAATTCAAATTGCACACGCATTAACATCTGTTTGTGTATTAACATTGCTCATGTCTGACTTTTGTAAAAGCAAAGTATAAAATCTATTTCTGTTTTCACAGCTTGAAAATAGAAGTTTCCACATGAGGCTATCTCACTACAGGGGGAAAGAAATGGTTTGGCTATGATAAATAGCAAAACCCCGCATTTGGAAATGTGTTTTCCAGTTAGTTCATTCTGGAATTAACCACACTTCTGTTTTTGTGTGGAAATTTTCCCTCCTTAAAGCAGTTACAGATGGCCACAGTGTGATTTTTACGTATGCATTCAGTAAGCCAAACTCTTGACAGTTGAGTATTGCACATGTGACTGAAACTCTTAATTAGCTCCTGTGGCACCAGTTTGTTAGCATTGCTCAAAAGCATGACTCAGGGTTCTTCCCTGAGTTTCTGCAGGGAAATCTGGTGCCTGTGTGCTCTTGCAGGTATAATTATGGTATGTGTTAGAATTACAGTGTGTCAGAGTCTCATATTGCTGCCAGAACTGCCAAAGTTTGCAAATATCTGCCTCAGCTACATATTGTAGATGTGGGGGGAAACTTCATTCACAGAGATGAGTTTTTATACTTACTCCTTCAAACCTTCGCCACCCTCATAAACATCATGTTTTAGAGCCTAATATGTGAATCCTTCAGCGGCTTGTGCAGCTTCCGTAGGTGCAGGTAGCTGAAGGCAGTGAGACTGCACTGATCTCCAGAAACTGCAGATCTTCCACTGATTGTGTCACCCTGGAGGTGGGCAATTTTCCCGTCAAGCACAGACAACCCTTACATTGTTCATCATTTAACTTTGAAAAAGGTTACTTTTGAAGTAGTGGTTTATGATTTGTGGGGAAATTGAGCAGCGGCTTGCTTGGTGTCAGAGCCTGCTCCGGAATCAGTTAATAGTTCTCAGCAGAGCCTGGGTTTGCTCAGCATCACATTGCAGAGCCCAGTGGCACAGCGGAAATCACTCATACAGTGTTTTGCTCCTCTCTTTTAATCTGGAGGAGGAAGCAGTCCAAGGAATATAATAATGTCACCAATACTTTAATAACTATTGCATCTTTTTTCTTTCCTTTTTCTTTATTCTGACCACAGTTTAATAGGATTTGTAGAGTAAGTGGTGGCTGCCAGAAATGAGGTCTGGTTTCTCCCTAGTAAGCTTTTTGACGTGGTGTGTTGGTGGAGACCTTACTCCCTCCAACAGCTGGAGGTAAAAATTTGATAGAAGAGAGTTGATCCTTTTCAAAAGTTGCAAAGAAATGAGAGAGGGATGCTTCTCTCAGTTAGTTAAGATATAGTGCATTTATACTTATTCTTGGGATCCTCTTCCAAAGGTTTGCGCCATTATTTTGCATCTGGCAACAATTTGTCCTGGCATCAATTCTTCTCACTGGCAGTGGAACTGAGAAGTAAATTAAGGAAACAAGATTGGCCAAATGATTCACAGAACAGCACTTAGTGTCAAGAACATTTTACTTTTGTTAAGCAATATTTTTTCATACTACAGTTGAATCCAAGGTTCATTAATTTGATAGCTGTTACATTATCCAGCCCAGGCAGTGTGTGTGACCATTGAGGATATACAAAGGGCACTGCAATATCATAATTAAATCCTGCTAGTGTCAATGAGCAGGAATGGAAATGTCTGGAAATGTTTTCCTGTGCACACAACAGACGATATTTATTGTTCTCAGTTATAGATGGTTAATCCTTCTTCTACAATTTGTTGGGTACTTTGTAGCTGGTTCATCAGAAATTTAATTGGTGTTCCACAGACTTGTTTTGTGAAGGGATGTTAAGCTACAGAGAGTCGTGTCATACTCTTGCAGGGCACAGGACCGATTTAACTCACAGGAGCATTCATTGAGGTCTCTAACCTGGTTCTGTAAAAGCATGAGTTTCTTTGTGTGGTAAGAGGTGGTGGTTGAGATTTGACAGCTATGATTTCAGTAATTTAAAATTATAATAATTGTCCTTGGACAATAACTTCTTGGATGAAATTGCCTATGGATGAAACTACCTACTGATGCATTGAATTCTTCAAATCGATTCCTTGAAATAAGGAATCAGTCTCTTTGTTGAAGTGAGGAGTTATGTCCATGATGAGTGAGAGGCTCTCACTCAAACCAGGTCTGAGGTCTTTGCAGGGCCTGGATGCACATGCAATAAACTGAAATTGCCTTTGTCCTGCAAGCAAAAAGCTTGACAGGGCCCTCCTGGCTGCAAATCTGCAGAGAAGCCATGAATTTGTGTAAGAATTCATATCACTACCTTGTTAAAAGGATATGTGATAATTTCAAATGCTCAAATATGTATACATACATATATATGGATGACTGTTTGTACATATGTAATTTTTCTTTCTCTGTAGGCCCGTGTTTAAAGATAATCAGGGAAATGTTGACAGAGACTCCCGATTCTCGCCCTTATTCAGGCAAGAAAGTAATAAGATTTCCATGGAAGATTTGATTAAACTAATAGCAGAATATAGAAGGTAAGGAAAATTTTCTGATTTGCTTCAAAACTTTATAAAACTGCAGAATAATTGTAGCTGGGTTTCTTCTTCTTTTACACAGTGTGCCAAAGTGGCCATGGTAAATTATATTACATTCGTGTTTTTCACATTAGGTTACTACCTGCCAAAGAGTGCTTGAGGTTGGACTTTCCAGGAAAATTGAAACATCGTTTGGCACATTAAAATAAATGCTATTATAACCTAAAAATAGTGATTGCTTAAATCAGCTTTTATCAGGGGAGATGCAGGTGAAGTACCCAACATTATCTCAGGAGGAAAAAAAACCAAAAAAGAAAAAAAGCGTGACAGAGATAAAAAATCATTCTTTGTGGGTTTCCCAGCTCCTTGCTTTTGTTTATTTGAGTCTCCATGGCAACTCAAGAATGGACATTGAAAATGAAAACCTTCTCCAAGTGTTTTACAGCCTGTAAATTTCTGAACAGAGGTTTGGCTGGGTAGTTTCCATACAGGTATAAATCAGTTAATCCTAGAGCAGGGTCTGTGTTTATACTTGATAACTGACATGAAAATTGGGCCATGTATTTCTCCTTGTCTCTTCTACTCTAAATGGGCCTAAAAATGAATTAATCCAAATAGCTTCTGTTACATTTATATAAAAAGAGATCGTAGAAAGATTGAATATCAGCTACGGGGCTTGGATTAGGCCCTTCACTTCTTGTGCCCCCTTACTTTACTGGTAAGGACACTCTACTGACTGCTGTGTTTGTGTCCCTAAAACATCTCCTAGATAAAAGCAATTTATCATCATGGTTTTGACACTGCTCAAATTGCTCAGACACAAGGAAGATGTCTTGGTCCCTTTTCAGCATGGCACTTGCAGAAGCCACAATGCTTGAACTCCTCTCATCCCAGTGCTCATTGAATTCCTTTTAGAGAATATTTAATTTAGATTTTAGAAAGTAGAAGTAGATAAGTTATTTCTCATAAATTTTGCTGCATTGCTTCCTTCCTTTTCTACAGAATAACACTGCTTGCAAAGAGAAGGCAGGAGTGAGATTAAGGAAAAAATCTACACAAGCACAAACCAAATGATATTTTATTTCTGCTGTTACATTTGATTGGAGTTTTATAGCCAATAGGAATATGTTAAATGCATTTAATCTACCTTAAGTATCTTAAATAAGGGTCTTTTTTAATTTTCTATTAATTCTTGTGATGATCTCTCTTGTTCTAATTTTCTAAAATGTTTTTATTTATCTCATTGCAGAGCAGAGAAGATTAGCAAAATACAGACTATACCTGGCTGTTTGGACATTGCAGTTGATTGTGTTCCTTTGGAACATCCAAGTAGGATTCCACTTCAAAATTAATTATTCTAATTAAATAGGACATTGTCATAGGCTTTCCATCCATAACTGTGCCTCGAGACAGTTCTGACAGAAGTGTCCATTGGGTAGGAAAATGTATCCAGGGGAGTGGCTTTGAGTTGCTGTCATTTAATTTCACCACTCTTTGTTTCATCCTGTACCTGGCCAGACACAGCCCAGTTTTCAGTGTCTGTGAAAGAGAAGAAAGAAACCCCTCTGCTGCAGCTGGTCTAGAGCCACTTCTCCCCAGCCTGCCTGGGATGCAGAGCACCTGCATTATTCTGAAACTGGCAATTTCCTCTTCTACTAGCTCAGAAGGAAGTAAAATTTGGCATGGTGTATGGGAGGGATCATAAGCTTCTTGCAGCTTCCTCACAACATATTGGTAGACTTTTCCTTGGGATTGTTCTATGATTTGAGGAAGGAATTTGTAGGCAAAATCTGCCCAGAAATAGTTCTGGTTGCCCTGCACATCCATAAGTTAGTGGCCCCTTTCAGCTTGAGTTCCCCAGGAAGTTAAATGCCTCACTGCTTTAATGGAGTAGGAAGAGAAAGTATTCTCTGCCCAGTTTTAATCTCTCCCAGTCTCAGTGACAGAGGGCTTAATTTCATCTTCTGTTTCTGGATCTGATTTCAGTTATCCCAATTGCATCATATATTTCACCTAGTGCTGCATTTCTCATTTCTTCATTTTATTTATTATGTTATTAGATAATAGAAAAACTTAAACAAACTGTTGAGCTGTAAAATTGATTAGAAGCAGCGTCACTCAGTCCATTCTGTAGAAATTGTCCATGTACCAATGGGGCTGTTACACCATCAAATGTCACCAAATGCTGTGGGTGTCAAAAGAGGTTACCAGCGCTGTCCAGTCTAGTTCAAGTGAGAGAAATAATTTAAGGATGATATACTGCCACTGTGCTGGGGTAATGTGTAAATTTAAGACATCTCAGCATTAGTCATTTTTCCTAAGTTAAGGCAGGATTTTGTATATTCCATCTTAATATTACTTATTCTTAGTAGTAAGACAGTGAAAAAAACCACAATATGTGATGAGTCTCTTTTCTTTTCTCTTGAAGACTGTGTAACTTCATCCTTTATTCCAATCAAGCCATTCCATAATGTAAAGGAGCATCAACCTACAGTGGAAGTTGAGGAGTTTGTGCAGGAATCAACAAAATATTCTCGACCTTACAGGGTGTACAAGAACCAAATATATATCTATCCAAAACACCTCAAGTATGACAGCCAAAAACACTTCAACAAGGTACAGTACATGACTTCTTCAGGCCAACATAGGATAGTAGTGGCCTGCAGGAGCTGTATTAGGAAACAAGGTGAACTTATAAAGGAGAGGAAAATGGTGATGCCATCGAGTTAGGTCTTCATCTTTTTCAGCTTTTGCAATCATAAAACACTGGTACCATTTTAATGAATCTATGGGTTAATTTTCAGTTGTAACAGTGATTCAAAGAGAGATAATATGGTAATACCTTCTTCAAAATTTTCAGAAAGGCTATATATTAGTGACATAATGTGTGCAGATAAAATTAATCTAGATAATTTTTGTAGTTCTTAAATGAAACCTGGTACCACTTGTGCTTCCATGGTGGTTGAAAACTAATTAAGGACAAGATATAGCTAAGTCCTGGCTGCTTAATAGTCTGCTTCTTAACAATCATTTTGGGGCCTGGTTTGCATTTTTCTTGGAAATTTTATTTCTAGTGATACCACTAAGACAGGCCTTTATAAATATTGATACACCATGTTTCTCTTGGATTCTGTAAAGGCCTTATTCCAGCTCTGTGGTTTACCAGAGTTTTTATGGGTACTTTATTTCTGATCTCAGCTTTATTATTCTCCTTTCTCTCCAGGCACGGAATATAACAGTGTGCATTGAGTTCAAAAGCTCTGATGAAGAAGGAGCAAAGCCCCTCAAGGTGAGCTGCAAGAGGTCTATATTCAGAGGGTGCTGCTTCTGAGAACATTACTTATAACATCCAGGAATAAGGGTGATACTGAACCCTTACAGGAACACATACAGAACAATGCAAGAGTGGATGTTGTCATGCATCCCTCTAATTTTGCACTGTGGTTCTGTTAGATCTCAGCTGGTCATAGTGATTCCATTTTGTAGTGCCACCGGTTCTGACTGGTGAAGGAGAAAGGATATAATATTAGAAAATGGAACCATTTTTTGCAGGGCAGAACCATTTTTACTTTCTTTAGAATTTATCACTTCTCCTACATTTCTCATTGAGTTCAGGAGACTTGATTGAAAAGAGTGATGCACAAAACTAGAAGGACCTGAGACTTAGTTCTTAACTTTGCTATTGTGCAAGCACTGTTGCATAGTCCAGTTTTGTTCTAGTTTTCTCATAAATAAATAAAACTGCCATTTCTATGTAATCAAGAGAACCCAGACAGGACCCTGCCAGAAAACAGATTGTTAACAGGGATAGCTTTTATAACATTGGAAAGTCAGTAAAAGCACTGTATTGTGTATTGAACTGCATAAAAGTGAAATAGATTTTGTAAAGTGTTTTGCAGAAAACTCTGAAATTGATAATAGCAAGGAAGAAGTCTAAGGAGTCTGCATTGTTTAATTGAGCATAGGGTAATTTTCACAGAATCAATGGACTTTTACTGGAAGCGTGTATAAGAAAATCCAAGTTTGAGCACTTAAAACATCTATTTTAATATTTGATAAAGTAATTATCAATCTTTCATGATAATTATTTTAAATGTACATACATATTAGATATACCAATACTAGTATCTTCAGCAGAATTTCTCAATGTAATGAAAACATGTTACTTTTATCAGTGTATTTATGGGAAGCCAGGTGGACCCTTATTTACATCCTCAGCCTACACTGCTGTGCTGCATCATTCCCAGAATCCTGATTTCTATGATGAGGTCAGTTTGCTTTTTCTTCATTAAATGTCTGCCAATCCCACGTGTTTGCCAATGAGACAGAAAAATATCTGTACAGAATGCTTCTGTTGCCATTGCTTGTGTACCTGGTAGGGCTGTGCTATGTAGATTGACATGCTGTCTCACATTTTGTTTTCTCTTCAATCAACTCAGTGGATGGTTCCTTTTGTAAGATGTTCTGAGTACAGTTAAGATGCTGTAGAATTAATTAGGAATGGTCCAGCTCTCTAAAACACGTCTGGATTACATTAAGGGTCCAGCTGCATCTCTGAATTTAATGGAAACAATAAACATTATGATGAAGTGTGGAGCCTAGTGTCAGAACAAATCCCTCTCTGACATATAAGATCTGCATTGGGGCATTTTTATTAATCCAGTGGTCTGAACAGAATGTACAGTGGTATGTGGTGGCTGCAGCAAGTCCTTTAGCTGCTGCTTTTGAGGTCCTTGAGCTGCTTTAGTGCTTTTGGAGATGCAGCTATAGAGGAATTCATATGGTAGCCTTTGCCAAATGTTACTCAGATGAGCATCTTTATGTTTCACCAACACCAAGTGTTGATTCCCCAGGCTTCCTGCAGGTGAACTAAATTTCACCCTATCAGTGACTGTTGTGTTTGGTGGCTTGTGAATGTCAAGTGTCTGTTCTGCATTTTCCACTGCTGCTTTATGTGTAGTGCTAAGACTGGCAAACAGTATAGAGTTTATAGCTAGCATTTTCCAAACTGTTCTCCTAGTCAGTATATTTCCTTTTTCAGTAAAAATTTATTTTTATAAAATTGCTGAGGCAAGATCAGCAGATAATGTATACCTACCTGTGGAGTAGGTATCAATTTTAAGATTCCTGTTTAGGAATTGAGGTGGAATATAAAGTATTACATTTTCAGAGATTTTCAACTCCTTTCTAATCCTTTAGAAGACATGTTTTGTGGTTTAACACATCTGAAAGTGTCTTTCATGTGGTGCTGGTGAGCCACTTGGTTTGGGGAGATTACTTTAAACCTGAATGAGGAGCTGAGCTCAGATGTGAATAGCCAATTTGGCTGGAAGAGGTGTGCACCTGTCCTAAATATCACTAGTAAAGCAGGTGCAGAATTTAAAACAATGTAGGATGTTAAGAAGAAATTTGTCTGCATCTCCATCTCTGGGTGCCCATTTTATATCTCTGTTTATGGTATTAGGTTCTTAACCATAAGCTGATTTAACACTGGAAGCATTTATCAACGATTTCTAACCCTTACTTTAGCATAGGATTATCTGGGATAAATTTCATCCCAGCTCACAAGAGCAAAGGGTCATTTTTATTAGTTCTTATGGTAACATGTTCTGATTACTCTGTATTTTTATTCCAATAGGTTAAAAATACCTGAAAAACAGCATGTAGTATTTCATGGATAGCATGATATTGGATTTAAGACTGAGCAGAAATTACAACTAAAAGTTTATTTTCATATCAGCCTTTATTACTTGGTCTTTGCCATGAAATGAGGATGAACCAATAGCAGAGATGTCGTTTTAGTTTGGTTGTACTGAAATATGAACATGGGTCTGGCTATTTATGGCTGCTAAAGTGCAGATGATCACTTCTGAGCAGAGTCCACCACTCTTTAGTTCTGGCCTCTTTTGTCTTATGCTCTTTCATCATTAACAAAAATATTCCTCCACAAGACAAAGTGGAAAAAAGTTGTTTTAAGTAAAAGTGATAGGTGATCATCATGAACGATTTACTTAAGAGAGCATTTCTTACCATGGGGCAAACATTACCCAGTAAAGGCAGGCTATATTTAGACCTCTGTGTAGAGAGATGTCACTCATTTAGCCCATCTCTGATGCGTGGTTTAATTGATTTTTAAACTAAAGTGAGGTGTAACATTTTACATTTCAGGTGAAAATTGAACTTCCCACTCAACTCCATAAGAAACACCACATTCTGTTTTCATTTTATCATGTCACCTGTGACATAAATGCAAAAGCTAATGCCAAAAAGAAAGAGGCTCTGGAAACACCAGGTACCTGTAGTAGAATTACTTTCAATTATAAATATATATTATGTACATTCAAATAAGGACTTCAAAGTTTTTGGCTGGGTGTTATTGTCATCCTTTAAACTTTAGAAACTTCGTTTTTCCAAAGAGTGCTATTTATTTGTTCTTGTGCATAGTGGGCTTTGCCTGGCTCCCTTTGTTGAAAGATGCCCAGTTGGCTTCCCAGGAGCACCACGTGCCCGTGGCCAGCAGCCTGCCCCCCAATTACCTGAGCCTTCAGGAGCCAGCGAGCACAAAGGTAGGCATTCACCTTGCGTGCTGCTCACATGGCACAGAGCATTCCTTTCCAGGTGTTTTTCATGAGATCAGATCTCCATTTGCATTTGCTGAGGAGTGTAAATGGTAAATAGGGTTTCTGGTTTAGAATACTCACTTGCATATTACCTAATATAGGAACAAATATATGCAGCACTGAACTGACTGTCCTACGTTGCTGATTCACGGCTGTCTATGGAAAACGTCTATTTTATGTATTCTACACTGTTGTAACTCCTCAAAATGTGAATCAGAGTGGTCAAAAAAAGCTCTTTTCACAAACTCAGGCCATATGACATTCATTCTCCAGCTGATGTGATCCACAGTCATGATTCATTCTCCACTTTTGTGGTGTGGTATCATATTTTCCTCCTGATCCAGTCCAGCTTGGATTATTTCTGCCTCCTTGTGTTTGTTTTGCTATTGTCATGAGCACAGGGTGGGGCAGGATCTGGTCCCCTGAATGGTAGCGTTGGTCTTGTGCTGAAAAGTGGGTTTGTATTGAAGTGTTGGTGTTTGTGAAAGCACAGCAGCCAGTGCAGTTAATGCACACTCACATGCAAAGCTGTGCACCAAAAATTCAATGGGAACTTGAATGAGTAGGAAATAGGTGGGAAAATATTTTTCTTGATTTTCTTTTAACAGCAGATCGGCAGTGATATAAAATGGGTAGACAGTGGGAAACCACTTTTCAAAGTCTCTACTTTCGTTGTATCAACAGTAAATACTCAGGTAAGCCAACGTTCCCTTAGCTCTGTGACCTGCTTACTCACAGAAAGTGGCAGGGACTGTCTGAAAGGGGTTTTAAAATCATGCATGAATTTGTTTCTATAACATTTAAAGATTATTTCAATGCACAAGGGCAGGATGCCAGTGATGGAATACATAGTTCAAGGATACATAATTCAAGGAAAAATAAAAATTGTTTAAGATCGTACCAATAGAAAAACTGTGGAATATCAGTTTAAACAGCAAGAAAATAAATTATAAGCACCAGGAAGAAAAAAAAATCTGGCCTTTGAAACCCCTTAAGTTGAGAGGAAAAAATTAATCACTCACAACAGTGAAAAAGGATTAGTCAAAGCATCTGGAATTTAGCAAGCTGTGTTGGACAATGGGTTGGACTCAATAAATTGATTTTCTTTCTGTGACTCCAATATAAGATGGTGGGGACCAAGTGTGGTCATGGGTGTCGCAGGTCATTGCTGTAACCAATTTCTGGCACTAAATTCTAATGATCTATAATATACATTAATGTTTCCTATTTTAGGATCCATACCTGAATAACTTTTTCCATCAGTGCCAGGAAAGGGAAAAGGATCTGTCTCAGCCTCCTACCTCAAACTTTATCACTTCTTGTAAGGTAAAGTAACCTGCAACACAGATTTTACTATATAACCGTATTTAGGGCTTTCTCTCACCTCATCCCCCACTGCAGAGTGCTGACCATGGCACGGGTTTACCAGGAGGCAGAGGGTCTGTGACAGCTCCAGTCAGCTGGACTCGATGTGACAGATCTGGTCACCAGCTGCCTCCCATCCCTTCTCATCTAGAGCAGGGCTGCATCTGCCCCAGCAGCTCTGCTAATCCAGCCTGAGCCCAGGCTCAGATCCTGTTAGGGGATAAGGGAATGTTGCTCCAGTCATGTCTGGGGAAGGGAGCTGTAGCCTGGAGAGCTGCAGTATTCCTGATAATCCTCTCTGGTCTTAAATAACTTCTATCCTTACCTCCTCTAAAAACCTGGATGCTGTTCAAAGGGCTGCTCAGGGTATTTGGTGTGTATAAATCAAGGGTGCTTGCTACCTGTCAAGTTCTGAAAGCAGAAAGAACATCTGCAAGGAGCAAGCAAGAGCTGCATTAAATGTGTCTGTATTCAGTAGATGTCAAAAACTGTGAAAAGGGAGGAGTATGACAAGCAAATTAGAAGAGCAGCAGGTAAATGTAAGGCCTGAATTCTTTATCTATTCATGAGTGCTGAAATCCAAAGTTCTTGCTGTGCACTATGCTTGTGAAACATTACCAGACAGATAAGCAAGAAAACTGAAGGCAGATGTGACTCTGTCCCAGCTCTGAACTGACTGAAACATCATACATATGGCATTTATTATCTTTTTAGCACCCTGTAAAATGTTTTGGAGTTTAGATGTTACCACCATATAGGCGCTTTCCCGCTTTCCTTCTCTGGTGATGTTTACCTTGTTTAAACTTGGAAAGAGATGCTTTTCTTTAGTAAGCAAATAACAGCTTCCAGTAAGTCATGGTAGTTCTCTGGACAAACCCATAAGGATGGCAAATATTTTTGTTTGTAGATGCAGGTATACCTGGAGACCTGAAAAGAGTAGCTTTTTTTCAAATAGTGTCTTGATTTTAAGAAATTATTAAGATGTGTGTTCACAAACGAAAGCATCAGTGTTACTTAGAGGTTATACCCCTACAGAATAAAGTCCTTAATTAATTTTTGGAAAGCCATTGGGCATAATGGACAAAGTTTAGGAATACATGAAAGCTTTACAACTTTCTAAACAGTAAGCTAGTTGTCTAAAGCTCAAAAATTGCACTGTTCTTTATCTCCTGTTTATAGTTTACATTTTAAAAATATTCCAGTGAATTTATTAGAAAACAGAAACAATGTTGTATGCAATATAAGCAGAGACTAAGTAATTTTACCCATGATATTTTTCTTTTATCTCTAAATTGCTAGTACCTTTGTTAGAAGTTCTGGAATGATTTGGAAATAACTAAAACAAAACCTAGGAAAAATTAAAAATAGGGGTTTTTTTTTGTTTTTATTAAAAGCTTAATATCTTAATTGATTACAGAAGATAATAAAATATCAGTACAGTTAGTGTGTTCTTTTTTT
>VWZN01015879.1:54425-130723 GCA_013396955.1 Regulus satrapa | reverse complement strand
TTTTTTTGCCACTGTGCTTTTAACAAAAGTATTTTAGCCACAAGTCTGGTTTACCATAACTTATCTGCGTAAAAAGAATGAGTTTTCCTAAAAACACCAGAAATACATGTTTTGAAAATGGTGGATGACTTCTTTTATTGCTCTTAGATAGTATCCTTAGTGAAATATGAAAATTGGTTTGGGTTTCTTTTCTCTGCTTTTTTTTTTTTTTTTTTTTTCCCCTTAAGTCAATGTAGCACAAAATACTGGAATTCTGAAATTTGGACAATAACTACAGATGATGCTCATATTTAAAATGAGCTTCATGGGGAACCAGTTCTCTGCTTAGTTGACCTGATTCCTCCTGCTGTTACACCAGTGTTCTTCATTTTACCTGCTGAAGCAGCGAAGCTGCATGGCACCTGTCAGCTTTCCTTGCTTATATTGAAAGTCTCTCACTTTCTTTCTTACCTCTCTTACAGAATCTGTTGAGGATTGAGAAGATCCATGTGATTATGAATTTTCTTCCTGTAGTCCTGAACCAGCTCTTCTGGGTTTTGGTGCAAAACAGTGATGATGAAGTGACAACAGCTGTGACCAGGTATCTGGATGACTCCTGGGTGATGCATAGAATTAACTCAGGAGCACAAAGGCTGAGCTAGTCCAGTTATGGCTGCTCTGTGACATTTAGACTTCAGTAGGTGAGAATGCTGCTTCCCCTTAGCACTGGGCTCTGCCAATAACACAGGGAAGAGTGTTGGTGTCCTGTGGCTGGAAATCGTTGACCATGGTGGAGTGTCTGTCTGCCCTGAGGCAATCCTAGGGGAAGGACTCATCCCTGAGCAGTTAGGAGCTTCCTGACAAAGCTGGGTTTCAACTTTGGTCTGTGTGTGGTTAGAAGGATGTGGAGTTCAGCAGCATCTTGCTTCATCCAGTGCAAAATCAAACAACCAGGTCACACCATTCAGGGGCATTTCTTAATTAGAATACATCAGCAATAACTGAAAAGCAATAGAAGCATTTTCCAGAGACCAGGCAAACAACTGCAATGGTTTGCTGAGTCTCTCACCCTGCACATAATGAAATTGTCTTTATTGATGCTGTTAATCAGGGCTGCAGGGAAAAAATACTGAAGAGATTATTATTAGTGGTGTCTGCAGGAGGGCAGAAAGTTGTGTTGCATTTACTTTTGGCCACAGTGGTGTTTTTGTTGTACTTCCTCCAGCAGCTAAACATGGGGGCTACAATACTACTAGTAGGAAAAAATTACAACTGTCCTCTGCAACCTTGTTAGATTGATCTGCTGTGAGTATTCTTTCTTTTCTTCCACAGATTGTGCTTCAGAATTAGTTCCTGAAGAGTGATTACTTAGGGAAACTTAAAGGAACAAGGAAGCAGAGCTCCCCATCTTAGTCTTGGAAAGCTACATATAATTTTAATATGCTTTATCAAAGGATCGTGGCATTTTTCAGGGCAAAGTCCAGATTTTACCACAGCTAGGTACTAGGATTAAAATAATCTTTCTTCCTAAGTGTGTGTGATTTCATCACTGCACACAGTTTTTATAGGGGAAGAGGCCAGCAGACTTGCTGGGGACACTTTCAACTGATTTTAAATCTAGAGAAAATGGTTAATTGTGTTCCAGGATAAAATTTCAGCATCAGTTAGCTGACTGGAAAAATGCTGTAGAAGAAGCAGCTGTTTAAAATACTGGTTTAATGATTTGATGGAAAAATGGAAGGATGGGGGGTTTTTCTATGCCTCAGATTTTGACTATACACACACATGGCCCCAAACAAAACAAAAACAAACAAAAAAAAAACCAACCAAACAAACAAAAAGATAAAAATAAGGATTCTTAGTGCTTTTCTTGCATTTATAGTGTCTTGTCTTTTGTGCTGGCAGAACTGATGCCAGTGGGAATATGCATGTCTGCTGTGTGTGTCATTCATTGACATGTCCCATATATACACACGGTGTTTTGCTCTGAATAGCTTGAAGCAGCTTGTGTTGAACTTACTAAAAGCAACAACAACAGAAGGAGAGCATGGATTGCCTTATGTGTTGTGGAGAAAACATTATTCCTTTTACACTCATGGTTATTTACTTGTCTGGGGGCCCAATCGTGTCATCATTTCTCTGTCACATTTCTGCCAGAACTCATTTCAGTTTCAAATCAGAATGAAGGTTAAAAGATCAGAATAGGCACAATTAATTCTGTCACTGCTTTTGTGTTTTACTTCTCCTACGAACAGCAAGAAATGAGATTAATTAAAAGTACCTAAGGGACTCAGAAAGCTTTTGAATCCAATAATAAGAATTGCAAAAAGTCACTCAAATCACCAAGCTAGTCAAAAGGAGTCTGTATGTAGGCCACAGTCAGGCATATTATTAATCTATTTAAGTCATACTGTTAATATGCCTATCTCTAAATTCTGTAACATAAAAATAAGATTTGAAAAATGTAGAGTATTTTCTATATTAAGTACCCTGAAAAAATGAGCTCCCAATAATCAAAAGGAAATGATATGGTCAAGTTGAAATCTTCTTACCTAGATTTGTGTTTTTTAGAACAGGATTATCTCAGACAAAGATGGTCCACATACCAATTGAAGAGAAAACTTTGCTGCAATTCTCAGTTTCACATAGTTAAATTCTCAGTTTCCCGCTGTTTGTAGGAGCTCAGGTTTTGAGAGTGAGTGCTGCTGTGATCCAGGCCCTTTTCTTCCCTGTTGCTGATGCCCAAATTTGTCTATGCTCTCTCCAAGTGTCCAGCCTCTCCCTGCTGTGCAGTGCTGAGGGTGCTGTGCTGGGGCTGAGGCCAAGGACAGGAGCAGACAGGGCTGCAGAGGGACCTGCCTGGGCTGCAGCCCAGGCTCATGCTTGTCTTTGAAAACCATACCAGCATAAGCAAAGAATCAGGGGATTTGCACAATTACAAAGACCTGAGAGAACTTAGTACTGAGTAGAATCTAGTAGTATTCCTGGAGAAAGATGCTCCTACCTCTGTTTCATTAAAGTATTCTAGTTTTTGTTATCTCTAAGTATGCAAGGCCTGCATAAAGTTTAGTTAGTTAATATTTTCTCTTGTTGTGGTGACAATACAGTTATTATCCTTAATACTGGGGGCAATGTTAAGCAAATGCATACGTAACAGCACAATCCAAGTGAGTGGAAAGCCCAGGACATGACTGGCTCTTCCCAGTGGATAGATTTTGCGCAAGTTATTCATCATTTGGATCACATCCCTCATGCACTGTTGTACATGAGCTTACAAGAACAGGAAAATGTGAGTATTAGGTAAACTTTCTCTGTTTTATGACCCAAAATAGTTTAATTTTTGTTCTTCTTTTACCTTACAGAGTTCTTACCAACATTGTTGCCAAGTGCCATGAAGAACAACTGGACAACTGCATCAATTCTTACGTGACGGTATGGCTGGTGTTGAAATGTAAATGTTTTGTGGAGAGATGGGGTGGGTTTGCGGATTTTTTTTCCTGTTTACTCTTAGTTGTACTTGTTTGTAGCTTTTCCTGTATTTGCATCATAAATTTCTGCCACTGAGAGGCTCTGGTTAAGAAACTTTAAACTCTTCTGTTAAGGACAAGCAGCTGCTCAAGTCGCTGCTGCTGCTGCAGCTTTTTTTTCCATAGAACACCCAAGTTGAGCAAGGATAGAAGGGAGAAGCTGCAGTGCATTCAGCCGATAACTAGAACTTCTATTTTAGAATCAAAACCTGGTGAAAATATACTACAGTGAGCTTTTAGGAGAGCAGGGTTAGTGTCAGTCTTGATGGAATGATGCTAAACCGAGAATTTCCCACTGTGCAGGGTTTGACACAAGGGAAGGGGGAGATAACATGAAAGATCATGAAACTTCGACTAGATAGATACCAGTGAGAGGCATTTGAGGCTGCTTGCAGTCTGCAGCACTCCTCTTGACTGTGATGAGATTTATCACCATAAAATATCTGTCCATCTATGTTATGCAGGTACAGGGTTGCCTTTGTAAGGCAATCCCTTTGAATCCCTTTTCTTTTAGTCCCTCGAAAAGGATCCACAAGTAGCAATTTTTATGAACTAGGTACTTCTGGGTGCTCTTTGTGGTTGCCAGATGGCTTCATGTCACTTAGGAAGCTATAGCTTTGTAACTAAACTTTTGGTTATAAAATCATTATTTTAGTCTCCAGATCCCTTGTTTTTGCATGTGCTGTTGTACATATCTTCTTTTCTCATCTGTGGAAATCAGATTCTGTGAATTTTCCTTATTTCTTCAGCTATTTTTAATCTTTTATTGTTTTGAAGACCCATTTGATATATATGGGTAGATACTGTGTATGGAGTTCACTTCTGGACAATCTGCATTATTACTTAAAAAAACAAAGGAGTGGTCTCTTTAAAGATGATTTTGTCATCTATATCAATTGGACATCCACTAAATCACTATGAATAATGCTGTTGGCCAGCAGCTATCTCATCATCAATACACTTGGGCAACAGCTTTATAAACTGAGAGTTTATGAAGCAGTGTTTTTAAGTAGAAGCACAAATTAACCGCAGCTACTGGCATGGACACAAGAATCCATAGACAAGTGAACCCTATTAAGGGTGTTACACTTATTATTCCCTTCCATTGCCTTTGTTGTTTTTCTCTCTTTTAGTTGCAATGGAGAGGGATGATAAATTTTGTTCTAGTGATGCTTAATGAATCAGTAACAAGAAAGTTGTCATATCTTTGAGTGTTATGTTTGCTGACTTATCTGTGTAATTTTAAAGAGCAGAATAGGGCAGAATTGAAGGCTATTCAAAAAGTTGAAGGAGATATTGCTATCACTTTGTCCCTTGTCATGCTCTGGTCAGTGGTGACAGAACTAATAACTAACTATCAAACTAACTAACTATGAAATAACTAACTATAACTAACTATCATATCATTATAGCAATGAGAGATCCCCCACAGCCATGGAAAGAAACGATGAGAAACATACAGTTGTGTGGAGTGTTGTCTGTAATGACATCCTGCTTCACTGTGCAACAAGCAGCTCTTATAAAGTACATTTCATTTGTGGATGTTGAGTAGTATTTGTGAAATAAGCATGGAAGGAGGTGTTTCACTTTAGGAATAAAGTGAAAGCAAATACATTCCTGATAAACTGGAGACTTTAGCATGTTCACGGGTAGAAATATGAAAACATTATAGGAATTAGGCTGCTAAAGGGGAAAACATTTTAATTTCAGTGTTGACAGCTGTTGATTGATATTTACATGGCATGGATTTACTTCCCTACTTTATGAATGAATGTGTTTATAGGTCATGCACCTCAGCCTCTGAGTAGTTCAATTTCAGTCTCAAGTAGCCCAATTTAAGCACAGAATAATTCTGCTGAGGTCCAGCAGAGCTCTTCAGGCTCCAAAATAAATAACCTATGTAATACATAAATGTAGTTAATTAAACAGGTATTAAAGCCTCTTCTATTCAATAGCTTTTCACAATTGCAGTAGATATCTACTACATGACCAGCTAATAGTCTTTGAAACTACAGGTGATAATTAAGTCCCACCATAAGTCCATTTGGTCTGTTTTCTCATTTCCAGCAGCAGTGAAAACCCCATAACTGGTAATCTCTTTGTTTTCCATCTGTAAGAAAACAAAAACCTACTTTAAAAATGCTGGCTTGGGAATAAGTGAGTTGAGAATTGTGACTCACAATGCAGCAATAATGTGAAATTACACTGACTTAAATGACTGGACCCAGAAGTGCCAAACTGCACAGGGATGCTTATGGCATCTGCTGTGAAAACAAAGCTGAATATTAATGTGTTTTCAAGAGAGATTTGTTTCTTTTGCCAACCTGGTTGTATTGAAAAGATTATCGATCCCAACTG
The DNA here is from genome assembly GCA_013396955.1 of Regulus satrapa. Taxonomy (NCBI): domain Eukaryota; kingdom Metazoa; phylum Chordata; class Aves; order Passeriformes; family Regulidae; genus Regulus; species Regulus satrapa. The sequence continues at coordinate 124,859 of VWZN01015879.1, read as the reverse complement.
ATGCCCTATCAGAGCTCTTGCTTTAGGGAAGTGGTACCAAATTATTAGCTTAAATTGCTGAATCCTTATGGTAGGTTTATGAGTTCCTAGCTACTTGGTAGGTAAATTCCTCCCTTGAGGGCTCAGTTTCTACAAGGGGTGTAATTTTGCCTGTCAGTCAGCTGCAGTGGGTGCTCTACACCTTTCAGGATGAAGAGTTGTTACCAGCTCTGAGTAGCTTTGCCACTGTAAGGAAGGAGCAGGTGAAAAGTGACCTGGACTAGGTGGGTGAAAACCCTCCACCCTTCCTCTGCTTGCTTTTTCTTTTCTTCCCAGGCGAAATGGCTTGAAAGGCAGTTTGGAGGTGTCAGGATGCCATCATCTTTTGAAAAGTAAATTGTAGCGCTGATTTTAAGCAGAGTTTCCTCTTGATTCACATGAAGGTGAAATCAACAGGAAGCTCTGTTTAAAACTGAGCTTTTGTAGGGGAGCAGTGTTGTGCCATTATTGTCAGTAATCCATGTGAATGAATTGCTTAGTCAAGAACTTTTGACAGCAGAGATTGTCAGCTGTTAGTGGTACACAAATAATTTATCATCTCCTGCTGAGGCTTTTTTGTATTTGTTCTAATGCACATTTTTTAAATTTTAGTTTTTTTCTTTCTTCTTCAGTATGTGTTCAGGACCAAATCATTTGATGAAAGAACTGTCCATGAGGAGCTGTCCAAGAATGTGACTGGTCTGCTGAAGTCAAATGAACAAGTAACTGTGAAACAGGTTTTAAAGGTGAATGATAGCTTGAATTAGCATATTTGTAGTTTTAGTACTGTTTTTCTGCCCAAAACTCACTTATTTCTTTCTCTTCTTCCTTTTCCTTCTATGACCTTTGTGCAAATCATGTCCTGCAGTGATTCAACAGTCAGACTTAGCAGAGCTGCTGCAGGTTCTCAGCATAACAAGTATCTCAAGATGCTGTGGTTTGCATAATAAAATTCCTCCCATCTATTACGGCTCAGTCAGAACCTGAGACCTAATTCTTACACAGTATGATGTGAGCCACTACTTTTAGGATACTCTGTTTTAATTTTTAACTCAGAAGATGCAGGGAAAATATTGATCTGTAAGGTCCATCCCTGAGCCTCTGGGTTATGGTACAAGAGCTACCCAGTCCAACCCAGGACTTCCCAGAAGCAAAAATGTGTTCACCTGTTTAAAATTAATCACTTCTGATTTTCTTTATTGAGCCATTAGCAAAAAATAGTCTGAAAAAAAAAGTAGAAAACTTGCAGAAATCCTGAGCCACAAAAAAGTGCTTTTGGTTGGGTTTGTTGTCGGGTGGTTTGGGGTTTTTTTTAATGTCTAAGCTTTTGGGATGTATTTGTTTCACATATATCCTGAGATATTAATATGTATAGTACCTATTCACTATTTCAAATGGTATTTGAAGAAGCACTCTCTTCAAGTACTATCTTATTCTGTGCCAAATCATCCATCTGATGGAACTCCCAAAGCAGGTTATTCTCTGTGCTTCTCTGCATCGCACCTTTCTGCAGTTTCCTGCAAGCAAACCATGAGAACAGTGCTCAGTAGGAATGGGAAGTTTGTAGGAGTGGTACTTGGAGGCTCCTTACTGCAAAAAGCCACAGTGACAAAATGCCTGAGATGGCTTCACCACTCCTAAAGACATGATTCAGTGTTACACAAATACATGGCACTTTGATTCTTGAATTTATTTGTTATATAGTGTTTAACACTGTGCATTACCAAGACATGCAATCCATCTGTAAGGTATGTTAATGCAACATTAGGTGTTCATAAGGTAATCATTACTCATTCACTCTTTTCCTTCTTTTCAACAGCATTCCTGGTTCTTCTTTGCAGTCATCTTAAAATCAATGGCTCAGCACTTGGTTGATACAAACAAAACAAAAGTAAGTTTATCTACCAAATATCTTTGGGAAAATAAAATAATGCAGAATCCTGGCAAATACATTTAAATATACTTGGACTTTATTGCTTGACTGGCAAATAAAATAAATCCTATAATACTTGGTAAAATATTTTGTTGACCCACAAAAACATATTACCTGCTAGGCTCCAACCTGTTCTACATTGTACAAAGATAGAGGATAGGTTGATGACTTTGCTGTGGGCCAAATTCTTCTGTTTGGGGTTTGTGCTCAGAATGGATCAGTGAAACTCTCGGAATATTTTTCTTCTGTGTTTAATGGCCTGTGGTTTATTCTTGGCCTGAATGTTTAATGTGCAATACCATGCACTCTGAAATTGATGATCTATTCCCTGCTTAGGTTTCTCGAACTCAGAGGTTTCCAGAATCATTTCAAACTGAGCTGGACACACTTGTGATGGTTTTAGCAGACCATGTTGCTTGGAAGTACAAAGATGCTCTTGAGGAAACCAGAAATGCAAACTACAGCACTGCCAAATTTCTCAAGGTGAGGTGTTCTGTCATTACAGCACATGCACTTATTTCCCCATATTTAATACAAACTCCAGACTAGTCTAGCCTAGTCAAAGGGAGTAAAACTAATTATGAGTGGATGATGGCTCAATTTCCAAGTCCAGTGGTGACTGATTGCTCAGTTTCCTATGGCCTTTGGTCTTCGAGGATGCAAAAGGTTCATGTCAATCTGCTCTAAAGCAATTGTAATTAATTTCTATCTATGCTCTTAAAGAGTCAATGTTTTCAAGTTTTGCAGATTCTTACATTATATTCTAATGGGTAAAACATTTGGTAAGGAATGCAACTTTACTTAGACTTGAGCTGATAGTCTTTTTTTTTTACTGTTGTAATTCTAAATGACTGTGGGTGGATTATTTGTTCCTAATAAAGGAATAATGCTTGAATGTGTGTAGCAGAAGGTTTTGCTAGTTTTGCAGAGTTCAGGAACTGCAAAGGAAGGAATTCAGGATTGCCTTCTCTACCCTGAAGGCTGGCTCTTCAAGGAAAATATGCCAGTAACTGCACAACCAGGGCCCTCAAAACCTTTATACTTTCTGTCAATATTTAGCCCCACCAGTCAGGAAGAGCTGTGCTCTCTTTATAAGCACACACACTTTGTCCCAGAGAGAGAACATAGCTCAGACCATGAGCATTGTGGCTGGATTGATTGCTCACCAATGCCTACCCTGTCACTGAGGGGAATGCTCAGCTCCCATCACCTGCCACCTCCAGTGGTGGCTGCAGTGCTGCCACTGGAGAAGCTTTCTGGAGTGCCCTGTGGTGGCTACTTTAGGCTGCAGACATGGTGAAAATGAAAAGTTTGATTAATTCATTATTACTGAAAATAAACTTAAAAATCAAGGGATATTTACCAGGTCCCTGATGTTCCTTGACCTGGCTAAGTCTTACCTCATCTGTGCACATGATTCCAGTGTACAGGCGGCACAAAGTGATCAGCCAGGTAACTGAGGCCATGTATTGGGATTTTTTTCTATAAAATAGTATTTTTTTTCCCCCTTTCTTAGCGCTGTTTTACATTTATGGATCGTGGATTTGTATTCAGGATGGTCAACAACTATATAAGTATGTTTGGAGCTGGAGATAGCAAGGTATGGCTCTGATTTATTTGTGTCTGTGTTTTTTAAAGTGACTGACTAGCAGAATATTTTTAATATTGGAACTGTTTGTGATTCCATTACTTCACCATGCTCAGAACTCAAGTCAGTGAAAACATGTGGAGTAAATATGGATTAAAACCTCCTGGATTTAATCCATGTGTCCCCTTCTCTCAGAGTAAATGGCCATGTTCAAACAACTACTCAGTGAGACCTGCAAGAGCAGATTCTGCACAGAGTGCTATGCCAAAGAATCCAAAAGACTGAATCTGAGCTTTAATTCTTTGTAAGTACACCTGTCTATAAATATCATCAGCAATTGGTAGTCATTTTCTTTGAGCAGAATAAAGTAAGAGGATATGAAAAGGTTATCATTGTGTAAGCTCAAGTGAGACATCTTTACTTTGTGTGGACGCCGTGTTCTTACCTCATTGATGATGCAAGAAAGCAAATCTGCTCCAAATCATTTTGTACTGGCTATGAGAAAAATTCCATGCTGCCTGAATTTTTTCTGTAATACCTGCAATAGTCACTGATATCACAGGAACAATAAATTTCAAACAGCAAGAGGTCCCTGAATTATTCGGCGGGCCTCCTTTGCTCTTCATCCATCAGAATGAGTCACAGGCTTTTTATCTTCCATGCCAGGGTTTATGAGCATATATGTCCATAGGAACATGGTGTAGTCAAGGTATACATTTTGAATGATTCATCTTTCGCCAAAAAAGCTCACAACTCTTTTGTACATTAACTTTTTATAATTCTTTACTGTTAATATGTGCATTTGTAGCTAAAGAATGAGATTACTCCAGGTCTATTTTGCTTTTACTAAAACCAGCTTCATCTGAACTCAGGTCTTTCATTTCATTTCTGGAACAGTGTTAGAATGGAGTCTCAGTTATTAATGTCAGAGCCTAAATTCTGTAATTCTGTAAATAATATGATGCAATCTGAAAACCATTTCCACATTTCAAACTTCCCTAAATATATTCAACCCCAGAAGCAGATGTTTAATTTAAAAATCCCAATAATGGTCAGTGGAAAAGCCTGAGATTAATCAGTGTGTAGAGCAGTACTTAGCACCTTCTTGGCAGTAAGTGTGTGAGCATTGCCAGCATCCCTCTAGATCCATCTGCCAGCGTGTGGGAGCAGATTCATTGTGGAGTTGTGACAGATGTGCAGTTGGAGCAGGCTTAGTGGCACTTGGAAATAATAGTCACAAAATAAAATCAGAGATTTCTGACCTCAAGGAGAGAGAGGCCTTGTATTACTTCCATTTCAGTCCAATGCCTAAGCAAGGGTCAGTCTTCTAAATATGCTGCAAGATTTCTTTTTGTATGTTTTTTGCCTCTCTAACTGGATTATTTATGTATCAAAACCAAAAGTCTGACCTGTCTTTTTAGAAAATGTAACAGTATATATTGTTGCCTGAATATTTTGAGGGTGTATTAGTCTGTAGCAGTGCAGTTTGAATTTATTGTGTGGATGAAGCAATATAATTTCTGTTCCACAGAAATATCCCTTATGGTATTCCATATTTTGACACTTAAATATTGTATTGAGAAGCATTTATTCAAAAGTTGAAATACCTCAGAAATCTGTTTATTGCTATGCTTCCTCAAAATGTCGCAGTTCCTCTTGGAATGCTTCACTTCTTTATTCACCATTAGCGTGTCCAGCTAACATGCTGTATTCTGCAGTGCAATGAAACATTGTAGGGGAAAATTCCCTACTAATCCCCTACTTGGTAGACTCATAAAAGGGCATGTTCTAGGTATCTCAGCCTGACCAGTGGCAGCAGAAATGCTACAATTCAATTTCAGTGCAAATTTAAAGACTTTTACAAGTGCTTTCTAGTGTTAGGACATTCAGAGTAACCCTCATGCTGAATGACTTAGAATGACTTCTTGGCCACTGAGAGCAATGAGATGAAACAATGAAATAAAAATGTGTTGCTGAAAATGGGGTATTATCTTTATATCTCAATGTCACATCATTACAGAAGAAATGAAAAATTCTTGAGGTAGGTGCAATGCTCCAGAAATTATCTGGATGGCTTCTTTGAAAGGAGATATTAAAGAAATAGTACCAAAACTATATATTACCCAAATCCCTTGGAGGTGGAACTTACTGGTATCAACACAGGAAGTTTTTACTACTGTCAGTAAGCTCTGGGTGTGATCTGTGTGGCTAAAAATGTATTTTTTTTAAAAAAATCATAAAACTATGATGTTTCAAAATTTCTGTGGACTGGAGAAGATACTTCACTATGATTCAGTGCTATAGTATATGTCATCAAATGGTTCAGTGTAGCTTTAAGGATACCTTAATATTTAATTTGGATCAAGCTTAGGTTTATCACTACATCTTCAATGAAAAATCATAGTTTCAAAATCCAAAAGACTTGTTTGTCCATTACAAATTCTTTCAATAACAGAGACAAAAAACACATGTTTATTGTTTGTGGAGCTTGGCATTACAAGATCTAAGGTTTCTTTGTTGGGTGTGACTGTGAAGTTTGAGGTAGAGATAAATAGTAGTGGAGCTCCATCTCACCATTTTCCCTGCTTTAATGTGAACTGAACCATTGCCTGTTGTGATTTTCAGACTTTACACCAGTTCAAATTTGACTTTCTCCAAGAAGTCTGTCACCATGAGCATTTCATCCCTCTGTGCCTGCCCATACGGTCTTCAAACATTCCTGGTAAGGCCCCCTGGGGAGGATTTCTGTACAGAAGTGAATTGCTGGGAGGTTAAAAGAGCCATGTCTGTAGGTCAGGCTCAGAAGCCCCAGACAGCTTTTCAGGTGTGATACTTAAGCAGTGTGATAAAAATAACATAATTTCACTATGCCTGTAAATAAATACAACCTCTGGCAGCTCAGGGGGTGGGAGGTAAAAGCTTCTCACTGGAAGTTTAACTGGAATTTTTGTGCTGACTAATTTACTAAATCAGTAGGGCTACTGCAGGAGCCTTGGGAGGTGGTGAACTAGGAAAGGATTTCAACAGGTACAGCAGGAAGGGGGGGGAGCTCAAAAAATGGGCTCTTGTCTCCTTTTTGCCTCAGTTTTCAGTGTCAAAAAATTAGTTTCATTTTGACACTCAGGGCTTTTTTTAACAGTAGAAGCTGTTTAGTTCAAATTTGAGTCAATTTTTTTAAAGGGAGCAAAATTTTTTATAAGTAATTTTAAAGTGCTTTTTTTTTTCCCATTTTCTTATGTTAATGAAAAATGAAGACACTGTGACACCTTCAGAATCAGCACAGGAATATCGAACATCAGGTATGAGCAATATGATTCAATAAATGAGAAGAATTTTACTTCGATCACTGCCACTGCATTGTGGCAAAAGTTATTTATCACTTTTAGAAGTGGGATTGCTCTTGACTTCTGTGTTTTTGAACTCTTCTAGCTTAGGATATGGGAACAACAATTTGGACTTTGTGCCTCCAAGAAGTCAATAGTCTAATGAGCAAACAGTTGAAATTCTCATGTGGGAACATGTATAAATCATCTTTTATTATTAAATAGTAAAAACTGCATGATTTCAAGAGATAGTAATATTAGATTAGTTCATTCTGAGAGTTGAAGGAGCAGAATGAGGTACTTAGACCAGGAAATCAAGATTTAGCAAGAGATTGAACATTTGGAAAATGAAGGGGTGGGGAGAACTATGTATGTAACCTATAAATTAATTTAAACATTCTTGTCTGTTCTATTCCAAGACATTCCAGAGTACACATTGACTAATGAATTTTGCCGTAAGCATTTCCTAATTGGAGTCCTGCTGCGGGAAGTTGGCTTTGCCTTGCAGGAAGACCAGGATATCAGGCACTTGGCTTTGGCTGTGCTTAAAAACTTGATGGCCAAGCATTCATTTGATGATCGATATGCAGAGCCGGTAAAGAAACTGTTTGTTCTTTTTCATTGGCTTGTTCATACAGTACCTAAACACACATGAAACTTCCTTAGCCACTGGTATATATTTATTCGTTTCCTGAGGATTATGTTGTATCTTTTATTTTTAGGCAAAACAAGCACAAATAGCAAACCTGTATATGCCACTCTATGGAATGCTTTTGGACAATATGCCGAGGATTTATATGAAAGATATGTTCCTCTTCAATATCAATACTTCCAACCAGGTAATTAATGTGGTTTTTTTGGAGCGCTGGAATTATCAAAGTGAGCCAGTCTGAGCCAGTAGGAAGAGGTCCAAACTTATGTTGGTCACCAATTAGGTCACACAATACAGTTCTGAAATTGCTGATATATTTGCATCTGCAAAGTTTAATTCAAAGGTCTCATTGCAGAGCACTTGCAGACCCCTGGAAGGCTGTACTGTCAAGAACAGAATGGGGATCTGGAACAGACCTGGGACACTGCTCTCCCAGGGCTGGATATTCAGGGTTAGAGCTTTGAAGCCCCAGACAATATGTCCAGTAGCTCTGCCACAGGCTGGGATCTGAGGACATGTCCTGAGGCAGGAGGCTGAGACACACTGGTGCAAAGAAAACCACCCATAGAGTCTTTGCAAGATTACTTTTTGTTCCCAAAGATGGTAAAACTGAGAGACCATAAGCTATACCAGGAGACAGAGGGAATGGATACAAATAACTGAAGGAGGTGAGGGGTACAGAGACATAAAACAGCTTTACTGACACAGAAAATGTCTGTATAAACTGCACATGTGGAGGAATATGTTTATTTCATAGAAGATATGTTATAACCATACTGCTTTAAAAACTAAAAGCAGATTTCTGCAGGAGTATTGTGTCCTTCAGTCCTTCCAGCAAATGAGCCCATTTCATTTGAGCATTGCTAATGGCAATTAATGTTCCTTTCCCAGGGCTGTGTTAATGTTTCAGAAACAAACTCTAGTTAGACTTGACCAGTCCTTTACAGCTTCCTCTCTGAGAGAGTCTCATATTGCAGGTAACTTTTCAGTGTATTGTGGCAAGCCTTGATCCTTTAAGATAGTCATGTCAAAACAACAGAAAGTAGGTTCTCAGACTTGGAGTCTTAGAAAAGTCTCCTGGCTGTGCTGTTGTTATCCAGGTTAGGAGTGATATCACCTGCTGAAGTTGGTTCTGTTTCTTTCCAATGCAGGGATCCAGGGATGACCTGAGCACGACTGGTGGATTTCAGAGCCAGACAGCAATGAAACATGCAAACTCTGTGGACACCTCCTTTTCCAAAGATGTTCTGAACTCTATTGCAGGTACAAATGACAGATTAAACAGACACTTAGGCAGATTTGTGTGTATCTCAATCCACTGTGCTTTCTGCTTAGAATTCATGGAGGATATCATTAACTTTTTTTATACCATACCCAGGGAAACATGGTATGCAATGTTTCTCTTCACTTTGGGTGTCTTTGGATTGACTTTCTCCTGCGAAGCTGTTCAGCTGCTTCACTTACTCTTCTGCTTTGGAATGATGCCAGTATTCAGGCTCTAAGAAATTCCTTTGCCTGAGTTCATTCTTGTAGTCTCTTCCTGACTTAAAAATAGTTCCAAGGTTTCTCCTGAAAACTCCTGATGTCTCATGGAGGCAAATATTCATAGTTTTTCCAAGCTTAACAGAAGTATAGAAGCCCAACTTACTTTGTTCACTACCTCCAAACCCCATTTCAAAATTCAGGAAAATGAATTAAGGCATCTTTCCACTGATTTTTGTGTGTTTAGGTCAGTTCTCACAGAATGCAACAGGCCATTTTAATGCCATGAAAAATGGCAAACTGAATCATTGTACTTCAACTTGTTGCATATTTTCAGTACTAAACATACCCATCAATAGCTTTGCTATTGGAAGTTCAAAACACTTGTCTCAATCCAGCATGTGATACATTTTAAGTTCTCCATTTCTTTTGTTAGTTTTTGTATCCATAAATGTTTTAGTTTAGCATGTTTGCTATGACTTTCATTTACAGCCTTTTCATCAATAGCTATTTCTGCAGCAAACCATGCTGACTCCAGAGCTTCCTTAGCAAGTCTTGAATCTAACCCAAGTACCAATGAAAAAAACAGTGAGAGAACTGACACGTGTGAAAAGGTACATGTGCAAATGTTGAAAACACTTGCTAGAGGTGGGAGTCCATCACTGTACTTAAGGAAGCCCTTTACTGTCACCTCAACAGATCATGAGACCTTTGTCTTTGATTGGGTCAACTCTTCGTTTTGACAAGCTGGATCAAGCTGAAACCAGAAGCCTTCTTATGTGCTTCCTTCACATTATGAAAACCATTTCAGAAGGTAAAAACTGTGTCCTCACTACTTAATTTATGTTGCTGTAAAATACTCTGAATGCTGAATCCAAGTGAACACTGAATTAGAATAATTATCAGTACATTTTACAGGCTTTGGGCTAAGTTTAATGCCCTGTAATGGATGTATAATATATTTTAATATCTCCCCTTAGATGCGCTGATTTCCTACTGGTTGCGAGCACCCTTCTCAGAAATAACAGACTTTTTCAGCATCTTAGAGTAAGTTTACTTTGTGGTGGTTTGATTTTTGTATTGAATATTCCAAAGTGCTGGCTGCAAAAAATTCCACTTTGAGTTTGTGCACCTATAGTCTAGTCTTGTGCACCTATAGGAATATTCTGAGATAGCTCTTGTATCTTGAATTATTTTGCTATAATCTTCCAAAGTCATAATGAGACATTATTAAATAAGATGCCTATCCTCCAATATGTTGTAATTTCTGTGAACAAGGGTTATAATTCTTTGGGTCTTCCTCCTAAAAGAGATTTTCATATTAGTTTCCCATTTGGTGTTGAGATTCTATTCTTCCCCAGAGAAAAATATTTAGCTCCTCAAAACTTCCTGGCTGCAAGAAAAGTCACATAATGGAGGATGACCTACTTTTCAGATCCCCAGGGTGGTTTTCAATTCAATCTATACATAACTGCAGAATCCGGGAGGTAGCTGGTTTTGGAATTTCCTCACCATCTTGTAGTTCAGCTGGTGAAGAAGTAATGCCTTTGCAGCCAGGTTTTTGCCTTTGCAATCTCACCAGGCTGAAGTCTTCAACTGTGAAGGAAGAGAACGTGGGTGTGCAAAGTGCTGCCACACCTCATGTGTCCCTGGGCTGGGAACTGCTGCATTCTATTCTTTTTTCTTACTAGGAGGTGCAGATGTCATGGGTCTCACTGAGTCACTAAGATTCACCATTTTTTTCATAAATACAAAGTCATTAATAGGCATAAAATGTGTTTTATCTTTCAGGGTTTGTCTGCAAAATTTCCGCTATCTAGGAAAACGCAATATTGTCAGGTAATTCTGTAGTTACGGACTCTGTGTTGCAATATTTCAATATTACAGCATTTATTAGACTTAAATGAGATTAACAGCGTATCCATCAATTTTCTCTTGAAAGAACTTTGTTCTTTCTTGAAGTTCTCTTTGTGGTACTGAAGCCAATGTATGCTTCATTTTTTCTTTTATGCAAGTGATATTATTGTGATATTCTGCATATCTGAGTACATACCTGCTATAAAGGATGAATTACATGATGTGATAATCATTATTGCATTTATAACCAAAAATACTGGGCCATTTTTGGCCACATTTCTATGCATATGCCAAACAAGGGAACTTTGTATTTCCATCTGTGTCGGGGAAAGAATAATTTTAATGAGCATAGATAATAGTTTTACAGCAATTTTAAAAAAATCTCCTGCCTCCCTGAAAAAATGTGAGAACATGTTCAGCTGTGAAATGTGGAATGCACTGTTTGTCTCAGATGGTGTTTCATTTTTAATTTTATATTACTGCTGTGAACTTGTCTATATGTCATGTAGTGTGAAAATTAAAGGTCACCAGATGAACCAGTTCTTGCTCCATGGCAGGTTTTGTCAGGCCTACATTTACTCTTCAGGGACATGGCAAAATCAATGTTATATTTCATAACAGATCAACACCTGTTTTCTCTTTCTCTTAACAGGAAAATTGCAGCTGCTTTTAAGTTTGTCCAGGCCACACAGAATAATGGAACTCTGAAAGGTTCGAACTCATCTGGCCAGGCGTCAGGGCTGCTCTCACAATGGTAATAGCACTTGGAATTCCTAACTCTATAAACTCTCAGCCTGGCTTCTCATCTTCCAGCCCTGTACTCTGTCACAGCATTGACTAAAAAGAGGTTGGCAAAATATGTAACAGATTTCAGAGGTCCTAGAGCTTTAAACTGTAAAAATGTTTTCTCTTCAGGTTGACTTACAAACTGTTGGTTAGAGTTGTTATGTTCAGAGAGTAGTTCTGTCCTAGAATAATTTTAATCATGTAAATTTATGAAATTGCATTTTCAAAAGGAACAGGAAGTGTATTTTTAAAAGTTACCTCAATTTTGAGATGTTAAATCTTCCTGAATTCTACACTAGTTACAAATATAAAATCCTTTCAAAAATTGTAATAATCATTGGTATTTTAGTCCTAAGCTTCTCATTATAAATTAATGATGTGTTTATCAAAGAGGATTAAATGAATGCATGAATATGCACACATGTATTTTTACTGTCATTGTCAGTTTGTCATCATTTCTTTCACCTCATAGAAACTGTATTATTTCTTTCTTGAACAGGATCTTATATTCTGAGCTAAGAGAAATTATCTCAGTTTTTCCTAACCCAAAGACAATTTTCTAAACATCAGCCAGTTGTTTAAGCTGATGCTTTTTCTTTCAGTGCTTAATGGAAGTTTTTTCCCCTATGATTTCAAGGAATCAAAGCACTTGTTTTGTCCACCTCACTGACTTCCTTCATCTTTGTTTCTCTGAAAGATTTTGCATCATTTTGTTTAATTCAGCCATTGAGAAGCACTGCAGTAACTGACACGGAAAATTCTGAATAGATACAGTAGTTTATTCTTTTTTCTGTTTTTAATGGTACCTTTCATTTGCAGGATGCATTCTACTTCAAGTCACGATGGCCACAAGCACCACAGATCTCAAACATTACCAATAATCCGGTGCAAAAATGCACTTTCTAACCCCAAACTCTTGCAGATGATAGACAGTAGCACTGCAAGTAAGTACAGAAATTATTTATTTCCATCTAGAATTATGTGGAATTAGATCAGGATCTATACAGACCTTTTCTTGACAGAAGGCTCTTAAAATTATGAAATTGGAGTCATCTATGCCACTTCCCAATTAGGTTTCTCTCCTCCTTTGAGGAGGAACAGGAACAATACAAGGATGTACCCACATCCCTGGTTGCAGTTGGTGAGAGTTGACTCAAATTTCCTCCCCTTTCATCTCCTATGAGCAATTTTCTTCAAAATACTACTTTTTTAAAAAATGCTGTTAGCACCCTATCTCTGCTGTGATGAGACTTAAGGACCAGTTTGCAGAATTAAATAATCTTTATTGACATTCAAGAGATGGTTTTTCATCTTTCCTTTTTTATTCTACAGGCACCTCCAATGAAACAGATATTGTACAGTATGTAGACACAGAAGCAAACATTGCTACAGAGGTTTCCCTCACAATCCTTGACCTGTTGTGTCTTTACACTCTGAATCACCAGGTATGTTTTGCTGATTTTCTTTTCTGCTTGAATCGGTGGGATATGGAGTGAAAGGAAGGCCTGGTGGAGTAGCCACACAGAAAACTTGGAATGTCCAAGACAGGAGGGTATGCCAGTCCTCAGTGAAGGTCTTTCAGAAGGGAATTGGTTCTTAGTACCCAAACTGAATTATAAGTATGTGGAGGAAGAACATCCTACATATCCAGGGCTGTGCACAATCCTGCTCTGCTTGGAAGTCTCTTGCATCTAGTATTACATCACCTTTTCTGAATCATGCTTATCCCATTAGATTTCAGAGATTTTCAACAACAGATTTCCAAACTGCTTATTATCTCTATCTCTGCAAGTCAGCCAGTGAATCCTCTGCCTCTTTAAAAATTACTCAAATTGCTCCAGCAAGGCCAGATGACTTGCTAAAGGTCTCTCAGCTACAATACAGCAAAAAGCTCCTTTTACATTTTAGTGCTCCCTTTCTGTTGCCCTAACCCTTAAATATAGTGTATACAATCCATGAGTCAGAGCAAAGTGCTTTTCTTGAAAAACTACAAGAGTCTGGAGCTGGGAAAGCTTCAACTGCAGAAATTTTACATTGAAAGAAGCATCTCTCTAGGAGCACTCTGAGGTAACGTCCAGGAGATCCTTCTCCTTTTTATTCACTTCAATAACCACCATGTCCTGTCTTGTCTGTGAACTTTTCAGAGGCAGCTCCAACAATCTGATTGCCAGAATGTGTTGATGAAGAAAGTCTTTGACACGCACATGCTCTTCTTGCAAATCAACCAGTCAGCAGCAGCTCTCAAACACGTCTTTGCTGCTCTACGGCTGTTTGTAGGCAAGGTAACTCTGGGTTTATTCTGTTAGTCATGCCTATCAATGTGTTACAGCAAGTACAGCTTGGTGACAATTGGATGCTTGGAAAGAGTTCTGAACTTACTCTATTAAGACTTATTCCTGACAAACACAGTCTAATTTATTGCTGATTAAAAGTAAGAAGTTCACGATGTCTAAAAGAACCCTTCTGCTTTGAAATTGAGAAAGTGACTAAGAAGGGGAAAGTTTCAATGTAAGTAGATAAGTGATGTTCAGCTCTGTGTTGTATCCATTGACTTTCCTGCTTCTACTACCTATGGAGGAAAGCTTGAAACCCTTGAGCTTCATAGTCTTTGTGGCAGGTACCTGGTTTGCAGAATCCAGGAGTGAATGATTACTGCTGTCCCCAGAGGAACTAGCAGGAGAGTATTCCATACACTTCACCAAAAGTTCATCCATACTAATACAGTTTTAAAAACATCTGGTTTTAAACATAAGAAACATTATGGTTATGTGTCAAACTGTTTCTTTGCTTGCATTGCACTTGTGAAAATTGTCATGGACAACTAGGCACTTGGTGCCAGCTGCAAAGGCTGCATAATTTCCAAATCACAGACTTAGATGAGATCCTCTGAAAACCAACCAGAATGCAGCACTCACATAACAATTGCTCTGGGGAAGTGAAAATAAGCAAGGCTGGCATCAGTTCCTAAATGTTTCTATGAAACACAGGAGTGTAGCTGAGTTTACAGCATGTGGCCTCCCTCTGGTTGTTGTCTCAGGGGAAAGGAGGAGGAAATCATGCTTCTCCCAGTAGTGCAGCTTGAGGCCATAGGGGAAATATGAAGTAAACCATCCACAACCAGGTTTAAATGACATATCAGACAGCTGGGAATAGAAGAACTCTATGCAATGGGGAGAATGAATAAATATCCAGAATTGTCCTTCTCATTTATTCTGTAGCTTTTGGAATTGAATTCTCCTTTTATGGTTCTATGGGAGCAGAGATCTGTTGTGGTTCCTGCAGCAGGACCCCTCAGGCAGTAATTAGGATCTATAGCTCATGTGTACATTTCCACCTCTCCCTCAGTCTCGTGTTACATTCACCCTGCTGGTAGCAGTGGGTATGGTTTGGAGAGCCCTTCTCTGTTGTCTTCTGCTCTTCAAACCCTTGACCTCTGAAAGTTCAATGACCTTGCTACTCAAAGTATTTTCCTTCTGCTGAACAGCTTTTATGACCATGCAGAACTCCCCCTGCTTTTCCTGGTTAACTGTCGTGAATTCCTTGCACATTCCTTGCTGCTGTGTGCCAGATGCTGTCTGGGCTTCCTACAGACCAGTTTGATGGCATAGAGTGGTTGTACAAAAATCTGAGTATAGCTCTTAATTAATCTCAATTTGCATGTGGGATTATGTTTAGGTTAAACCCTGGTATGAATAATTGTGGAAGAGTTACTGAAAGGTGAAGAAAAAATTGTTAATTCAGAATAATTGCACCAAGACCTGAGAGTAGTACTGAACATATTCACCCATTTTTTTCAATAGTTCCCATCAGCCTTCTTTCAAGGACAAGCAGATCTCTGTGGTTCCCTCTGCTATGAAATCCTGAAGTGCTGTAACCATAGGTCACGTTCAACTCAGACAGAGGCATCTGCTCTTCTTTATTTTTTCATGAGGAAGAACTTTGAATTTAACAAGCAGAAATCAATAGTCAGATCCCATCTACAGGTAAGTGAAGTGTGAGATCATCAATATTTAACTGATGTGCATTAGTTTTTATCATTATTATTTTTATGCATTGAAGCAAGGCAGTCCTTTTGCAGTCCTCAGACAGGCAATTTTCTGTTCAATGTCAGCTTGATCTTCCTGCCAAGTCTGAAGTTGGACTGGATCCTCTGCTGTTCTTGGGCTGCTCAGCTCTGTTCCAGGGAAAAACAACAGCTGTGAATGTATCTGCATTGTCAGATTAATGGCTATTCTTGACTCACATGCTGCTTACAGCAGTTGGAGCACAGCTGCTGAAGGAACTAAACAGAATCTGACAGTACAGGAACAGCCATGTAAAGTCCAGTAATAATATATTTACACTGCAAAATTTTGAAAATTTTCACAGTCCTTGCCTTTGTACATACAGCCTTCATAAGACAGGTATGAAATTACAGTAGCCTGGTGCATCAAGTCATACTAAAATAGGGATTAAAAACTCTTCTGAAACTCTGATTTCTTTGCTAATTGCATCCTGTATGTGCTCCCCCTGTGCAGCTCATCAAGGCAGTGAGCCAGCTGATAGCGGATGCAGGGATTGGCGGATCTCGATTTCAACATTCACTGGCAATTATAAATAATTTTGCTAATGGAGACAAGCAGATGAAAGTAAGAAACATTTTTTGTCCATCACTACCTCTTGCAAAAGGTCAACAATTTCACAGGAGCATGTGTTTCAGTAAATAAAATTGTTTGTTCTGTTAGCCAGTGATTTATGCATTCATAGTGTGCCTTTCTCAGGCACTCTGAAGTTCATTAAGATGTTTGTGACTCAGAAGCTTAACAACTGAAAATAATTTTTAAACAAAAAATACTTTTATTTTTAAATTGTATTATTTGTTATTTATTGCTTATTTCATTCATTTGCCTCATGTCAGAGGCCATGCATTGGGACAAATGGAATACAATTGCAGTTAAAAAACAATTTTTAGTCTACAATTGCTCCCTTTCTTCTGTTCTGTAAGTGTATAGCAAAAACAGGTACAACAGCTGGGTTTTATAAAACCTTGCTAACTCACTGAAGGTATACTTGGCTCTTAGATGAGTTACCACTGCTATTATAGTCATTATCTATACTAAAACTGTTGAAAAAATATTCTGGTTTTAATTCTTGCAATTCTTGTCCAAATATATATCAGTTGCATTTTCAGTTTTATACTTTGATGGTATTGTCCTTCTCTGAATGTGATGACTTTAGGGTATCTCCACTGATATTAATAATAAAGTTAGCATAGGCAAATTGGTGGATAGTTAGCAGAAGTAATTTGATGTGTTGTCTAATAAGATGTCATTCCATCACTAGTTTTTTAAGTCCAGCTTTGATTTCACAGCACTGCAGTCAGTCACACTGCTTCTGTGACTTGCTCATCTGTGTGTGACACAGAGGGAGTATTTATTTCTATTTACTTTTTCTGAATGTTTTGCTTTTAAACAAAGCAAAGGATAGAAATAAGTCTGAGAACAAATGTATTTCACTGCTAAGCTGAAAAACTGAAGAGCTGAGCTAAATATGTTGAGAACAGCTGGTGTGAGTAATATATGGACTCTGTTTTAATCTAGCACAGTGTGAGAAGGTCAGGAGCCAGACTTGTGCTTTATTCCCATGGTGAAACATGCTGGGAGTTATATAGTTCAGCAGGACTATCTATAGCACACAGTGCTGATGCTCAGAGGAAAGTGTGCAAGGATCCAGTTCTGGACCCAGTAAGCAGTTGAGGAGCACCTGTTCCAGTTCCCTGACTTCAGCAGAGCTGTTGCACATGGGCAGTGGGAACAGTTGACTGACTTGGGCTATCTTGTAGTGCTGTGACACACCAGGAAAAAACATCCAGGGGTTGAGTGCAATGCCTGCATGCTCTGGCAGTGTGACTGCTCCAAAGCCTGCCCAGCTAGAGAAGGGGAGGGAGGTCCTCTGTAAGCAAAGCTTTAGTTTGTTCAGGGGTGCAGCATCTGGCTCTTTGGATGGTTTCAGTGATGCATTGCTTATCTTTCCCAAAGAACGTTAATTTCCCAGCAGAGGTGAAGGATCTGACCAAGCGCATCAGGACGGTTTTGATGGCCACAGCTCAGATGAAGGAGCATGAGAAGGACCCTGAGATGCTGGTGGATCTGCAGTACAGCCTAGCAAATTCCTATGCCAGCACACCTGAGCTACGCAGAACATGGCTCGAAAGCATGGCCAAGATTCACGCCAGAAATGGAGATTTATCAGAGGTAATGTAAATAAATGAACAGGAAATCCACTTGTCTTCAGGCTGAGCTGTTCTGGAAAAAAGGCTTTTGGAAGACTGATAGCAGTAGTGAGTTAAGAGAGATATACAGCCTCTCTCATATATTTGAAATCAGAGGCATAGAGGTTTGGAAACACCTGGAGATGGGATCTGCTCATCCCAGCTTGCCTGATCTTCAGTACCTGATACATGCTGGAGCAAGACTTGAAACTGTCTGTCAGGGAAGCTGAGGGCAGTGCCACTGGCACCTCTGCTGCATATCCCTAACAGGCACAGTATCTGTGGTGTAGAGGAGGCTATGAGCAGTGAGTAACTCACATAAAGGATTTTCTTCTCCTCCACTACAGCCTAGGAGAGGAACTTTGCTTATAATGTCATTTTCATCAAAGACTAAGTGGGCGATGCAAAACTCTACTGCATAACCCAGGGGTACCTTATTTATTATGCCGTCTTAATGGTTTTCTGGAGAAAATCTATGCATTTAAGTAAGGCATCTCATGAAATTTATGGCAATGCTGAACGTAAATGCTCCTTACCACATGTATGCTGTAATTCAGGGTACATTAACATATGTATGTACGTTTGTCTCTCATTACAGGCTGCTATGTGCTATATTCATATTGCTGCTCTCATTGCAGAGTACCTGAAGAGAAAAGGTAAAATCATCATATTCAAAACCAACTGTGTATCTATAAATACTATTGTTCAAAATAATTTTTGCCAGTCCTGCTTTCCTTCTTTATATGTAAAGTATTCTTAAAGCAGTTCAATTCTTCCCAAATGTTTTATTTTTAAAATATATCATAAATGCTAGTCTTAGACTGGAACAGTGGAAGTGTGTTTTGTGTAAAGAGGTTTACTTAAATGTTTAGCAAGCTAGTGCTAATAGAGAATGCTTCACTTGTTAGTTGTTGTTGTTATTAAATATGCATGTATTAACACATACCAGTAGCAGTATACTAATACCATCTTACAATATCATAGGTTACTGGAAAATGGAAAAGATTTGTACCTCACGTATGCTCCTGGAAGATGCTCAAGTCTCTGATAGTAATGTGTTACTAACAACTCATAATGGAGGAAGTGAGTGCTCTAACCATGCCTGTTTGTGGGTCAAATAACATGATTAGGAGATCAAACTACTGTTTTCCAACTGATCTGGAAAAATATCAACCAAATCAAAACTCTTTCTAGTGCATGTTGAAGGCTATTATAGAAAGCAATGTCGGAAACATCACGAGTTCCTTTCCTGATGCTCTTTGGCTGGTTTGATAGATTGCTCAGAATGTCTCTGGTTAGGGGCTTTTGCAGCAGGAAAATCCCTCTTGAGTCATTTGGTGTTTAGCATGAAAATCCATGTCCAATTCCTTGGCTATCCAAAGCTGGGAGGGCAGGGGGATGGAATTAATATCTGGTTATCCATATGTAACATAGTATAAATAAAGGGGTTTTTTAAATCTATGGTACTTATTTGTAAAATAAAGTGCAAGCTTATATTTTTAATGCTTCTATGCCCATGGTTATATTGTTTATGAAATCTCTATTTCATAGTAATTCTCAGTATGAGCAATTAGTTAGCAATTTCCATGAAGAGCAATTTCCAGGGTCAAGGGCAAATATCTGGGGAAAACAGTTTTGGAAAGACTATAGTACTTTAATACATTTGAAAGTGTCTGTGGACAAGACCAAAAAATACATCTTTTTAGAAGGAAGCTTTCTGTGAAGAGCAGTAGTGGTAAAAGACTTTGCCTGAATAAACATTATAGTAGCTGGAGTGAAGAATGTGGGTGATTTTAAACCTGTACTTAAACATTTTTCAACACTTGAGGGAGAGAATGGAGGCCTCCATCTCACTATGTATGGGTTAGCTTTTTTGATTGACCCATAGTGATATTTTCCTATTTTTAAATTAAACATGTGCCTTGTCAGGAGTTTGTTACCTCCCCAGCAGTTTTACCTTCTCCAGTCCAGAGCAGTAGTGAGATCCTTGCGGGACAGACCCTTCCTGATCTGTTAAGTGTGATGTCTGTGTAAGTTGCTTCTGCTGCAGCCATGGCACAAAGGCTTCAGCTTAGCAAATTCTTGATTTAAGCTCAGTTTTATTCTTTATGAGCCTTCCTGTCTGCAGCTGCTGCCACCAGCCAGAGCTTTGGCATGGCTGACACAGGGCAGGACTGGCCACTGGCAGCATGGCCTCAAGCCCAGCACAGGCACAGCATGCCCTGGAGCCACCTGCCCTGGGCTGTGGCAGTCCTGGGGACTGTGCCCCTGGGACATGTGCAGGTTCCCCAAATGGGAATTGTGTCACCTCAGCCTGCTAGGGTCATTCCTGTGCACAAAGGAGTCTTACACATGAAGCTTTACAAGGACTGCCAGCACTTACAGCTCAGGAACCAAAATGCCAAGGAGAGGAGTAACACTGCATCAGGAAAATGCTATTGTTCCCCTTTGCCTGGAGAAGTGAATTTATATAATTGAGGAAAATGTGTAATAGTCTCATAAACTCAATCAGCTCCATTTGTGCTTCTCATTACTTGGGCTGCAAAAAAAATTAATTCATCCACTGTTTTAATGGCATCTAGTAACTCTTGAAGTACCTGGTATTCGGTCGTTAATAGCCTTTCTTATGACTTGCACTTCAAGGCTTATTTTCCATGGGATGGCCAGCTTTTCTGAGCATTACCCCCAACATTAAAGAAGAAGGTGCTATGAAGGAAGACTCTGGAATGCAAGATACTCCCTATAATGAGGTCAGCAACATTAACACTTATATACCTATTCTGTATTAATAGAATTTTCCACTTTCTAGTGGAATCCTGTGCATGTTACAACAAATCATAGTGAGTGTACTCAGGCAATTTTAAAAGACACACAGCTTTTGAGTGAAATGTCACAGCTGTTGCAGTGGTGT
Source organism: Regulus satrapa (assembly GCA_013396955.1). NCBI lineage: Eukaryota > Metazoa > Chordata > Aves > Passeriformes > Regulidae > Regulus > Regulus satrapa. Next base: position 104,059 of record VWZN01015879.1, on the reverse strand, counting down.
TTAGCTAAGGAGAACATACAGTACCAGAGCTGAAAGTCAGGGCAGGGGGAAGCAAACCCATTCTTCTGCATGAGATGTCAACTACTCAAGAATTTTCGCATTACTGTTATTTCAGGTTTTTTGTCTAAAGAAGAGCTAGGTCACCAATACCTGATTAAATATTGTGTAATTGCAATAAACCTTAATATAGAAGTTCCAGAATAATAATGAAGTAGTGGGTATGTGCTTTTGCTGCAGTGCTAGCAATTAAATGCCACCAGCTGTCAAGTCACTGAACGATTTGCATTTGTGAAATTGCAGAATATTCTCGTGGAACAGCTGGAGTTGTGTGTTGATTACCTCTGGAAGTCTGAAAGATACGAGCTTATTGCTGAGGTTAACAAGCCTATCATTGCTGTTTTTGAAAAGCAGAGAGACTTTAAAGTAAGTGGGTGTTTGATTTGGGTCTTTTAAAAATTATCCTCATGCAACAGTAAAGATCATAATTTTGGGGGAAAAAATGGGCTTTCTTTAAAAGGAATGTTTTCTTCCTTCCTGTCTGTAATTTCTCCTTTTAATGTTTTGTGCTCTGAGAAAATAAAAAACTTTGGTGTCTTCCCTGGCTCTTTTTAGCACCAATGCCACAGTAAATGTAAAAAGATTTCAAACAACCCTCTTGTTTTAGCCAGTAGATATTATTTTTTTACATGGGCTTTAAACCAAGAGTACATTTGCATTGTATTTAAGTTTAGAAAATGCTGATAAATTTTGTGATTTCTTTGCCATTTCAGGGTTTCTTAGTTTCTTATTTACTTGGCAATTTCAATACATAATGGATAGACAGATGATAATCTCATTTACTGATTTTTCTGGGTTTAAATTGAAAGAGACACAAAGTGGGAGGTAGCAGTAAACTGTATGCTAAGGAAGTGGGTGTGGGTCTTCAGATTTTAATTTAGCTGAAATTTTGGTTCACTATCCTGAGAAAGTGCTGTTTAGTGCTAATTGGAAAGCACTCTTTTTGTGGGGTTGGAAGCTGATTGGAGTTGCTGGCACCTTGTTCTCACCTGCACAAACAACACCTGGGTTCTCTGACCCCTTACTAGGTCAGCAGTAGTGTCTGGCGCAGGGATGGCTCTCTGTGACCCTGTACACAAAGGCTGCACTGCCACAGAGCTCCTCAGAAGATGACAGCAACCTTGCAATGAATCTTTAGTGACCGCTAACAGGGTTAAACTATTCCCTTAGCACTTGCAGCCCTCTTTGCAAAGGTTTGGGAACCCAGTTAAGGCAAGGCACGGTTGTGCAGAGCTGTGGTGGCATTTCCCAAGGTGCTGGCATGCCCTCACTCCCCTCCCCGTGTCTGTTTGTCCTGCAGAAGCTGTCTGACCTGTACTATGACATCCACCGCTCCTACCTGAAGGTTGCAGAAGTGGTGAACTCTGAGAAGCGCCTCTTTGGGCGATATTACCGCGTGGCGTTTTATGGGCAGGTAAGTGAACCTGGGTTCGTCTGTCTCCACAATCAGATTTCATACCTGTTTGTGATACAGTTCAGGGAAGCACTAGGTAGTGAATCACAGGGTAAAAGCTGCCTCATGGGTCAGACTCCCAGCAGGATTTTAATCAGGAGAGAGCACTCAGTTGCTTTTGTGTAAACCACTGCTGTGGGTTTAGTGGTGTATTAGAGAACAGGCTTCTGTGCCAGCTTTATTTCTTGACTTCATAAAGCAAAGCTGAGACAGAGGCAGGGCAGGATTTTTCCAACTACAACATAAATAGAACCAGATAAAGCATCTTTGCTATATGGCACTCTCCTCTATAGATCTTTAGGCAGAGCAGTATGCAGTAGATGCTTTATTGTGTTTTTCACTGACTCTGCCTTCTGCTTCCAGGCCACCTGTGATTCTATGCAATATACTGTAGAATAGCATTACTCCCTCTGCTGTGCTTCAGCACCCTTGAAGCATTATTTTGTGCTTTCTTCCACCACAAGCCAGTGTAGCAATCCAGCATGTTCCTTTTAGTCCTGGTTTTGGCAAGCATAAGATTTGCTATGCTCTAAAATATGAAGTGTGTAAACAACAGATTGATGTGAATCATTCTGTTTGCTAATTAGATTTTAATGCAGAAATTTGCTCTTTTCTCCTTTTGATCTTATTCAAGGCTGTGGTAAGTCTAGTTCTGTTGCATGTTTTGTTTAATTCTCCTCACACATCCTTCATCCTTCCCTCTACTGTTACTTAACATTAATTTTCCTGTGCTCTTGATTCTTTGGTTCATGGCAGATGAAATAATGTTGCTGCATTCATTGTTGCATCCTGCAAACTAACTTTTGTTTGCTCAGTTACTTGAATTACCGAACTGTATCTGTCATCATGTCATGTGTGCCCTGTGGGGCCTGATGCTGCTTCATCTCATCTCAGTGCAAGTTCCTCCCAGCTTCACTGGGGGTGGGACTGGACTCCCCTCTTCCTCAGTTGAAAGTCTTGGGGTGGTATTAATGCTGTTTGAATGCAAGCCTGCTTTCCTGGCCTGCACAGCAGCTCCCACGTGGAGGGCTGCTGTGTCAGAGCCCTATGGCAGTGGTCACTGGAGCACTCTGGGAAGGCCGTGGCCATGGTCCTGGCAGTCCTTGTAGGAGCAAGCAAATGAGAATTCAGAGGGGAATGGTGGGTCCTGGCTCTCTGGACTGATTGGCAAAGCTGAACTTGCCAAATGCAAGGAGGAAGTGAGCTGCACCTGAGGAAGGGCAGAGTTTTCCTTATGCCTAGCCTTCCTCAAAATGGGAGCAGCACAGGGCAAAACAGAGCTCTACCACTTGCAGCCTCTGGCCAGCACTCTCTCAGAGCCACTGGGTAATTTAGCTGCAGCCCTTCTGCTGAACTGGGTCAGCATCTCTGTAACATTGCAATGACTTTCCAGGTGCTTCTGCCTGCAAGGGCAACTTCATTTAAACAGCTTTAGAGCTCTGAAGAGTATGATTTTGTCAAGCTGTGTCTTCCTCTGTTTGTTCCCCCCAGTCACTGGGCTCTAAAGGCTCCAAAGGCAACAGGCACTGCTTTCTCCTTGCCCTTTGCAGGAGAGATGTGATGTGGCTGCTGGTCCTTTACTGAAACAAAAGCTGCAGAGAATGCAGATTAAAGAACAAAAGAATAATGTTAATACTGGGAGGGAGAATTTTGGTGTTTCTTAGTAGAGAAACATGAACTGCAGCTGCACCTGAAAACTGTTCTTCATACAGAGACAGTATTTGGTTACTGCATAGCTGCAGGGACCCTGTGCAAGGATGGTTTAAATGAATGTGATCCTCAGGGAGGACACAGTCATCATTTCACCAGCAAGATTTATTTGCCAGCTCAGGGAGCCAGATCTCATGGCTGCTTGCTGGTTTAGACTGCACATTCCGTTAAAGGCCTTTGGTAACAATATCTCGTTGCACCCCCAAGTGACCACACTAGCCAGTGCATATAAGTTTACTCATAGATGAGTGTTTGAGAAGTCAGTATCTTTCTGAATAAAGAGCCAAAAGAAAAATCATGTTAAATAAATGAATAGCTGAGAACTCATATTGTGCTGATGAAGACATCCAAGACCTGTTTTTCAGAGCAGTGTCAGGTAAAGGTAGAGCTGAAAGTTTGTTCTCCTGTGTGTACAAGAAGCTGGAGAAGTAGGAGGGCAGAGTTTTGTAGTGATCAGTCACTTACTGTGGGATGAGACAGGGAAAGAACCATTAGATGCCAATTCCTGGCAGGTCAAGAAGAAGGCTTTACCTCAGCACCTTTCAACAGAGGGCAGAGAAGGGTCTGATGTACTGGGAGCTCCAAGGCTGTAGCTGGAGGTATGTGAGGATGAGGAAGAGCCGTATCAGCATTCCCACAGTGACAGGCCTTGGTCACGACCTGTCTCCCAGAACTTCAGAGCTCAGTGTAAACCAGTGTAAACTGCTGTTCCATCTGCCTTCCATCACTATCATCTGATCCCTGTAATAATTTTCATCTGGGAGGCTGTGTTGTCCTTGCACGACCAAACCAGCCAGGATGAAAATAATCCAGGGATATGCATCGATAATGTAACCTTGGCTGCTTAATATTTTAAAATCCTAAAATTGGAGGATATTTGGCTTCTGAAAAGTATTTAATCTTACTTTTAATAGTCTTTGCCAGACATATAGCATATGGCAGACATGATTATTTATAGCTCACAGATAACTTTTGCTTGTCACTTGTCAGCTGAAATACTGTAGGCAATATGTACTTAAATGATATCTCTTGCATTAGAGATAAGATTAAATCTGTTAGTTGGTTGTTTTCAGGTATTTTTTTTTAAATTAAAAAGATTAACAGAGATATCATCTCAGTGTGCCATGCAGCATCAGCAGAGATTTGACATTTACATATAAACACTGTGTTCCAGCATGCAAACATACACAGAATCAGGATTTAAGAGCATAAACTATACTCTAGGTTGCTATGTGATTAATTTGGAAAACATGAGGGGTTTTGTTGAAAACACTGAATAGTAACAGAAAGGAGATGTCTTTTGACAGAAACAGTCCAGAGTAGTATGTTTAAGTATGACTGCATCAAACGAATGAGGTTTTCCCACACAAAAAGTTTTGCTTCAGTGGAAGCAAGATCAAAAAACAGATTATGATCCTGTAGATATTTTCCCAGTGTAATCAATAGGAAGTCAATTGCCTGCCCAGCTCAACATGGTTTGTTCAACGATGTTTATAGAATGTCAACTTTGGAGCTTTAGATTTTTTTCTCTAATTACTTGTGAAGTTCTTCATGTATCTGTGGAATTTAATTGATAATGTTGTTAAAAATCATGCAATGTTAGAAGGTCATTCTGAGCCTGAAGAAGATTCTGTCAGGTGAGCTGCTATTGCAGCTATTAGTTATTGGTTCCAGTTATTGGTTTCCTGACAGTTGCCAAATCAAAAGACAATTTTAATGCCTCTTTCCCTCACTGAAGGAGAAGCCAGAGATGTACATATTTGTTAATCCCCATTGAAATAAAGCTTGGAGGGGGGTTTCTAAAGGAGCAGTGAAATTCATAGCTTATTTTATGTTAATTTTGGGGGTTTTTTTAAATGAAGATTTGCCTAATCAATAATTTTAGAGGGCAAAGTTGAAACACACTTGCAGATAAAATGGCTGGATTTTGCATGAGTACCTTCTGAAGAGATTTTGGAGAGACCTCTTGCCTTCCTTAATTTCTGCTTCTCTGTTTTTATACAGATGGCAGTTTGCTTAGGCATATTGTAGAATTAGCCATCCAAGCCACATCAAGTGAAGTTCAAAGGGACCTGGGTCTGACAGCATTAATGCTGTCTGCCTTTCCCCCCATCCCTAAAGCCTCAGGTGTTTTCCCCTGGGTTACTTTGCATGAAGGTGAAAAGAGGAGACTTTGAGTACAGTTGCAGTGGTGCCCATCACCAAATTGCATATGAAATCCTAGGGGGGGGCTGGTGCTCCTCATGTTATTGGGAGGGGTCCAGTCCTTGTTAATGGGGCACCTGCTGCTTTCTGCCGAGCTGGGAGAGCTTCTCCTGGAGCACTGATTTACATGTTCATCTTGGAGCAGCTGAGTGTCTCACCTGCAGGTGATGCAATGCTCTGTTAATTTTCAGAGGTTAGCATTTCTTCTGAAGCATGACAGATTTGTGTTCAGCTCTTCAGTGGACCCTTTTGTTAAAGTTCTGCCAAGTCTATCTAGTGTATTAAATAATGATGTTAACAAGACTGCATCTTTTTTGCAAGGGAAAAGTCTGTGTGTCTTTTTTTTTTCTTTTTCTCTTAAAATGTGAATGATTTTCTAATTGTCTCTGGATGTGCTGCAATTCTATGTGGCCTTTCAAGGTGCCCACCAGAGTTTCTCTTCAGCTGCCCTGAGGAAATGCAGACTGGTTCCCAGGTGCTCCCCATGTCATGGCCATGGGCAGCAGTGCCCAGCCTGTGCCTGCGCGCATGGCTCCCAGATGCTCCAGGATGCACTGGAGGTGACATGCTGCGCACAACCCAGCTGGGCTCAGTGTCTAGAAAACAGCTGTTAATTGAACCAAATTATTAAGATTTCAAAAATTTTTAATGCCTGGTTTTTAATACATGAGGTTTTTTTCATCATACACACATCAGCATTTTCAAGAAAGCCCTTTAACTCTTTAAACAGCTCAGTCTCTTAAGTGAATAAATGTGTAAGGATCTTTTCCTGGGTAACTTTAGAGATTGCAGACCAGTATAAGCACTGACCTCTAGGCACATGTCTGCTAGGAGTGGACAAAGGTCAGGTTGTAACTTAGGTGCTGGAAGTGGCCTACTGGATGGTCTGGTGGGTATACAGGCAACATTGATTCCTGATGTAAGCACCTCCAATTTAGGTTTTGCCCTGCCTGATACGTTCACCGTGTTCTTTTGTTTCTTTCCAAACAGGGCTTTTTTGAAGAAGAGGAAGGTAAAGAGTATATCTATAAAGAGCCCAAATTAACTGGCTTGTCTGAGATCTCTCAAAGGCTGATGAAACTTTATGCAGACAAGTTTGGAATAGATAACGTGAAGATCATCCAGGATTCCAACAAGGTATGAAAGATGTGGTTTTGCACAAGGGAGAGAACTAGTGCATGGCGCAAGATGAGCAGGCAGATGTTTGCTGCAGTGCAGAAGCAGGTTGTTTTCTGTCTCATTTAGCTTTCATCAATTTTTGCCTATGGCTATAGTCACGGGTCCCACTCTTCTTAGGGAAGTCTTGGTAAAATACCTTTGTATCCATCCATGATCCGAGTATTCCATTTGGAACTCTCTGTTTTCATCAGTATGGCTATCAAAAACGAAATGGATGCCTTGGAAGCTCATCACACTTGACATAATTTTATTATGTTTGCCACTGTACCACAGGTGAACCCCAAAGACCTGGATCCCAAGTACGCCTACATCCAGGTGACCTATGTGACACCTTTCTTTGAGGAGAAGGAGGCTGAGGATCGAAAGACCGACTTTGAAATGCACCACAACATCAACCGCTTTGTTTTTGAGACGCCCTTCACGCTCTCGGGGAAGAAGCACGGCGGAGTGGAGGAGCAGTGCAAGAGGCGCACCATCCTCACCAGTACGTCTGCCTGGCTGCTGCCCTGCTCCCCTCCCATCCTGCCCAGCTCAGCCCACAGGGGCAGGACAGGCGCCAGGTGTCCATCAGTCAGTTGATGGACAGGATGATAACTCATCTTTTCACTGTGTGTGATGTGCTTTCTTACAGACCTGCTGACTATCTTAGGAATAGTTATTTTCATTCAGCTGCTTTATTTTTCCTTATAATTGGCATCTTAACTGTTCTTGCAGTGTTGTAATTTGGGAGTGGTTCTGCTGGAAGCAGCTTAGCACTCAGAACATTTTTTTTTTTATAATGAATAATTGAAAGAAAAAGCCATGTCTGTTCTGCTAAGAATAAAACTTGCAGATAGAAATTTTTGTTCAAAATGGGAGTAAGATACATTATATAGAATTTTTTTAAACTAGAGGTAAGATTTCAATCTGTTTTAAGGCAGGACTGTCAGGAGCACTAGATATGTCTTCTCTTAATGAGTCATATTAAACTGAAGCTTTTAGCTCCTTATCATGATTGAAATCTCTCTTTTAAAAAGCCTCCTTTGTGAGACTACTGCTGAAACTTGACATGTCTGAATTTTGATGTATGAGGAACTGTCTGAGGTGGAGGCGTTGTTCTCATGGGCAGCCGTGGGCAGGGAGGCTGATGTTCACAGCAAAGGCTTCCAAGTGACCGAAAACCCAGTTCCCTAACAGCTTCACTGCATCTGCTTCCCCCAAAGGACCAAGTGAAAGAAACTGCTTACAGTGCAAGCACAAACCTAAAAGTTTTGTTCTGGCAAGTCAGGAAAGAGACACTGATGTCTGAGGGTGTCTTGTTACATGACACAGCTTTGTTTGTAAGGAGAAGAAAGGAGGAATAGGTTGTGTATGGCTTTTTTAAGTGCTTGGGCAGCAGTAGGTGTTTTGAGATCTGTACTGAAGCAGGTCATTTCACTGATTTGAAAGTGCAATTGTTATGGTCTGTCTGGCAAAAACAGAGTGGGCTGTTCTTCTGGCAGAATATTTTCCCTGGGTTGTTACATGCTGCCATCAGCTTCCACTGCTCTCAGCCCTGCTCCATCTTTGGTATTAGGTGGGAATTTGATGACCTCCTCTTCTCCTCTTTGGCATTTACCTCACCTCAGTGCTTTTCACTAAAGGAAACATATTTTCTCCTCTTCCCCCCTCCCCCCCCCCATCCTTTTTTGCTTGGCCCACTTCTGTTTGATAAAGTCATGTGCTTTCATTTGTTTCCTGTGTAAACTTAAGTGTTTTTAGTTTGAGAAGAAAACAGGGTTTCTGCTAAGACTGGAGGAGTGGTGAAGTCAGTTGTGCCTGGGTGGCTGGAGTTGTACCTGCACTGCATCTCCTCCAGAGCCTGCTGGGCAGAGGGCGAGTTCAGTCTGGCTGCAGGCCTTGGCTCACTGGCTCTCTGCCATGCCTGGCTCGTGCTTCTAGCTCTGGAAGTCCTGGGTTTCCTGCTCTCCAAGGAGACAAACATGCTGTAAACTGGAGCTTATTTAGGTCTGAGCTTACTGGAAGCAGATGCTTAGTGGAGAAGGACATCCATGGAGTTTGGGAGACCTTCCAAAGCATGTAGGGCAGTCAGAAAAGTGTTAGCTCAGATCAGACTTAATGCACCAGAACAGTACCTTTGCCAAACTCCCTGAGATCCATGAAAGGCCTTGACTGGAAGTAAAGAGTTTTAAAGGTGAATAATTTCTCTGTCAGCTCCCATAGCAGTATTTAGACTGAATGTTAAAAGTACCTCTCCACTGCCTTAAGGATGATGTTTCTATGGTGGGTTCTTATGGCAGTGTCCTGGTTTAAACTCAGCTGGCAACTAAGCCCCATGCAGTCAGCCACTCACTGAGTGTCCTCTGGTGGGATGGGGAAAATCGAAGAGTAAATGTGAAAAAACTCACAAGTTGAGGTAAAGACAGTTTAATAGGTAAAGCAAAAGCTGCACAAACAAGCAAAGCAAAACCAGGGGTACATTCACTGCTTCCCTGGGAAGGCAGGTAAAGGGAACTCCAAGAACGCAGAGTTCCATCACATGTGACTGTCTTGGGAGGACAACCACACTCTGAATGTCCCTCCCCTTTCCTCCTCCTTCCCCCAGCTCTATATGCTCAGCATGAAACCATATGGTCTGGAAAATCCCTTGGGTCACTTGGGATCCTGGCTGTGTCCCCTCCCAAATCCTTGTGCAACCCCAGCCTCCTCTGTGGTGTGTAGGGTGAGGAGCAGAAAAGGCCTTGATGCTGTGTAAGCAATAACCAAAACATCCCTGTACTATCAGTGCTGTTTTCAGGTCAAGTCCAAAGCACAGCCCTGTGCCAGCTACTGTGAAGAAAATTAACTCTACCCCAGCCAACACCAGCACAGTGAATGATTCCCAGTTCAGCTAAGCTAGAGGCTTCTGCCTCTAACATGAATCACATGTTTGATGTGATTGTTTGAGCTGTTTGAAATTCAGTGTGGACTTATAATTTGGTGCCTTAACACAGAAGAAGAAATTTGTGGATTTGTAAAATCTGAGCACTGAGAGCTTTTTGCCACCTGCGTGGGGCAGAGCTTGGTATTAAACACTGATGAGTTCAAAAGGAAGTGCTCTTCCAGTGCCAGGTACATCAGAATTGAATTTGGACCTACTGTGTCACTTCTACTAAATTGGTGATTAAAACTTAATTTTTATGGATTAATAAAGAGACGTACAAAGTCAAAGTTTAATACTTTGACTTATTTTTCTTTCCTAAATACTCTCTTGTTGGGTGAGTTCTCTGACCTGATTCTCTCTCTCGAGTAGCCAGTCACTTGTTTCCCTATGTGAAGAAGCGGATCCAGGTCATAAGCCAAACCAGCACAGAGCTGAACCCCATCGAAGTGGCCATTGATGAGATGTCCAAAAAGGTCTCAGAGCTCAATCAGCTTTGCACAATGGAAGAAGTGGACATGATCCGACTACAGCTCAAGCTCCAAGGAAGTGTCAGTGTCAAGGTAATGACAGTTTGCTGCCTTTTTTCTCTTTTTTTCAATGCATCTACCTGAATTTTTATTCTTATTTTCATCATTCCAGATATTTTTTGTATTTGGCATATCTTGTATTGTAGTGCTGTTAGATCCCTCTAAACACCCTAAGGAATGGAAAGTTTTCCACTGGCATTGATGATTACTGGTTTTATATACTAATTATTTCATTCAGGTCTACTCTAAATAACAATTAAGACCTCTCCAACAAGACTGTCACGTATCACCTGAGAATATGGCCCATCACAAGCAGGTGGATTCTTTAAAGGGAGTTTTGCTAGGATTGGCTTTGTCATTTCCTATTTAGGAAATCTGCCATTGTGAAAGGCATGTGTATTCTTTGTGCCATCACTTCAAACAAACATGTAACTGGATGATCAGCTGGCTGGAGACCTGGAAAGGCCAGCACAGATCTGCAGCTTGTATAAGGCTGAGAAACTCCTGTTTCCTCAATCAAATTCCTCAGCTTCCATCCTGGTGAGAAAAGGAGTAGGGGGATGTCCTTCTCACCGCCTAGGCTGTCTGAGGCCAGTGTCCAGGCCTTGGAACACAAGAGAAACAACAGTGGAGGCTTGTTCTCTGTACCTAAGCTGTGTGTTTTTCACCCAGGTAAACGCTGGACCAATGGCCTATGCTCGAGCTTTTCTTGAAGAGACAAATGCTAAGAGATACCCTGATAATCAAGTTAAGCTTCTGAAGGATATCTTCAGGTAAACATTAATTTTAGGCTTTTCACCCTTACATGTAGCACGTAGGACACTGCAAGGCATAAGCAGGTCAGACATGAAATCAGGCTGATTAGAACCAGCCTAAATTACATCTGCATTCACCCTATCTTGCAAGTCATTCCTAAGAAACATTTACTGGAGTTCTGGGCTACCCTAGTAAAATACATTCCTTTTGATCTGAGAATGAGTTCTGAAATTCACTCCTAAAAAGGTGTGTTTGCAAGAGGGAGAAGAGATAGACCACTGTGTGTGCATATGTATAGGTTTTTCCATTACTATGAAACTTACGTTGTCATGTTTCGGTGCTTGCAGGCAATTTGCTGAAGCCTGTGGACATGCTCTTGATGTCAACGAACGCCTTATTAAGGAGGACCAGTTTGAGTATCAGGGAGAGATGAAGTCTCATTACAAGGATATGCTCAGCGAGCTCTCTGTAGTTATGAACGAACAGGTCAGAACACCTGTTTTGGTGCTGGTTGGGATAATTATGTCTTCTAGTGGCAAATGAAGCTGTAGAGCAAAATACTAGAAGTAAAACCTTGCAATGCAATAGTGACTGAGAGAACAGTCTGGGGTTTTATGGGTTTGGGGTTTTTTTCCTCCACCTTTTTTTTTTTTTTTCTCTTTTTTTTTTTTTTTTTTTTTTTTTTTTTTTTTTTTTTTTTTTTTTTTTTTAATACAAGTATATTCTATATAGCAAATCTGATCAACAAAGATCTGTTTTCTGCCTGCCTTGCTATATATTGAAAAGCTGAATATTTGGGAGGCTAAATGCTGACTGGAGTTTAATGGCACAGAAAGATAGTCTAAACTAGTGCTTTATGCTTTGCTTGCTTTGTCCTATAGCTATGATGTATTTAATTAAGACAGTAAATTGCTATTAAGATGTAGCTTATAACCACAGAAGGTACCTTTATAATTTCTATTTATATTCAGCTTTCAGAGAAAGTTATTTTTCTTTTTTTTTTTTTTATACTTGGGCACATTGTCAGAATAGATGCCATGTATTTTAGCAGCTTCAGAAGGATGGGTATGTGTGGATACATTATAGGAACTGCATCCCAAAATTCTGAATTTGGACTCCAGCACACACTCCAGGCAGAATTTTTTTTTCTATTATCTGTTTCAATTAAATATTGGGTGATTTTCATGCTGAAGTGCTAATTAAACCATGTTTAATTATATTTCTGCATACTTATGGGCAGGCTACCTTAGATTGCATCTGACAAATAGTTCCTCTCTAGCAGTTGTGCTGCATTTCCAGTTGCCTGTAACATCTGAAATCACCTTGTACCAGTAGTATCAGTGGTGGCATCTCAAAGTGCCTAACTGGCTCTCCATTACCCTGTGCTGTATTATTCATCTTCACAAATGAGGAGAATAAGGATTGACCTGAACTTTTTGCCCATTGTTGTACTTACTGTGGAATTGAGTGAGGTTTTTTTCCCTTTTGTGTAAAGCTCCTAATTGCTTGGAGGCCTAGTGCCTGCCAGGTGGGGGTTGAGCTCAGGGTTGGGAGTTGTGCACCTCTCCTGTTCATGTGGACAAAGATTTCTGAACCTCAAGCATTCCAGTGATTTTATCATAACTAGTATTTATCACTCTTTTTGTTAATTATGTAAGTGTTAAGGATATTATTAGTAATCAATAATCATGCATCTCACATGGAAGTTATTTTGGCCATGTAGTCAGTGTGCATAGGCAGCACCATGTGTTCTGTGTGAACCACTGTTTCCCACAAAAATGGAAAATGCATGGTCAGCTCAAACGAGGCATGAGCAGCCCATGAGTTCAGCATTCATAAAACATTTGGAGAGTTCTGTTAAATGCTCATGCCTGTTTTTATATCTGTGAGCTGAGTTTTCTTCATGCTGAATAATACAAAATTACTTGTACAAAGCAATGCTAATGTGTAAAGAGTTGATCCAAAAAAAGTCAAAATTGTCATCTCTTTTACCAAAATTGTTTGAATTTTAAAGTCCACCCTGAAAACAATCTCTCACTTGCAATCCTTTGGGGAACCCTAAAAAGTGAAGCCCCATTTTCTGGGCAGTGTGGGGTTTTGTGAAAATGCTGCTCCTCTTGCAGTAAACTCATGAACTCCCTGCTTCTGAGCAGAGTATTTCCTCAGAGTAATCACATGCCATAAACTGTGGCTGAAATATTTATCTCTCAGCTGGAAAGCTTGAGGCTCTCTTGCATCTGTGCTATGTGCTTTACACCAGTATGCTTTGCCATCTTCCCATTGTTGTATTCAAGAGAGTTTTTTTTTCTCACCTACTGACAGTGACTTTTTCATCACCATATGTTCTCTCTTTTTGTTTTTCTCTTTTTTGTTTTTCTTTTCTGACAGCTCTGTCATGGTCCTTGCTTATACAGCTTCTCTTCTTCCCTGTCTAACATTTCCCTCAATACTATAGCCAAAAGTGGTATGTTCATTTTTCTTACATCTATTTTTTTCTTTAAATGTCATATACGTCCCTCACTTGCTGGTTTTTCTACTGGGTATGTTTGTTTAATTTCATCTCTAATGACTGCCTTCTCAGGGAGTTTAGGTAAATGCATGATGTGTTGTCCATGAACAGTCTTGAGAGGCTGTTCTTTAGGATCCTAGTTGTGAACCTTGGGGAGGCCAGTGAGGCAGCTCAGCAGGAGCCCCCTAATGCAAAAGCAAGTGCCAATAGTAGCAAAAGTGGTTGCCAGGGCATGCCCAAGTCTCAGTGCTCTTCCTGCAGACCATGATGTGAGAGCAGCTCCTTCCCATAGCTGCTGAAGCTGTCTGTGCTCATGTCTGCCCGAGGGACAACTGAGGGGTGGCTGACCTGCAGCCCTGGCCAGGGACAGCTGGGGGTTGATGGTGTAAGGTTCCACCTGGAGCTTTATCAAGGGAGAGGTTTCTCTTCACTGCTGGTGCTGTGTGGTCAGTGGGGATGGCCCTGTCTCTGCTGTGAATGCTTCAACAAAGCACTCATGGAAAACAGGTTTTCAGTCTTCTTTTATAGAAGTAGGAAAAAAGGGCTGTTACCAAAGCTAGAAGAGCTTCTTCAGGAAAAAGATCTTCCTTCTAGCTAAAGCCTACCCATAGGACAGGGCAGAGCTTTTGCCACTGCTGCTCGACTGCAGCTGTGCCCACAGGCTCAGCCTGGCACTTGTCCCAGCCCTACTGCCTGTGTTTGCAGCTCTGTGGGGCTGTTGCATCCCCAAACAACAGCGTGGACAGACCTGGGCCTGCCCATGCCACAGGCAGAAGGTGCTGATGTGGGTGTCCGTGGGTGTGCAAAGTGTAGGTGACTTCTGTGAGAGTGGTGGAGTCCCACGGAACTTGGCAGAAGCCAGCCCAACCCCATTTTACCCCTGACGCAGAGGATATCATCCCTGTTCTGTCTTTGCAGCCTCCATTTGCCAGGGAAAGGTCCTTTTCCTCAATGATCCCAAGCTCAGGTCCTTGGCATCATTGAGTAACAATTAAAAAATGGGAAAACCTTGGTTAAACAATGGACACTTCAGACACCAAATTATTCAGATCGCTCTCACTTTTGCCTTTTTTTTTTTTTCCTCTCTGGAAAGATTGCATACAAGGAGGACTCAGCAAAACATCCAGGGATGGAGCGCACGTATTCACGAGTCATCCATAGAGCCATCTCCTCCATGCCAGCAGCAACTGTTCCAGCAAATCCTGATGCCTGACTGCTGTGTGGGGAAAATTTGGCCTCAGGAAGACCTGGTGTCTGGGATGGGGTTTGTTTTTTGTTGTTTAGGGTATTTTTTTTTCATTTTAGATTATTAGCATGGAAAATTAAGTTGATGGACAATACCAGGAAAAGGATTTGAGGGTTAAGATTTTAATTTATTGGAAGTCTTTACAGTGTTATTTTTAAAAGTGCAAGCTTGAGATTTTTTTTTTTTTGGCCTGCCCCAATATTTGCACATTTCCTTTTTTTTTTTCTTTTTCTTTTTTGTTGTCTATTTTTGATTTTGAGCTGTCTATATTAAGCCAGACTGATTGCAAAATTCCCATTGAACGGATAGGTACACAGCAAACCCTAAGTTTGCTATAAATTATAATATATCTAATACTAAGTCCTAGTATACATATATTTTAAAGGTCAGAGTGGGTGTTTTATAACATTTAAGCATATTGCAATTGTAAATAGAAGATGTGTAAAATATGTCATTTTTACAAAATTTTAAAAAATATCTTTTTAGTTAATTATGACAGTACTAAGAATATGGATAACATTTCAGTTACCATTATATTAAAATATTTGTGTATGTGTATAAAAACGTCCATAAAATTTTCTCTTTGAAGGTCTGTGCATTGGTTCATTCCTATGACAGCACTCTCCAGAGTGGTGGTGATCAGGAAGCCTCCTACATCCTGACTGTCTGTCTTCTTGTGGATGCTGTAATGTGGGAGTTTTTTTTTTTCAGCTGCTTCAGGGCCAGGATTGAGACACAGCAGACAGTTTTTCCAGTTGGGTCTCAGATGTGTATTTTTCTTATCAGTGCTACATTATTACAAAGGAGTGAGTTCTCAGCACCTCAGCTTCTAAGTAGAAATGGTGATGATAGCTTCTAACTAAAGGTCTTTTAAGACTAAATTTAACCACAAAGTAATTGCCAGCTAGACTATTTTTGCTTTTAATCCAATAACTAAACAACTGTGACTCACAGTGCAGCATTTTACACCCAATCACACAATATCACCCAAACCCATGGAGAAGAAGGAAGAAGAAAACAGAATTTGATGCCCTAAAACATCTGTATTGTTCCATATACACCATTATACCCTAAGCCCTAAAGATATGAGTTTTCACCCTGTGACATTACACACTTGTATTCAAACTCCACACCCATAATCCCAGTTCTATCACTCAATTTTGGAAGCCTTCTCCATGGCCTCAAGTCAAAAGTAGTTCTGTTGAGGGTCTGTTGGGACAGAAAGCCTAAATTCCTATACGCCCAGGGTTCCAGTGGTGACAGAGACACTTATTACCACCTGCAGAATGTGGCTTTGGGTTCTGGCTTGGGGGAAGGAGGGGTATGGTTGGGACAAGCACACCATGGTTTGGGATGGCCCTCCTCCAGCATCAGCAACAGTGTGACCCTCACCTGGGGCTTGCAAAGAACCCAAGTTCTCACCTGGGCACTGCACAGCAGCATCAACCACACAGCTGGGCAGGAGCTGAGCCTTCCCTCCTCATCCTCACCTCGATGGGCCTGGCTCTATTCTTTGGACACTGTGCTCTGCAAAACCAGTAGTCTCTGAAAGAAATGATGTCTGGCCCAAATTTTAACTTGCTTTATGCTGTATATATAGTGGTAGGTGAAGTTATACCTCCTATTTATATATCTATATATGGGAGTAACCCATATATAATGTGTATGACATCAATGGTGGCAGCAGGACTGCTCCATGCAGAGAGATAAGTGAGCACCTCTTGTCCCTTGGTTTGTTGGTCTCACTGGACTCATTTTGTGTTTATGGTGATTTGTGAATGGATACTTCAGAAGCCATCAAGGTGATTTGGAAACAGACACTTTCTAAATAATGCTCACAAGAAATGAGCAACTGCATCTGTTCGTGGCCATATTTGGGAATAACTAGATAGCAAAACATGGTATGAACTGAGGGAATGTTGCAGGCTGGGCTGAAGCCAAACCGTGGTCTGTAAAGCCAGAGGTAAGGAAGTTTCTGAGATAAGGAAATCCCTGGATGGTTTTCTCAATAGCTTGCACACAAAATGAGTTTCATGAGTTAGTCCAAGGGCTGTGGGATTTGGTTTATTTTAAGCAGCCAGCTCTGCAGCCTCCTCTGAGGCTTGAGAACCAGCCCATATTCTGGGGTTGCCTTGCTGCTGCTGTTAGAGGTGCTCAAGCTGGGTGCTTCCTCCAGATGGCTCTACCCCTCCTGCTGTGTTTACACACTTTAAACTTAGTCGGGTGAAAGCAATTAGTATGAGCATTAGCTTTGAACCAAGGCTGCAGAAGGGAGAGAAAACAAAGCATTAAGCCATGGATGGTCCCAGCGTTTGAGGGGAGAAAATGAAAGAAATGCAGGAGGCATGTGAGGCTGTAGGATGATTACAGGGACAGGGTTTGGCCCTTTCCCATGATAAAATTCAGCAACCCAAACTGCAGAAGTCAGATGGGTAGCACTGAATCCCACACCCACCCTGTCTGTGATGCTGTAGGAAAAGGCTCTTCACAATTGCTGTTTTTTCTCAAACTCATAGAATTACATGAGGTCTGCACCATTCTCTTTTCCTACAGTAAGTTCTGCTTTGAGACTCCTTTTGTCTAGGGCAGCAATAAGATCATGGCTGTTCTTGGAGCTAAGGGTTTCTCCAGAATATTATTTCACAATCTATTCTTACACCTTTTCCTCCAGCTGGAGAAGGATCATCCCCCTGGTGCTGTAGGCAAAGCTGGTGAAAGATTCCCTTTCATCCAAGGAAGGAGATCTGTGCAAGGCAGTCGTAAACTGAGCTCCTTTAAAAACTTTACAGAGTGCAAAAGAAATTATTCATGTTTGTTACTTAGTGGAAGCTATCTCAACACCCCAAAAGGAGTTAAGTGTTATACATATTTTATGTTTAATCACATCTTTAGTGACACCAAATCACAACCAAAGGCTTAAATTTCAATTAGAGGGATGTGTAGTAAATGTTTAATGGGAATCATTCCTAACAGGGTAATTATATCTTAAAATTCACTGGAGAGATGTTATCTTGGCAACATAATATCAATCTGAAGAGGAATAATGTTTTTAAATTTTATTTTTGGATAATATCCAAATGAGAAATGGAAGGGGATGATCTATACCATTCATACTCCAGACACATTGCCCCTGTGCTGGCCATCCATGGGCCTGGATCTGGGAAGAAGTGAAATTGCATCCATACATAGCTTTAAATGTAGCTTTTTTGATCTCAGCAGGAAAACTGTTGTCCCACATGTGCTGAGAGGCTCCAAGATGCAGGTGCCTTTTACATCAGTTTGCACATCTTTTAAACTGTTAACTGTCTAGTCAATATTTCAGCTGTAATTAACATGGGACAATGAATCTTCCAGACAGATGATCTATCAAGGATATCTGCTATGGACTTTAATGTGTTTACCAATTTTTAACAAGTTTGGTATGCATGCAAAAGATTTTTCTCTTAATATTTAGATTATCACAAAAATAATCAGTGTTCAGAGTCAGTACAAATTATAACTGTGAAGTAAGCCCTGAACCTAGGCAGTTAAAATCAAAAGATGTTTAAATCAAATATTAAATGAGAACAAAGAAATGGGATTTGGAGGAAAGCATTCAAATCTGTAGAAAAATAAAGAAAATTTAAAAACCAAAAAATACTAGAATGCATTTCTCATTTTGGAGAATTGCTTTGAGATAAATAAAAACTAATAAAAAAGTCTATGTAGAACTATGACTATGACCAGGAAGGACCTTCAGCTTCACCATCACTGTATTCCCTCTGCTTTCACACAAGCTGCTTGGACAGGAACCCCTTGGCACAAACCACCCAGCCCCATGACGGTTTCCTGCTCCTTCTGCCATCACTTTGCTGTCAGAAAGCCACAGCATAGAGTGGGAAGGAGTTTTTGTTATTTTCTTTCTGATTCTTTTGCAGTGGTCTCAAGTACACACATCCTAACAAGGAAGGGCAGAGTCCCATTTACACTGTGCAGCAGTGGAGGAAAAAACCTCCCAGGGGTCTTTTGGGCTGCCAAGGTGCCATGAGCCAGATCCCTGCAGGAGAGCACCTGCTTGGTTCCCAGGTGAGCCTGTGATGGAATAGCCACTGTCTGCTCAGGTGAGCTGTGATGGCACAGCCACTGCCTGTGATGCAACAGCTGCTCTGCAGCACAGCAGAACATGGTTCATGGGGGATCAAAGTGTGAACACAGAGCTGGGGACAGTGGGTCGGGACTTCCCCAAGATCAGAGGTGGTGGAGCAGTGCAGTGTCCAAGCTGCCAAGGCTGGGATGCTGGGGTCACAGGGCCCCACGACTGTAATCCCCTGCCTCGTTACAAACCCTGTGTAGTGGCCGTTCACACAGCTCTGCTGTGCTGCTTCCTTCAGGGCTGCTCTCTCCCATACTTCAAATACAGCATCCTTCTTACTAGGAAACACAGCTGAAAATATTTGCTAATTAAAACTGAACAGAATAACCAATTTTCATTGAGAAAAGCAGGGGAATTTTGGGGAAATGCTAAATCAATGCTTTTGTTTCAGAATTACTTAAATCAGGGATGTGCAGTTTGTTCCAAATGAGGCTGGTCCCTCTGGCTGTGCCCTCCACACCAGCTACCACTGGGGCTGAGCCAACCCCTGACAGCCCAGAGTGGGCTCATGGCCAGTGGCAGGGCATGCAGACCCCAGCCTGGGAGCCCACAGCTCTCCCTGCACGAGCCTTTCCAGCCTGTTTTTGTTTGCAGTCCACAGGGAGCAGCTCTGGGCAGCCATCAGCTTGCTGGACAGCTGGGGGAGGAAATGAGAGCATTATCATTCTTTTCAAGAAAAGTCCAGCACAGTTCCTTGGTGAAATATTAGCTATGGAAAATATCAAGTAACTTTCCTACCTTCCAGGCATGTGTTGGAGCATTTGGAGATGGGAAAAAGTCAAGTACAGTGAAACCAGCAGTGTTAGCAGAAAGCTGCAACAGCATGAAGATTATCAGGCTGAGGGACTATTGAGTGGTTTTAAGGCAGAATGGTAAAGAGTTCATCAGGGAGAGTCTCCTGGTCAGTAAGTGGTGTGTGTAAGTCACACTACAGCCTCAAGATGCAAAAACACTGGCACCCAAGCAGTTCTGGTTCATGGCACTGTGGGAGGAGGTGCTACAGCCCCTCAGGGAAGCTGTACCCAACAGAGGCTTGGGATCAGCCCTGGGTGTGTCCCGTGCCTTCAAGGGCATCTCTGAGGCACAGTCAGGTGGGAGTCAGAGTAATGAGTGCCCTTTAATCTGGGAGTCAACGTCTACATGAGATATGTGCATAATTTGTAATGTTTCAGTGAGTTGACAATGTACGGGTATTTTTTTTTAAATTCTCAGTAATGCAGAAGTGCAATTATACTTACTGACATCTCTGTCTAGGCTGAGGTTTTTCATAACTCATTAGAGCATCTGGAAGTTCTCAGAATAAATATCTCATCATGAACAGCAGCATGTTTCCTTTTTTGCCATTAACAGCACCCCATCTTACAGAAGCTGCATTTTCCATGTGCTTTTTAAGCTGTGCTCCCCATGTACTGCTTCAGTTAGCTATAGTCCCTCACTTTTTGTTAGGGACAGCCATGAGGATGTTATTTAGCCTCCAACACATTTTTGTGACCTGCCAATGCCATGTGATGTTCCCTGAAGTTCTGAGTCATGGTTTAGATGTCCTTGCACAGACTGCCTATGGTGAGATACAGGGTTTCAAAGATACTCACATTTTATATGGGGTGTTTTGCTTGAGAAAAGAAAGCAGAGTAAGATATTATTACTAATCATGATAATTTGAGGATTTTGTGTTCTGTAATCAAGATGCTCTCTCCCATGAGTGAGGGCCTGTTTTAATTTGAAAGCTATTGCAGTCTCTGTGCAGGTAACTTCGGGCCCACTTGCAAGCTCCTCATTATGACAATCTCCAGCTGAGCATAAAGATCCTCTTGCATGAGGCATGGGCTTGTACTCTGTAGCATATGTTGTGGTTGCAGGGGGCTGGCATAAAGGAGACAAATTCTGATTATTCCACACTAACTTGAGGATCCATTTAAAGGGACAGAGATGCAGAGCCTTGGAAATTCAACATGGAGACCTGAAGTGACCTGTTAGAAGTTTGAATGTTTCTGTAACAAAATTTCATGCTAGCCCAGTCCAAAACCATAGCAGAGGTTTTCAGATGTGACTCGTGTATCTTGATGTTCCTGTTTTGCATTTTCAGGTTAAGCCTTATTTTTCAAAAGTATGGAGCATCCCCTGCTGGAATTCAGACCCCTTTCAGAAACTTTGAATGCTTAAAATCAAAGCAGCTTCTAATATGGGTCATGAGGGATTTCCTGCATGTATGTGGGAGTTCAGGCAGTCAGGTCCTTGCAAAAGGAAAAGAATGCTTAACAGACATTAATAAGTTAAACAATTACCTTTTAACAGACTAATCAGATAACCTCGTGCCATCGTTACCTAAAGAGATGTTGAAACCTGAGAATGCTTTACACATAATTGATTTTCGCCATCTGGCTTTGTTTCTGGGGGGTTGTGGAGCTCACTCCCCAGAACTGGCCAGCTGGACCGGCTGTGAGCGAGTCCCCACTGAGCCGTGGTTAAAAGGGAGCGTTTAATTAGCCACGAGAGGAAGGCAAAGTGCCACTGAAACAGAGCGCGGCCAGTTCACGCCCGGCTACACGTGCTGCCGGGGGCTCTGCCCTCCCCTCCGAGCGCTCCTGCTCCTGTCTGTGCCCGAAGGCAGCCCCTGCCCCATGTCCCCTCCCCACTTCCACGTCAAGGACAGAGCATCCCTGCAGAATCGTAGTTGCCTTCCTGGGCTCGTCCTACCGAGCCAGGGGGTAATCGGCGCTAATTCCGCGGGCACTCGCTGGCCGAGAGCGCCCGAATAGAGAGAGCTCTGTCCGCAGGTGCGGGACAGCCGGGCAGGCTCAGCCCGGGCAGGGCATGCGGGGAGCAGGAGCACCGCCCCCACCCCGGGCAGCTCCGGGGGGGCACTGCGCTCCCACATAGCTCTGCCCGCAGAGACACCGCCCCAGCCCTTTCACACATGGGAAAAGCCTGCCCAGGTAGCTCTGGGGGACACCTGCCTGCTGGCATGGTAGCACTGGCACCCTCCCGCACGGATGTCCCAACACCAGCTCACCCCCTCCAGAAGGGGTTTAGGAATAGCAGGTTTTGTCTGTGCAGTAGGTAAAACCCAAAAACCAGACTTGTCAGAATAAGAACGGATCTTTTTCGGCATTTGTATCTGTGGGAATGTACCAAAATGGGTCTCCAGATTCCTCTGTTTGGCTACAGAGTGGTGCCAGCTCAGAGGAGGGGGAGGTACTGCCATAGCCAAAACTAGGGGTGCTCCAAACAGCCCTCTAATGAATCTAGCCAGTGAGTAATTAGCTGATTGAAAGCCTCAGGCACTGCTGCAGAAATTCGTACAAGCTCTGTACCTGCCTCGGCTCTGACGAGAACCCCAGACTGGCCCGAGGAAGGAGCAGTGGCCCTGCAGGGATGGACCTTTGGGGTGAGTGAACACAGGCTGGGGACTGGGGCTGAGAGCAACACCTTCCCCAGGGCATGCATGGCCAAGAAACTGCACTAAACACAGAGATGATCAGCAGACTTTAGGAACCGGGCGATCTCTTCAATTACCAGAACATTCCTGATTTCTGCTGCAAAATCTACTTTGTCAAATCCTTTCTTCAGAAGCAGGATGCATTTCTTTACATGGATGTGTATTTGCAAATGAAATGCATCCAAAACAAGACGGCACCTGGCCTGGCAGAGCAGCACCTGTGGGGACACTGACGTGGCTGCCAGCATGCTGGGCTCAGGTGAGGAAGGGCCATGCACACTTGCATGTCCCACTGCATTCAAGCTGTTATTTGAGTGCTTGGAAGAAAATACATTCAAGTTAGGCATCAATCTTAAACCTGCTGCTGAGCCTCAGGCAACGGGATAGGTGAAGTAAAGCATAGGGATAATTTAAATGCATAAAGGTCTAAATGTCTCAACTTTGAAAAGAATGAAGAATGAAAGGGGAGAAATGAAAATTAGAAAAAAAAATATAAGTTTGCTTCTTAAATTCACTGTTTACCTCTTACTTTACCATTTAAATCAAGAAGCCACTGAGAGAAGCCCGATATGGGAACAAATTTGGACATTAAACCTATTCAGTCCTTTCAGATGCACAGAAGGAAAATGAACAGAAGTGTGTCAGCAAAAAAAAAAAAAAAATTAAATCAAAAAATGTTCTTTTTTACCTCCTTAAGTTGTACAACAAGATTCAGAAGATAATCAGGCCCTTTTGCACCACAATGAAGCATAAAACACGTCAGAGTCAGAAATCAAGCAAGGACTCAAGGCACAGCGATATTCTTACACAGTGAGAATTGGAAGGGTTTGGCATTGACCCTGAACAGAGCTGCTGTTATGTTTTTGCTTGGTAATATTTAATAGGATGCATAAATCCAGTGCTGCTGACATTCAAGGCTGATAAACAGCAAGCCTTCCCTGGAGATGGCAGCTCTGACAGGTCTGGTCTTCAGGTTTGCTCCTGAGATGATGGACCTGTGAGCTGTTCTATTCCCCAAGATTTCCTGTTGGGACGGGTGGGCTCCTGTGCCTCTGCCTCATCCTGTCCCAGAGAGGCTGGAGATGCAATGCCAGTACTTTTGCTCTGTTGGTCAGGTTTAGCCCTAGAAAAAGGGAAGCTCTGTCTTTTTTGCAGAGGGACTCCTGTGCCACTGGGAGGCAGGACTCATCTCCAGCTGCAGCATGTAACAGAAAACATCCACATACCTGCTGCTGAGGGATTTTCCACTACAAATTATTGTGATATGCTAAAAAACTCATTGTACTAGACTAGCAATGATTCCTTTTTGATTTTTTATCTCTCTGACCTCAGGGGAGCAAGAGGGATTTGGCAAGTGAGGCAGCTACAATAAAAACTGTTCAGCAGTGGTGGTGGCTGTGCAGGTGCTGTTTCCTGCTAGTGGCAGTTTTCACTCTGTCCCTTCCCTGCTCTCAGTGCAGCCCTTTCCCAGGGAGCCCCTGCAGCAGCCATGCACACACAGCTGCTGCACATCACCGTGCTGGGCAGGGCACAACAGAGAGCTGAGCTCCCCACAGTTTGGATGAAGATGCTCCACCAGATTCTGCACCTTGTTTGTAGGTTTTCTGCTGCAGTACTGTTTAGTGTGCAGTTTTTTCAGTACACTGAGACAGAGCACATCACCTTTAGCCACACAGAGATACTGCTATGGGGCTCCTGGCAGAGAGCTTCAGCTATCACTGAGGGTGAAAACAGTTTTACCCAGGTGCATGTCCTACCAAGGACAACTTCCTAAAGCATCACAGGTGTGAGAAATCACAATTCTGTTAAAAGACCTAAAGCTGAAGTGTTTTATAGCAAAACCCACATAGTTACAGGTGTCTGCAGGTGTCTGCAGTAGGTTCAGGATGGCACACTGAAGATGCATTCATCAAAATCTGCAGCCTGTAAGTCTCATGGCTAACAGGCACCCAGCAAGTTTCCTACCCATGGCACACAGAGCAGCAGCATCTAGGAGCTGGCAGGTAAGCACACGGCTTGGTCCCGACTGAATTTACAAAAAGCAAGTTTGGGCGCATTTCTGCTCTTTTGCTTTCAGGGAACACACTGGTCTGCCCAGTGGCAAAGGCAGCTTTGACGGGTTTTCACTGTCCAAACTTTCAGAGTCATCTGGACCTTTCAGCAGGGGCAGCTGTACAAGGTTACAAGACAAAAGTCATTTCCTCAATTGACATTTCTGGTACATCAAAAGGTCTACACCTGCTCTAGTCTGGTTCCAGAGGAGCAGATATCTTCAGCTACAACTGGGGTAAGCTAATTGCTTGGCTGGTAAGTGTCCCCTGCCCAGCCAAACCTGCTAGCTGCAGGATCAGCAAATACCTTAATTACACACATGGGTGCTGTCACTGCTCCAGTGCCTGCTCTGCTTGCTGGAGAAATAGACCCATAATGCTCCCTACATGTTATCCCCAGCATAGGGGCACCTATGCTGTTATTTAAGCCTGGATCCAAGCCCAAGAAAAATGCACAAGTGCTGTGGGCTTCATCTGTAGCCTGAGAACTCACATTTGTTTCACATCTCTGCCTGCAGCCTGAAGCATGCAGAGCCCTCTGGAGAGGTTCCCAGGAGGTGACAGCAGGGCTGATGCTGGGCGGCAGCACCTCCCTACAGATCTGATGTCTTCCCTGTGACAGCCCTTCTGACACCTCTGGAAAAACAAAGACTGAGTCATCTCATCTTTGAAGCATCTCACAATAGTTTTCTTTTCTTCCCCCAGCCTCCAGCAGCAAAGCGGGGAAATGCTCACAATGAAATGGATTTTTTTCCTCTCACAGTTATTCCTGAGTCACTGCTGAGCTATTGGGAAGTGAAAGGCCTCAAAGCAAAAGGTGTGTTAAATTATTTCCCTGTTGACTTTCTCATTTCTGTATTTGAAGTAGGTTTTTGGGAGCGGGAAGACTGCTCCACAGGTTTTTGCATCTTGCTGCCAGAAGAAAGATGGCTTTAGGGACCAGGTGATGAGAGAAATACAGGAGATTGTGTTTCTCTTGCTAATGCAACAATCATGCTTGGCCTTTCTCTTGTTGCACTCCTGGGTCTGATGCCAGCACACCACTCCAATAAGCCTCCCTGGGCCTAGGCTCCGCAGCAGCCTTCCAGGAGAGCTTTGTACCTGCTTGTCCATCACAGCTGCTGGCATTTGCTGCTAATAGCAGAGTTTCTGCACTGTATCGGTTTTCATTTAGAAATTTAATTTTCCTTAGAGAAATTACTAATTCTGGAATTGAAATTCCAGATACACAGAGCAAAAGAATGTAAATCACCCCGTGTTAGGGAAGAGATGAATTGCTGCCCAGGAAACGACCACCCTCTTCTCTCTGTGTGTGCCACGGAGATGATCGCTGGCCTTTTGGGGCAAACCAAAGAAGTGCTGTGTGCTCCTCAGCTGTGCGGGCAAAACCAAGAAGCAGGTGGGGGGCGGGCGGGTTTCTCCTGGGGCAACGATCCAGGAGTGTTGACAATGGTTTGTGCGGCGGGGAGAGGCCAGCTCCGCTGTGAAACGCGAACCCCCGTGAATAAATTATGGCCCTTTCTTGGCAGGGTGACAGCTCGGCCCAGCCCTCCCAGGACCTGGTACCCCGGCCCTGCAGGGAGGGGCTCCTATCGTCCGGGGGCTTTAAGGGCAGGGTCTGCCCGCGGCCGGCGGAGGAGTTGCTCTGCAGGGACCATGGAGGGGAACACGCACCTGCTGCAAGTCATCCGCAAGATGCGCTCCCAAATCAACAAGCTGGAGAGGGAAAACAGGGCACTGAAGGGAGAGCTGCAGGACTGCGGGCAGAGAGCTGTGCCGGCAGGAGGAGATGGGGACGGCGGTGCGGGGAGCCTGGCCTGTGCTGCGGAGGGACCGCCGGCATTCCCAGCATCCCTGCGGGGGCGTGCCGCTGCAGCGCCGGGGGAGCGCACAGGTACCACCGGCCGGGGCTGGCCGGGGCACTCCTGGGGCTGCCCATGCAGGAGCTGCCGGGCCCTGGCCCTGGGGAGTGGGGATGAGCTGCTAGCTGGCTTCTGGTGAACTCCATGGAAGTTGCCCTGGCCTCATTCTGCACTCACTCCAAAGCCACTAACACTCCCTGCCTTGCTCTGCGGGCTTTTCAGGCTGCATCCCCCCCAGCTGAGCTTAGTGGAGGACTTTGCTGCTGCTCAAACTAAGAATTCAACTCAAAGGGTTCTGTTTGCTTAAGCAGAATTTGACTTTCTGCTTTGGCTTTTCATAGGCATGGACTCTCCTCCACGCACCTGTCCCATCTGTTCCAGGCAGAAAAGGGCCAACACTTGTAACCATGCCATAACCCGTCCTGCCTTAGTCAAAGATGAGAAAAATGCTATAAATAATAACAAAGAATGACAGGTTGGTTGCATGCATCATGCCAGATGTGCAGGGGTTTTTTGCAGCTAAGGCAGTTTGTTCTTGCTGAGGCAAAGAGTTCCTGAGTCCCTGGTTGGGACTTCTGGAGGAATTAATGAAGCAGGAATTGGAGCAAAATGTTGCTTGGTGAGAAGCAACATTTGTTGCACAAGTTTTAATGGCGATAAATCTGTGTGAAGGAACAAAAGGAGAGGCTGACCTGCACGAGTGGATTTTCGTGCATCCAGAGCGATGCCATGATGGAACAATGGTGGCTACCAATCCCACTGACCCAGTGGCCAGGTCACCAGCCTGAAGGCCTCAGGCAGGGTGTGGCTAGAGCTGTCATATCAGTTTGAGAACAGCTCCATGGTCTTTCAGCAAGGGGAAAAGCTGTGCAAAGTGCTTTCTAACCCTGTGGCTCTTCCTCCCCAGTGGCCTTCTAGGGCAAAGGGTGGGACCTGAAGGGGCTGTCTGGGCTCCTCTGCCTCTCAGCTTCACCCATACAAAATGTTTTTGAGCCCCAGAAAGTGATTAAAAATAGAATGGTTGATCACTTGGGCTTGGAAGGGACCTTAAACACCATCTAGTTTGAACACCCCTGCTATTAGCAGGGACACCAGGTTGCTCAGAGACTTGTCCATCCTGGCCTTGAGCATTTCCAGAGATGGGGCATCCACAACTTCCCTGGGAAACCTGTGTCAGTGTCTCACCTCCTAAAATCTTATGTCCCCTTTTTTAGCTCAGAACTGTTCCCCCTCATTCTATCACTATCTGCCCATGTAAAAAGTTGCTCTCCAAAAATCCATTGAGGATGTCTGAACTGTCATTTTATTAATAACAGTCTTATTACTATTGGTGTTGTTTTCATCTCTGTTTTTTTCTCTGCTCCTCAGATTCTGCCATGACTGTGAGACGCTACCCCATGGTCTCCCCAGCCCCTGCTCCTTCCACAAGGGCTGGCAGAAAGCCTCCAAGCAACGGGCTCCCAGAGGTGCCAGGCAGGGCCCAGCCACCAGCCCCTCCTGCTGCAGCACAGCTTAGCAGGAAAGAGGAGAAGGGGCTTGAAAAGTCACCAGCCAGCTCTCTCTCCCACAGCCACTCCAGCAACATGAAGATGTTTCAGGAGCATGTCTCTAAGTGCCAGTAGGTTTAGTTTGCCTTCATAACACCACCTGCCTGGGCTGGTGACAGGTTTCATATAATAAAATACATGGACATTGCTCTGGGTTTTAGTATGTTATCAGCAAAATGTTTTGGTTTTTCTTTAATTAATATGTGCCTGAGCAGACTGGAGACCTCTTTTGAGGAAGGTGTGCTTCTCCTCCCTTCACTGCATGAGGTTTAGCAGTGGTACTGGTAGATTAAATTTGTTATAGAAAGGAGAGGCTGAGGGAGAGAAAAGGGGGTTGAAATCTTTGCTTTGTTAAAGGCAGGCAGAGTTTAGCAGATTGATGTGATGTTCAGACAAGCTAAGCTTGAAGGATTTTTAAACTTTGAACAAAAAGCATGGAAATACCAAGGAGCTCTGCACTATGCCTTTAGAAGTGTGATTACTGTGGCCCATAGATTTAGATGTACTGTATCATATTTGTTTTTTTCAAATTAACGCTTTCAGCCTTGAAAAAAAGCAGTCTCAGGACATTTCTAAATTAAGTTCCTGGACCAGCCCTGAGTGTCTCTGCCCATTCAAGAGAAGCTTTTCAGCACAGGACAACAACCACAGTGAACCAGCAGTAATGAGACTGTGACATATGATAGCCCAGCCACTTCCTGTTGCTGATATATCCACCTTGGGAATTCATACTGATTCCTGGGTTTAGTCCAATCATGTGCTCAAAAGGAAAATAATTCATATGGCCTCGTGTGTTTGAGCAGGGAGAAGTCCAAGGCTCTGCCTGCCTGCCCATGCACATCCTGGAACAGGGCTCCAAGTGGCCACCCCAGGGGCTGACGCCTGCTGTGCATTGTGTCACCTGGGTGGAGGTACCTGTGCATGGCACATCACAACAGCTTTTATTTTGTCCCCCTAAATCCTCGGAGCAGACCAATGCCCACCTTGCCCTCCCTGTGCAAAGGTGATTTGGGGCCCAGCTCCTCTCTGAGAGGCCGCAGGGGACAACAAGGTCAAGCTCTCAGAGGCACCTGGGTTTTCTTGTAAGAACATTTCAGGGTCAGATATTTTACAGCAGTTAGACACCTAAATTTAGTCCCTGGCAGGGAACTCATACCGCTTTCCAAAGCACCCTGAGCCTGTAACTCTGGATTTCTGTGCACGCCCCACTGAGTGCAGGGGCACTGGAAACTCAGTGCACATAAACAGTTGAGGGTTTTGTCCAGCTCACGTGCAAGGTGTGCGTGGGAGGAAACACAGGCTTTGTGCAGCCATGGGATGGCAATGGCAAACTGCTGCTTATGAGAGGAAAGGGCTTTCAAAGCATTCAAAATAGCAGCACAGATCTGTTACATTGAATGCCTGGGGACCTAGCGAATGCCCTGTAGCCAAACGACAGCGCCGACAATTTTATTGCTGTCATTAGAGCTGCCTTGTCAAGCTGAACTCATGTGCACTCATTGCTGGCTGCTTTAGGAGAAGTGGCTGTGGAAAGAGCTCTTCACCTAACCCCCTCGCTATGCTGCTTGATATCCTGAAGCACAAAGCTTTGTGTTTCTTACACCAAAAAAAAATTTCATATCTTTTATGGTGGGTCATCATCATGGTGGATGCTTCCATTATGTACTCAAATGTCTGATGCAGACACCAATCTTAGTTAGCTTTTCACTAGTAAGGTAATTTCTAGCAATTAGTTCAGCAAGGTTATTAAGCTTAATTTTTTACAAGGATGACATTTTTGCTTTCCAGCCTGCTGCTTCATGTCAAGTTTTCCTATTATTTGTTTATTGTAGCTTCCTCACATTTTGCTCCAAAGCTATAATCTTGTATGTGATATGAATATTTTTGCTTTAAAATTAACTCTGTAGAAGTATCACCTTAAATTTATACAGACTGCAGTTGCATCCAAGTAATAATAAAAAAAACACTGCTAACAAATCAGCTCTAATTTGCATTTAGAGAGAATAAAATATTTTAATTCATATATTCTAAAGTGTTATTTCTACCAAGGAACTCTCACTATGTTTGATAAATGACAAAAACCATTACATATTTTCAGGGCTATTATACTGAAATTACTGAAGGGTCCCTGTGGGTGCACATGCACCCCCAGGATTCTGTGTACACACAGGTCAGGCACTGACAGAGAGATGTGAGACTCGATGGAAAAAGGCAGATGCTTCCAGCAGAGAGGACTATGCTTCTTTGGGATGACCATGTGAATGGCATGAAATCTTGCCTCCAGTAGCATGCAAGGGTTGAAAGCATTTACTTTTTGCTTGCTGAGTTGAGTTGGTATTTTTATTTTTTTAAACTTTCTCTGCATTTTTTATACATTTGTAATCCTCACAATGATTTCTCATTTTTTCCAGAGGTAAAGTGAAGGCTGTGAGTTTCCTCTTACCAATGGATATGTCATCATTTACTGAAAAGCAAGGATCTCTCAAAAGCCCACAAAATCAGAGCACGAAACATTTAATGACCATCACTGAAAAGGATATGTGAGCTGGTGAATTTTTAAAAGCCCATTGATTCCCGAGATAAATTGGCCTTAAATAATAGCTGTGTGTCAGGTTCCTCTCTTGCAAAACGTTTTGGCAGGATGCCCACAGAGCATCACCTAGCCGTGTTTTGGGTCACTGGCCTGATGTTCAGCATGAAAATGGAAGCCACAACAAAGCCAGCTGGAAGCCCAGACACTGTGATGAAGCCACACAAAGCAAAGGTGCTTCTACAGAGTTCTTCTGTGCAATGTATCTCAAGGACCCCTCACCTCAGGACTGCTGTGAACAGGGTGTTGAAGCTGGGCTTGGTGTGTTTGTCACAAAAAGCAGAAACCATGTCACCACTCATGTTTGCTGATTCCTTTGGCAGAAAGGTGTCTGATGCAAATGACAAAATAAGAACTATCAAAGAACTTGTGAGGCCTGTGAGGTTTTCTCTGTAGGTAAAACTTTCAAGTTTCGCTAAGACAGCAAAGTTAAGGAGATATTACAGAGTCAGTTAATGTTGTCCTGAATTTCTGCAAGGCTTGGAAATGGGTTTATATCCGTTTGGGGTTCACTTCTAACAGAGCACAGAGGAGAGTATTTACTGATATGAAAATCTGACTACAAATCTGCTTCTCCCTTGGTGTGCTCATCCAGCCAGAGAATTAAGGCTGGACATTAAGTCAAAATAAAAAAATTGTGAATATCAGAATTTTTTAGGAATGGCTTCTCAGCACAGCTTGGACCAAAAATCATTAGCAGAAATTCAGCCAGGAAGTATCACATAACTGTGAGACAGAACTACAGACAGCTGGTAAAAAATGAGCAGTGCTTGTTATTCTCATCAGATAAGTGAAGATAACGTTCCATGTGTTTATTTTGATAACTATTTATGGAATCAAAATATTGCACACTGCTATTTCTTTCTGTACAGGAAGCACTGAAGATTGAATATTGTATAGAGAATACATGAATAGATGTTTGTACAGATAACTTTAAAGAAGATTTTAATCTCATTGTCTACTCTTAAGGTCTTGAGTTTTCTAAGATGGAAGCAGAGACTTAGTAGGAAGAAAATCCCCTCTGGATTTTCCATGATTTTGTATACTTCTATGAAATTGTGTGTTTGTTTTTTAATTTTGAATTTCAAATAGTTTTTTTACATTCAAGTGTAGTTTTAATATATTCTCACCATTGAAGTAATAATTTCAATTTCACTGGTGTTTTATTTGTGTATTTTATGTTCAGCTTGGATCCATACAGAGTTGTATTGTAATGTCTAAAGTAATGAATTAATGCAAACAAGGTTCCTATTTGGAAAGTTTACTAAACAGCCCATTTTAGAAGACTCTAAAGCACAGGAAGTGCTTTATAAGTACTTTAAGGAAAGCATCATTTGTGGGAATCAATCACTGCATATGTGTTCAATTAAGCACCTAAATCCAGCTGCTTTCACTTAGGAAAGTAACAAAACTCTTTGAAAAATCTGGCCTCTGGATCTTTAAGGTACCCATTTTTAATTTTACAGTTAAGGTTTTAACACCAAATCTTATGGGATTTAGGAATCCATATGCTTTAGAAAGCTTTCAAAAGTCTCAACTTTTAATTTTTCTAAGCCTCAGCTTCCAAGAAGCAGTGGTGGGAATTCTCTTCTCCCATCCTTTTTGTGTCAATTCACTGTAGATGTGCGAGTGACACAAAGATTGAGCACTTTTGTAGGCCTAGAGGAAAAAGAGAATAGAAAAGGTGGATGGGAAAAGAGGGATAGGAATCAAAGTAGTCATTGA
The DNA here is from genome assembly GCA_013396955.1 of Regulus satrapa. Classification (NCBI taxonomy): domain Eukaryota; kingdom Metazoa; phylum Chordata; class Aves; order Passeriformes; family Regulidae; genus Regulus; species Regulus satrapa. The sequence goes on along the minus strand of VWZN01015879.1, from coordinate 72,169 downwards.
CAAATGGCAGTCGGTATATTAATGAAAAGATTTATTTTTTAATTATATTTTTGTAGTCCTTAGAAGGGTCTAAGGTTTAAGAACACATGATGATGCACAGGCACATTAATTTTTAGAAGCAGTTGTGCAGATTTGACCCAGCTCTGCACCTCCAGAAGAATAAGATCATAGCAGATGCCACAGAGAAACCACTGAGCACATAATTTTTACCACAGTACAGCATGAAGTAACTTACCATGGAGCACTTACTGGCAATTAAAACATTCCAATATTAAACACCCATAGATTGTTCAGTGCAAGAAGAGCAGGTTTAAGCAAAGCAATTGTTAAAGGACAGAGAGATGCTGGCAGCAATTAAGCCACGATTCTTTTCTTTCTTCTTCCCAAGATGATCCATACAAGTTCAGAGGAGGTCTGAGCTTCTGCCTAAAACCCTGTAGTATATCTACATTAAACCTCAGAATATATACCTAGACCCTATAGTGAATAGACCCTATTCACTGGTGGCCAGACTGGGTGAACCATTTCCAACTGGAAATTCTCTTTTTCAGAGAAGTGGTCAGTGATGTTCAGCCACACAGGTGTGGGACTGCAGGAGCACCAGAGACAGCAGGAGCTTCCCTCCTGCATTCACATTGGCCACTGAGAGATGTAAACTCCTGTGCCACACGGGCTTGGGACTAAAGCGGCTTTAGATATCTGCAGCAAATACCAGTAATGACAGAGTCCTCTGATGCTATTTGTTAAAGGACATGTTCTCTGTTCCATCAGCAAGATTAGTCAAGAGTACTGAAACACAGCTCTAGGCTGAAGACACAAAAGTCTTGTCAGAGCTCCTTCTTGACTTCAATCACCGGGATAGTGCTGACTGAACTGTTACTTCACTTTTACATCACTGTGAGTGAGAGGAATTGGGTATTCTCGTTCTTCAGGAAAGTCTTTTTAAAGCTACAGTTGTATTAGAGAAGCAAAAAGCCATGAGCACTGGGACGATGGGGAGGAGTTACCAAGAGCACAGGTGATATTTAGATTGTGTCTCTGAGGGTAGCAGAGAGTCCAGTGTTTGAAATCTTGATACGCAGCTCAACAATTGTAACCCTTAGACACAGCATTGACATACAGTAGCTCTCTCCCTTGCCAAAATAATGAACAATACTTAGATAACCAAATCAAGTAAAGCTTTCCATTCATAAAATTGGACTCCCTGAATGTTGCTGCTCAGCTGTATGGTGGAAGGTCTTCCTCTTACAGGGTATGCCTGCAACAGCATTTCAGTCAGGAGTACACTGCTGAGAGAATTTCCTGCTCAAACCCACTTAAAGTATTTTGTTTCTCACTGTAGAGTGGTCTCAGAGCACACAAATGGATCTCTTCTGGACAAAGCTAATTCAGAGGATGCTTATGAGGTGCTCCAAAATCTGACAGGTATTCATAGCATGGGGCAACACCTAGCAAACCCCTGGAACACCTCCTGTGTGGAGAACAGCACCAATGGTTTCATTCAGTGCCTCCTCCTCTACTGGTCTAATTGCACTAATTGCTCCTGTAGACTGAGCTGCTGAGCTCCTGGACTGTGGAGCTCCTGTCTCAGAGATTTGGAAAAAAAAAATAAATCTAACCAGGTGAAATTTCATCTGGCTATACTAGAAAGAGGAGATGCCTTTCATCAGCCTTAGCTCTCTGTCTGGCATTTAAAGAGCCTCTCTCTTGCTGCAGACGCAGAGGTAGAAATGTGATGCTCCAGACTGTTAGAGGAGTAACCTTATCACCTTCTCCAGTGAGTTCTTGCCTAGAGTTCACATTGGTCTCATGCCTGTATCTTTAGTTGATGAATCCGCACCCAGAGGTAATAAATCACTGTACAGGGCACATCTTCCATCAAAGTCACCCATCTAGTCCAAGCTTCATTTATACGAGTGAGAGCACAATTTATGATGCACCAAATTGTCCACAACATTTATATCCATTGTATTTTTGCTCTTCTGTCTGAAATTCCTGACAAATGAGCTTCAATTCATCTCTCCCATTTCTGATCAGGCATAATCTAAGAATATATCAGCATGGAAGTATTTCAGTTGAGCAGCCTCTGACACCAGGTACAGTTGATCTCTAATGCTGTTGTTTTCAATGATGCAACATTATTTCCAGCATTGACAGTCTCCTTCTGCAGTCCTGCTTTTTTTTTTTTTAATTTAGCTGGGGTGGAAAAATGAGAAATAAACTTGAAACTCATTTGAAGGTCTCAAATAGGTTGTAGGCCTTGAACAGTCCTTCAGTGTTGTGACAAATCTGATGCTTTGTAACTCCACCATTTCCATGTCCTCCGCACAGAATGTATGGCTGGTTCAGAGACCACAGATACTCTTTTTTACAAGTACATGTTATTCTCTTTTCAGGATGCAAAAATACAGGTTGTTTTAGACCTATTTTGCACTTCTACTTCATAATGCCTTTACACAACAAAAAATTTAAGAAATTAAGCAGTTATTACAGTTCACACATAGGAGGAATGCTGTTAACCTTACATGGGGAAGTTATCGGCTGTGCTGGAGTCAAGACAGATGGTCACTTCAGGGAATGTTTCTTTTATGGTAAGTGCTCATTTGAGTAGGAATATTTCTAGCTGGATGAGTCATCTCTTTCTCGATTGCTGCATCAGATACCAACACATGATTTTTACACAAGGATATTTAAAGATGTGGCACAGGCTGAAAATGCATCCTCAAAGCATCCTGCAAGTTTTTCTTTCTCCACTGGCAGTATTATATGGCCCATGTAGACGGATTTAAAAAAAAAAAATCCTCCCCTGTTTTACTTTTAATGAAAACTGTGATGAAATGTCTTTTTTCTTTTTTTACAAAATCACATGGTACTCATATACAAAAATCAGTGCCATAACAGCAAAATGCACAAAATCATAATAAAATTTCTCTGTTTAATGTAAAAGTAAGAAACTTAGAGTAAAGTGCAAAAATTAGAGCGTACATTTCTATTCTGTGGCTCTTCAGCAGCAGGTTTGACTCTTCCCTGGTTTGGGGGACGAGGTCCATCATCTGCAAGCTGGTTGCCATGGAGACTCCCATCGCTTCTGGAATCACAAGTTTTGCCTGAAAGGAAACACTCCTGCAGTGTGAGTTTTTAAGGAGCAGAGAGGTTTCTGTTTGTCAGCACACAACATACTAGATTAACCACCACATCTAAGCAGGGGGGAGGGAAGGCAGTAAAATATTTTCTAGTAATTAATGACAACATATTTAGTCTATGTAAAATCCACAAAACACATACATAGAGCTACACGACTTGCTGCATTAGATTAGGTTGTTATGGCACCAAATCTATTATCTCTCAGTATCAGCTACTTCAAAGGAGAATGAACTTTGGTCACAGAACATGAGCATGGCAATAAATCCTTCTGACTTCTGCAGCAGACAGGACTGAGGTGTCTCTTGAGTTGGTAAGGCTCCCTTATAACTACATCTTTTCTAGGAAAATATGTGTCCATGAACAGCTCATGTCTGTCCCCGTGAAGAGCTGTCTAAAGCTCATCCATTCTATTTGCACTCCCAGAAGGGCTCTGGACTTTGACGCCTGTCAGCTTTTTTCTCACTAGTGCACAATCAACACCTGGACTGCTGCAGAGGTGAAATTTGTCTGGCCCAACAATTCTGAAGAAGGGTAATGTGTATATGTTGGCATGAATTTCTGGCTTGAGTAAAACTATGGTTATTCTGAAGATGAATATAATGAACTTGCAAGATTGAGCCTCAGTTACTTCCTAGTTCTGTGGTCTTTGTGAGACGGTAACTAAATAAATACCTGTTAAATCTCCAGCTTTCATCTGACTTCTTCTTTTGACACTATTTTGTACATCTGTAGGCCCATCAACATACTTCATTGCAATAGTTGGGGTCTGGTCCTTCTTTTGCTGAGTCTGAGTAGCTGAAAGAAGAACACAAAAGGACATTTAATTGGATTGTATTTACATTCATTTGTTTCAGGAGGAAAATATGTGTCGAGTTGACTTTACCTGACTGATGAGAACTTGGTATAGCTTCAGTCTTGCCTTCAGGAAAGGACTGAACAGATTCATGGCCAGAATCTAAATCTTTCATTGGCCTTCCCATAATCTCATTTTCAGTTGCAGATTTATTTCTAATGAGGAAGTATGTGTGCATTTTCCCTTTGCCTTTTACTTCTATTTCTCCTCTTTCAGTAATCTCAAAATTCTTGTATTTTAGGCACCTAAAATATCAGAAGCAAAATGACACATGAAAATTTAAGACAAGTAAAAATGGCACTGTGAGTGATCAAATCACAACTGTCTGGGGAAAAGGGTCGCAACTTGTGAACAACTGAGGATTTGTTTCAATTGTTGATTCAAGCTTGCTGTGCTTTCACAGCTTTATACAGCTTGAACAAAAATTAATGGATCATATAGTCAAATACTTTAGTAGGACGGAGGGTTCTTATTTACCAGTAAATAGAAATTAAGAACTGAGGAAGCCAATATCAGCTACGAATTATCCCCAGTCATTTCATCAGAGAAGGCAATCAGTTCCATCAAGCATGGTTGACTAACTTATTTTACATCCAGCCTTGCTATTACCTATTGCCTTTTTCATGTGCTAAATGGCCAAAAATGACCATTTGATTTTCACTGTGACTGACAAGATGCTGATCAGCCTACAGTTTCACCATGTCCCCCTTGCCATTTTTCCATATAGCTGTAGCTTTCTGACAGTCACAGCTGTCTCTCTGCAGTGCCATCACCCAGCTCTCATTCCCTCAGATCCCTTTTGCTCCCATGCATTTCTGTAGATTGAGATCTCTCAAAGATCCCTGCTCTGATCCTCTTCCAGTACTCATAGCTCACCTACTCCTTGAACCCCCACTCTTAGTGCAGGGACCTTGAAGGGCTCATCAGTGAAGACCAAAGCCAGAGAGGCCCCGAGTAATTCAGCCTTTCTTCAGGACACTGCCACTGAACCACCTCCACAGGAGGTCCCTGTTTCTATTTATATTCTAACATTGCAAAAGCTCCTCTGACTGTCTTTCAACTTTGTTGCCCATTTCAGTGCCAGCTGAATTCTCATTTTCCCAACATCATTCCTATGTGTCCAGACAATGTTGTACTCCTTCCTTTGTAGTTTGCCTTTGCTTCCACTCTTGCATACAGATTTTATGCATACATAAAGTTCCTGAAAATGCAGAATTAATTTTTTATGAAAACGAGTTTCTGGAAAGTAAATTACAGTATGAAGAAAATACTATTTATGCAGTTAATCCTTAGTAAGTGTAAAACTGTTTCACTACAAATTTTGGTGCTCAGAGATATTTTAAACCTTTTGTTATTAAATGTCCTAAATGTTCTGACTGTCTTTCTAGCACCTACTTCAATTTATCAGTATATCCAAATAAGCTATCACATATGTTTTTTTTCTTAACATTTTGTTCTCTAGGATGGAGACTCTCAAACCTCTGCTTCTATATATAAGTACATTTGGAATAATTAGAAAAAAAAGCCCCAAACTCTTTACAAGCTATGACTTTCTTTTACAAGCTGCTTAAATGAGTGACTAAGCATCATCTACACGGAAAGGAGCAGCTGGATTTTAGCCTGGATTTGAGTAGGTGAAGCTCCCCTAAAAGTTACTCACTGATAGGCACTGGAGCTCAGGTGGATTTTGCTGGGCACGCCATGGCTCTCCATGCGGGAGGCGATATTCACCGTGTCTCCAAACAGGCAGTAACGAGGCATCTTTTCTCCAACAACCCCCGCCAAGACAGGACCTGTATGGATCCCAACTCGAATCTTTACAAAGACATAAAACACCCCCCAGAAATGTCACTTGTTATTTAACATTTTTTTAATGCTATCCAGCCACTGAAAAGTTCATCTCAACACGACACTGGACACCAGTATGATACACTGGACACCAGTATCATAACAAATATACACAGAGAGAGGCTCTTCATGTAAATGTGCCCACACAGGCCTTGCCCAAAGCCAAAGAGGAGTGAGAAGCAGCTCTCTGAGGTGCTGCTGCAGTACATTAACCAGAAGCTCAGCACAAGAAGCAGACAGACATGCATGCACCTTCATGTTAACTTACTTGGATGGGATTTCCAGAAACTGGGTTCTGTACTCCTTTGGCTGCCATTATCATGCCCAAGGCAAAATTAGCAACTCGCTCTGCATGAGTGGGTACAGGCACAGGGACCCCACCTACCACCATGTAGGCATCTCCAATCGTCTCCACCTGTGAGTGAGAGGAACAAGCACATGGGCATGCCAGATGTATCTCACTCAGGTTAGTGCTTTGCTGTTCCGGGCTCTTCTTATCTGCACTAATTGCCCCTTTCTCTTAAAAGATGCTTCCAATCACTGAAAAGCCTCAGCACACATGAGTTTCCTCACACAATGACTTAAACCAGTTCAGCACATCAATCTCAAATGTGTTCCTGTCCATGCCTTCTATCAGCCAAACCCAGAGAGATGCCAGTAATTTTCTGTAACAAATTAAAAACAACTGTAAAAAGCTACTAATGCAAATAGATACCCTAATTATTTTTCAGCCATAGTAGAAGATTTAGGTTAATAAGATTTATTCATAACTTCAGATGTTTATAAGCTTAGGCCATGTTTCTTTGATCAATGTCACTATTTCATTTCTTTCCCAATTCTCTGCAATAGTAATCTCATCCTTGCTCTCTGTACCCCAGTAACCTCCTTCAATATTAATAGGAGTAATATACAAGCTTCAAAAGAAGATTATTATAGTGACAAATCATTTACTTATGATGAATGATTTACACAGAATATGATGCCAATTTATCCTGAAATCTGTGGGCCATATCCTGTATGCTTCAATTATAGAATACAGATTCCTTGCCAAGGAAGAAATGTTTCTGATTTCCCAGGACAACTTATTGTGCAATGAACTGCAAGCCTTGCCTGAGCAAGGAATGAATGAGATTTAGACTTCACCCTTTACTATTTCTGCCTTCCTTAAATATTTAATGAGCTGGGGACAGACAGAAACTTAGGAACTGCTCTTCAGCAAATCAAATCTGGTACCTCTGGAAGTGTTAATAACACTATTATTATAGGCCAGTCAGGGCTCTGATCTTTCCAGCACAGTTGGAGACCACATGTACAGACAAGGTCTAATTGATGCTCTGTGGGGATTAGCTGGGGATGATACCATTGCTGAAGGTTTCCATGAAATAAAAACCTAGCTATTGTCTGGGTATTGTTTGTAATGCCATTTCCCACCAAAAGAGACAATTACATAGTGACCTATTTAGAAGAGGTTCAAATAAAAGAACTAGGCAAATTATTCATGTTGGACAGGCATTTGAGAAAGGAGGGAGAGAGAGATATGAAAGAAGAGCCATTCTAGTATTTGCATTGTGGAAAGAGACATTCGCCTATGATAGAAGCTGCGTTCCTGTCCAATAATTTCCACTTATCCCTGTTTTTCAGTTTATGTGGCCACCACAAATAGGTAATATTTTATTCTTTAATCAACAGTCATGCTGTAGTGAAGAGGATTTAAGTAGATTTAAAACAAAGCGAACAAACAAAAAACCCTAAAATAAACAAAGCCCAAAACAAACAAACAGCAAAAGAAAAACAGGGAAAATTTCTGCAGCCTTTTTTGATCAGTACCTACCTTGTACACATCATGCACTGTGGTCAGCCTGTCAAATCTCAGGTACATTGAATTTAACATGAGGACGATCTGAATAGGCTCACACTGGGCACAAATGTTGGTAAAGGTCACCACATCACTGAACAATATAGTGCACTCCTTGAACTCTCCTATGGGCAGAAAGAACAGTGGTGTTTGTCATGGCTGGACAATCAGGGCAATTGTTTGAGACCTGTTTGAAAAGATCATTCTCTGGCCTCAGGTGTAATGATCATACAAAGGCGCTGAGATGAAGGAGAGGTGTCAGTGTAAGAGGGTATCAAATATAAGAATAATAGCACATCTCCAACAACCCAAACATCTGAATACACCATATATACAGAATACACTTTGCCCGTTATCCCAAATTTCATGTATGTGCTTACTAAAGGGAATTTAAGCATATTATTACACCCTTAATAACAACGGGAATTTTAATGATCCTACATTTATAGATAACATAGAGGTACTAGAGAATTTTCTAGTAAAGATCACTTTCTTTTTTCCCTTCACTTCTGAGTCCTCGCTTTCCTGTATACCCACGTTAAAACGAAAATCTCAGATTACAGCTGAAACACTGAATTTTGTTCACTGAATGGGCATCTACCACTTTTCACCATCTAAGTAACAATTCCCGCAAAGAGCTTTCAAAGCTTTCTTCGAAAGAATAGCCTGATTTTTATTACCAGCGAAATTAACGGTCTGTGATCATGGTCCTAGGCATGGATGTCACCAAGCAGAGAATTGATTCCAGGGCAGTGGCAAAGGGGCTGTGCCAGCACCCCAATCTCTCTGTCACCATCTCCTGATGCACAAACCACACATCCCAAATGTGTCCTGTTCATTCACCTGCCTCAACTCGTTTCCCCTCTTTCAGCTGGTTGGCTACGTGCTGGGGAAGCATGGCATAGAGCAGAGCTTCAGTCTTCTTCTTCTCTTCCTCCAGGTGCTTTGACAGGATCCGCAGTTCTTCCTTCTTCCTCTCCAGCTGGTTTGAGAGCTCCATCTCTGCCAGCCGCTGCTGATTGAGCAGAATCAAATCCCTGGTCACGTCATGAGGGGCAATGTCTGCAATGTGCATCTGCCGCTCCTCCAGCTCGTGCAAAGTGCGAAGCAAAGGTGAGCAGAGGTAGAGCATGCACTGCAGGGACTCCATCCACATCATCTGGCCTGTGTGGAACAAGTGTTGGCAAGGGTTTTCAGCAGCGTGGCCTTTCACAGGGTGCTCAGCACTACTGGTGTTAATTTTAGGGGATGAGTTCTAAGGAGAGTGGATTTCTGTAGGGTCTGGATGATCACAGGAATTTATTTCCTAGGAATTTGAGGTGAACTTATTCAGAGGAGCCACACTAGGCAAATAACAAAACTTTGCAAGCCAGGAAGCAGTTACTCCCTCATTGCAGGTGCTGGGCAGAGCCCAACTATGATTCAAGACCCTCCTCCTCATGAGGAACCTCAGTGCTCACAACATCTCTGCTCTCCTTTCTGCTTCTCTCCACATTTTCCCCTCCTCTCCTCCCAGTTCTTGAGCTATTCCTGAAACCAGTCAATCAGAATCATGCCCAGTGAGACTCACAGTGATTAAGCAAAACATTTGAAGTTTAATTTCATAGTGCATAGTTTGTGTCCCAGTAAAGTCAATGGCACTTTCCTCCCTGGAAATTGGAGCTTTTAGTTACTATCATAATCTAAACAAACAGTTACAAAAGTGCCTGAAAGGTTAAAGGGATTTTTGGTGGGGGATACAGTTTTTTGGGTTTTGGTTGAGGTTTGATTCTGATTCTGATTGTTATTATGGTTATTATTACTGACTTGCTTCATAAGTACAACTGCTTTCTAAAAAGCAATCTAGAAATTCGTATTTCTTTTTCTCCCTCACATCATCCTCAGGGCTTCTGGATGAACAGCTTTAAAAGGAAGAGGATTGAAACATCACAAATACATGTGAATTAACCCCTAGAGCATACAAGAAAGTAAAATTGTACCCATGACTAGTCAAAGTTTCTTGTTTTGGTAGCATTTATTTTTTCAAGGTATCCCTAAACCCTTAATATTTTTCTGAATCTCAGGAAAATAATACTTGACACTCATTACATAAAGGTGAAAGGAGACAAGAGAAAATTAGGTCACATTACATATTTCAGAAAAGAAAAACTGAAGTCACAGAATAATTAAACCAAATGTTATTATAGTTAATTACATCAAGCAGAGGCTCCTCCCATATTCAGTAGTCATAGTACAAATAAAGCAAATACAGTATCTTTATTTCTGAGATAATTTTAAATGGTAAACTCTTACGTGCCTTTGGGGGGAGTGTGTGAAAACAGAAATTAGAACCTGAAAATGTGCTACAAAAAATAAAAGCATAGAGAACTAATCTATTTTTAATCACATTTGAAACCCAGCCAGTAGCAAATAACTCCCCTCAAAGGCATAAATTAAGAACAAATTATGTATTGACATGTGGGTTTTGCAGCATCAGAAAAAACATGATATTTCTAAGCCTTTCAAACTGGAGCAGAGTTGTTGTTTCTGACAGAAAGCCTTCAAAATCTGGTGAGGTGATAGCAGAATTTGTGTATAAGCATCTACTGTTTCCCTAAACAGAACCATCTAATCTCCTCACTGCCAAAGGCTATTTACAGGACTTGTGTGAGGTCAGGAGTGCACCTCAGCGTAATTCCTGATTTAATATGGGCACTTATGCTATTGAAAACAGTGAAGTACCTCTTAGCTCTAGCATTGGCCGCTCTTTCCACGACTCAGGCATCATCTCTCTTCTAGTCTGGAAAACAAAGTGGCTGTTGATGAATTTCTGAATGCTGGAGATGGTGAAGGGTACTTCTGGGTGAACAATCCTGAAGTACTGATCCAAGCAGATGCCCATGGTCTGAAGGCCAGGTACAATCTTTTGAATGCTCACCCCAGCTTGCTTCACTTTGAGCTTAAAAAGAAAGTATGGACTGATGTTACAATTCATGTCCCTTCAGGCCCAGACCAAGCACATTTATACATTTTTGCAGGCGTAGTCTTCCTAGAGCACATGGCTTATTTCTGAGCAAAGCTTCTACCTTGTCAGTGTAGTACTGAACAGCTCTGAATGCATGCCCTTCCTAGCAAGACAAAGCCCCAAGAAAAGAATGTCGTTATTAAAATGTTCCTTCATGTCAATTGTGAAAAACCCCCAAAACCACCTGCTATTATCCTTGCTTGCATTTGTGCCGGCCTCAGAAACAGCCTTACAGGTAGCTGCAGGAGAAAATTAGAGATACCAGAGTGTCTTGTATTCTGAAATGAAAATAAATGTGGCATAAAATGCCTTGACAAATATTAATTTTTTAATAGATACCATGGGTTACTTTCTCTAAACAAAGTGTAAATGTTTAGTCATTTTCCTTTACTTTGCTGACCATGTGTGAACTCTTAAATTCTGCAGAAATGTTCTTCCCTGCTTGTCATCAGGTCCTGAAGCTCTGACCTGACTACCAGCAATGGATGTAGGACTTTTCTTCTTTGCACACCAAGAATTTTATGAAGCTATACATACTGGCCTTCTTGAAAGATTTAAGACTCTGTGTTTTGGCTGATGTGAGCAGCGGTATGAAGCAGATTGTATGCTCTCGAATCTCAATCAGCAAGATGCCAAAACCTGTTCCCTGAGGGGAATGTAGTCAGGGTTCTCCTGCTGTGCCATCCTCAGTTTCTCCTTTCTTTGCTCCTGTCTTAAGCAAACATTCCCTCCACAGAGTTGAGAGCAAGAGAACCTGTGGCTTGGTGGGAAGAAGGCGAGCTGGGAACCAGCCAGAGGGCAGCCCAGCCAAGGGGCTGCAGAGTCTGTGCACAGGAGAGGAGGCTCAGCCCTGCCCCAGAAGGTAAGGAGATTTTTGGGTCTCAGTGGGGCTGCATGCTGCCTAATTCAGTAGGTAGCTGGGCTTTGAGCAGAAGCATGGAGGAGTAGGCTCAGGAAGCATAGAGAGCCTCAGCTGCCAGCAAATCCCTCAAAGCCTTGGGATAGGTGAGTAACTGGGAGGAGAAGGGGAAACTGTAAGAGCAAAGCCAGTTTAAAGGATGGGACATGTCTCTAGTATATCCAGACATTCCAGATCTAGAAGGTGACCAGAAACCTCAAAAAATTCTGCTCACTATTTGGTAAGAGATAGACTGCTGAAATAAAACTTGCTGGCATACCTGCCGCAGTTTCAGACATGGCAAACTCAATAAATTCAAAGGAGAATCCTATCTGCAGTGATACAGAGCACGTCCCTGTACAGAGTATTTCTGCAAATCCTATGACTCAGTGTACTATGCTCAGAGAGCGCACACACAGCAGGGAACTGTAGGACTGCCAAAACAGAGGGAAATAATTTCAAGGTTTATGCAAATTAAGGTCCCTGACCACATGCTTGTCCTACCTCTTTGTCAAAAACCATATGGAAAGGAAGTCCATTGCAAAAGGTTTTTGTGTCAATCCAGAGGCTCTTGGGATAAACAGGATCAAATCCTCTCAGGAGCTTACCTGTGGTGAGATAAATGTGTAGGTTTTAAATCATGCTGCACCTCATAAAACCAATCAGCATTACTTTTTACCATTCAGTGAAACAGGACCCTATATCATAGGGAGTGAAGACAAAGCAAGCAGTGTATGGACCCAGAAATGTACACACATCTGTGCTAAATGCTCTGCAGTGTAATCCACAGCTGATTAGCAACTAATCTGAGTTGGCTGAGAGTTTAAAACTTAAGCATACAAAAAACACAGAGCACTAGATGCATGAAATTATGTCAAAAAAATAAGTATATATTAATAACTGGTGTTACTTCTCTATGAATCTGCAGATGCCATAGCAATATAACACAGGTACATCCCACAAAAATGTGCCCAGAAGTGGTTTTAATACACTTTGCCAGCTACTAAGGAACACTTAGAGAAAAAAAACTGTGTGATATGGGTTTTAGTCCCCTATACAGTAAACTATATGTCCAATGTTCATAGCACAGACACAGAATGTCTGTCTGGTTGATTTCTATTTTACTTACCCTGACATTCTTTACAAAATTGACACAAATCTAGAGTAGTTTGTGCTTACTAGCAGATATTTTTGTAAAAGGAATACAATGGGTAAAATATCAAAAGAGCTCATCTTTTGAATGAAGCACTCAAAACCTTTGATCTTCATATTATAAACTTGGATTCCTAGTAACCCACCAGAATCAAAAGGATGATTACTTCCAGTGATCTCTTTCCCCCCAAAGGTGGCTATGACAGTTACTCCAATAAGTTCTGCTGAGAACAAACGTTCAAGTCATTCAAGAGATTGGTACAAAATTTTACAAACTTGTAACCTAGCTTTTAGACTTCTTAGTGCTTATGGGGAAGTTAGTGTGGGTTTTTAATTTATCAAAGTTGGGCTCTTGATAACTCACATGTATAGCTAAATAATTTGTTTTATTTTATTTACTAATAATGCTAGTCTAAAATTTTATTTTAAATATGTATTAATTTCTTACTTAGTATATCTGCCCTTGTAATGCATGTGACACTGGACTAGGTGATGCCAGGTTCAATTTTTTACTCATCTCAGAATGCAGACATCTTGGCAATACTGAGCTAGTCTCATTCCTTTTGGGGAATCAAAAGATCCGAACTGAAAAATTCCCTCCATTCTATAAGCATATAAAAATATGTAATATACATAGAGGTAAGAACAGAGATTACTACATTAGCAGTAGCCTTGGTAGTGGAGGATGTAATTTGGCTTTCAAAATTTACTACAGTTGATAATTTTGGAAAGGAGGAGTATCTACCAAGTTTAAAAAACACGCTTTAAAATTCAGCATCTTAAACCAAGTGACATGAAAATGAAGAATCAAATTCACCACACAATGACATTTTATAGAAGAACACTTTCCAAATGAAATCCCTGTTTAAAAGACAAAAGTGATAGGTCATATTCCATTTAAGTATCTGTCATTACTAAACATGCTTATTATCTGCAATTTTTCTTTGATCATCAATGTCAAACTGAAAGAAACTGAACTAGAAACATTTTGAAAAGTTGCAGAGGAAATATAAATGGTAGCTTCAAAATGGATGGGTGGGTGGGGATAGGGAGGCTTACTGACTTTCTAACAAAAGATTCAGAAATGATAACAAGCTCCCTCTGAATGATCTCTCACCTTTTCCTAGTGTAATTATTCCTCTTAATGTTTTCCAGTGACTTTTCTTAACAGGACAAACAGAGTTTCCTCTGTCTCCATTTGCATTCTTAGCTTTTTCAAGATCCTGTTGAAATAAATCCAAAGGAAAATTCAATGGTGTTTTTATTTTAAATATATGTTAGTAATACAGTGATAATGAATACTAAAATACCTCTTTATTCAGTTGGTTCTCAATTTGTTTTTCAGAGTCAACAAGACATTGAGATGAAGAAGAAAATTCATTTCTTTCCTTGCAAGGAAAGAGAGGGTTTTGAGTGACAAGAAAAACAATATGTTCTTTTTTCCCAGTTCTTTCTTCTTCTTCTGTTTGATTGACTATTTTCATTGAAATCTCAATGTTAAAAAAATCCAGGGCTGCTGCACCAATGATTCCTGAAGGGGAGACAAAAGACAAGGTATTTCCAAGAACAGAACCTTTTCATATTCCCCTTTAGAGGGACCACAGTGGAATTTCACTGTTTCAGAAATCACTTTTCCAAAGAAATCTGGAAGAAGAAAGCAACGCATGATGTCCTTGCTACCACTGCCATTATGAGAATATGCACATAGGAGAGATCAGCTTTAAAGTTACTGCTGCTTTTGCCTTGGCTGTGGACAAATGCTGATTTTCACTAGGAGCAGCTCAGCTGCATATCTGAAGAATGTGTTCAAGTAGCCATAGAGGCCTAATGTGAATTCCCATCCTAACCCAAAGAGTGCAGGGAGTCTAAAGAGATTCTGCTACACAATATATTTCATTAAAAAATGTTATATTTTGAAAGGAAGGAAATATCTTTCATGCAGATGCACAGTCAGTTCTTATGTCTGGTTAGGTATTAGGCAAAATACTGAACATCAAAATGACATCAAAAGCTCTGTCTGAAATTCCAAACAATTCCATGCTTTCAATATCAAATAAGTTTTGACAAAGGGGGAAGTTTTGATGAACTTCTAAATTCAACATTATTTATGAAAGGAATATGATCATCTCTTACAGACTTACAGCTCCCTAATTCTTGCACAAGTACAGCTCTAGAGATTCTGGTAAATGCTGGTAAAAGATTTGGTTTGGAGCACGGTTTAGTAAGAGTTCTACAGATTGGACGTACTACAAAGTGGATGAATGTCTTCAGCTCAACTAGAATTTCTACTTCACTGTAATTTAAAAAGCATGAGTCACTGAGAATTAATAACACACACAATACACACCATGAACTTTAATTTTTCTTCCAGGGAGGGAATTCTATAGCAAGAATGGACATTTATGACCTGGGATGTCATACAATAAATTTTGATTAAGTTACTGGGAGCTAGGAGTGATAAGGCAGTAGGGAAATGCTGAGTTCAGGTGTCTGGACGCTGAACTCTACCAGTCTTCAATTCAATGGCCAGGCCTCATCTGAAAAAAAGATACTGAACTCTGAGTGCATCTGCAAATATATGATTACTCTGTGTATATACTGCACTGATCTGTACTCTGCATTTAGTCTCATTACCTGGCACAATATGGCACAGACCTCTTCTGTCTGAATAGTAATGTAAATGCATTGACCCATCTTCATTCTTTTCTACTCTAAAAGATGGTGCATTCATCTCCTGAGGAAAAAACCAAACAAAACCAAAACCTCAATATCCCTTTTTTTTGGAAAAGTCTACTGATTAATTCCACTTGTAAAAAAAATCTCATGCCTTAATAACATAAACTGTAATATAAATAAGCTGAAAAACAGAAAATTACAAACAAATTCTCACCTGTGGAGCAAAGTCTGCACTGCATTAGAGCCAATGTAGTAAATAATACCCGATGTTGAGGACTAGTCAAAACAAACATTTTTTGAAATTGTCCTAACATTTGCAGTAATCTCTTTCATAACATAGAAGGAGAGAAAGTGCTTTGGTGATTTTTTTTTCATTATTTATTCACACCTCTGAGATGCTGTTCCTTGTGTTATGAACTCTGCCAGAGTCCATCCATACCTGCTCAGCAGTTACTACTTGGACTTGCCTGGTAGGAAAGGGACAGGTAGCTGTGCAATGCATCCAGGTTCTCTATGAACTCGTAGAGATTCCCACCCAGTGTCCTCAGCATATGGTCATAGCCTGAGCGCTTACAGAATTCAAAGAAATACTTTCCAAACTCCCTCAGAACAACGTCAGCAGGAACACCTGGCAAAATAAAGATACCTTAGGAAATAAGAATGTTTTGGAAGTTCTTACAATGCTGTCAGGTGGATTAAGGTTGAAGGCAGAAAATTTGCAATAGGAAAGAGGTTCCTAAGGGCACAGGAGACAAAACCTGGGCTGCAGTCTCAGGCTTGACCCAGGATGATCCATTTTTGAGGCGTGCTAACACATACCTAATACTTTGCAGGCTTTGTCGACAAGCTGCATTGTGATCTCATCTTTGTAAACCTCAAAAGTCAAGAAAGAATCCTGGACTCCAGCCTGCAGCCTACAACAGAGAAGACAATATTCTTGTCTCAGCAGTGCTGTAAATACAACATGCTTGGGTGACCCAAGTGGCATTTGCTGTGAATGCACTCCTTAACCTCCCTCAAGTATTATACCAGAACTCACTGCTTCACTTAGTAACGTAAGTTTAATATTAAATTGCTTTAAATTAATTAAATTGCTTTAACACGGCTGAATGGTGGTGTCCACCTCACCATTTCTGCTATTTCACATTCTAGTATTACAGTAAACTCTTTCAAGGATTAGGACATCATCCTGTGGGGTGCTAGAACAAGTGGAATCTTTGTCTTCTGGTCTACTGGCTTTTGTTTAATGTGGCCATAATATCAAGTTCTTGGGGCTCCCCAAACCTGGGGTTTTTTTTGTTGGTTTTTTTTTTTATTTTATATATATTGGCTTCAATGGATGATAATACATGATGGATGGCATCTAAGTATAATTTATGTATCTTGTAAATACCACATAGCTCATAAAAACAAGACAAAACCAGAGATGATACAAGGTCAGATTGAATGGGACTTTGAGCAGCCTGGTCTAGTGGAAGGTGTCCTGCTCATGGCAGAGGGATTAGAACCAGATGATCTATGATTCTATGATTTAGATGTTTTTCTGAGTACTGGAATTAAAGTGACTTTATATTAAGGATGACATCTTTTCGGTGTAATTACTTCTTGATATTGTCACAGTGAGCCAGCGAGTCTATTGCAAAATTGTCTATAACACTAAATGTCATCTTTAATTATCTGATATGACAAATAAATTGTGACAAATTAGTATCAGAAGATGAAGTGTTACATGGCAAGAAGCTCTTGCTTTTGCCCTGTTAGTTACTCCTAATAATTACTTGAGATACACATCAGCTACCATTTACCAATAAGAAATTACATCTGCTGTTACTGAATTCCTGAGCACTTTCTTTCAATGCACTGCATTTATTGGGAGCACATTACCTTAATTTTTCCCATGTTTCTTCACCATACTTTTCAATCACCAAAGACTTCAGGCACGTGTTTATAAATCCATACTACAAAAGCAAATATATGAACATGGAAAAGATGTACTGGTTTTTCAAACACTGCCCCAAAACGCCATCTTTTATTATTTCAGATTCCTCTGCTAATTTTATATTGCAAGAGAAAAAGCAATATAAAATTATTTCTTTGCAGAAAGAAGCGAAAGTAGTAATGTTGGACAGCCATTATATCACTCAGCGAACAGCGCAGCGCTTTCCTCAGCGTTTCACAGGCGCTCGTCAAGAGAGAGCGAGCAGCCAGCGGGGCTTTGCCGAGCAGGAGCCGGGCTGTGCCGGTGGGCGGCCGGGCTGGGCGCTGCGGCGCGGGCACAGCAGCCCCGCTCGGTGCCGCAGCCGCGGGGCCTCGG
>VWZN01015879.1:33154-44271 GCA_013396955.1 Regulus satrapa | reverse complement strand
ATATATATGTAATGTTTTTAAAGCAAGGTATCTGGCCCAGTAACACCTCTGCAGCAATGAATGCAAGCCTCCTGCCTTGCTTTGGTTACATTCAGTGCTGCAGCAGTTTCACAGTGG
The DNA here is from genome assembly GCA_013396955.1 of Regulus satrapa. Lineage (NCBI taxonomy): Eukaryota > Metazoa > Chordata > Aves > Passeriformes > Regulidae > Regulus > Regulus satrapa. The sequence continues at coordinate 44,154 of VWZN01015879.1, read as the reverse complement.
TGGCTCTGGAAGCTTGCTCAGGAGGAGGAGGAGTCCCAGACACTACTGCAAAGAGTTTCAATCAGAAAGCAAAATCCTAAAAATAATGTCATAAGCTAGTGCTGACATGTGTGGAAAGAGCTTGGCAGTAATGTAAAGGACTGACTGCTGTGGTGTAGATTTCTGTGTAGGGAAGGCTGGCTTAGTTTTTTGTTTTTGGGTTTGTTTTTTATTTTGTAGGGTTTTTGTTTTTGGTTTTTTTGGTGAGGAATATCTAGGAAAGAGACAAGAAATGGAAAAGGACAAGAAGAGAAAGAGAGTTAATGGTTTGTGCTCTGGAAACTAGAAAATTTATGTACCCTTTGGAAAGAATTGCACCTATTTCACCACATGTTTTTTCAGCTATTTAGCCCTCTTCATAACATATGAGTATTTTTGAAGTTTGGTAGAAGGTACATAAAGTCAGACTTTGAAGCTACTCTCTTCTTTCTGGATGCTTTCCTTCAGCTGGGAAGTTGTAGGTAAAAGAGCAGCTCTAGAATATCATAGCATTTCTTCTCATAGGCAACTGTACATGTTTTCTTGTTAGTAAGCACTGTATGTCACACTTTCCACAGCCCAGCACTGCATTTACTGAAACCCACATGTCTGTGCTAAATAACACCACCACTCCTATATATATGATATACCAGCTGTATCTTACACAAAACTCCTGTAAATTAGTTCTTTTTAATAATTTCTCCCCCTTTTGGAAATGCGTTTATACATGTGTTCTCTTACCCATGGTGAAGAAGGGTAAAATTTGTATTTGAATGAGGGATGTCCATTCATTAGGATAAATCCGTTAAGTCAAGGTAGTTCTGAAATGTGAAAGCAGCATTAAAAAAAGAAGTTAAAAAAAAAAAAAAGCATGCCACTATCCCTGGGTAAAAATCTACAATTAAATGTATCACGCTTTTAACTAATCAAAAATTCTTTAGACATGTTTCTGCTATGGCAAATGGCCCAGCATTAGGCTGATTGATGGGGCTTGTGAAATGACCTTTAGGACTTTCCAATCTGGTCAAAAATCATCCCTCCCTACTCCTAATAGTCCAGCTGGCCCAGACATGGAGCGGGGGATGTCTTCCTAGATCCTGCTTTTGAAAATCATGCAGTCTTCCTTTTGGCAATTTAAGCATATAGAAGTCTTTGGTAGTTTTCCAGCCACTCACTTAAATAAGACCATGTACTGAGCACTAAGTGTGAAAGAAATATACATGCCTTTAAAAGTCAACAAGAAAAGTATTTTTGTTTGTTTAATTTAAAAGCTGGCATTATGCCTCATGTTTTTTACAGCTGCAAATACCTGACAGCTTCAACCTCTGCCAGGCCCTGAAGGGGGCTAGAGATGTTGGGTGCACAAGAGGACGGGATTTACACCTTTCCATTTGGCTGACTTTGTCTAATTTGGCAGAAGAAAACTCTTTGATGTTCCTGGTTTTAAGAAATCTTCAAATTAATCTAGGTTTGCTGAGCTGTTCCTGATGTCTAGGAGTTGCTAAACTGTGATAGCATTTTGACAACAAAATGGCTAAAATAGCACAAGTGTTGCTCCTGTTATATCTAAAACACCTCAGGACTATCCTAGAATTTACTTACTTCTATTTTCTGAACAATCTGGTACTGGAGACAAGGTTCGTAGATAACATTCGGCCCACATTCACTTCATTAATACACACATTTGTTAAATTCATGCTGCTAATTCATGTTAAATGCCTGCTTTCACTTAAAAAATAAAATAAAATTGGAAATATTTGAGGAGAATTTCTGAAGGTCCTTAGCTAAGATGAACCCAAATCCTTGGAAGTAAATTAAGATCCTTTTTAAAGACAGGTAGATTGATGGGGTTTCCAATAAATCTGCATACATACAGTTGTCCTGCATACTGCAGACACCAAAAATATCCTTTACCTCTAAAGTAAAGTACTTAGCCTTTAAAGTAAAATAGAAGGAAATTTGTAGTAATGTTGACCAAAAAATGAAATTGGAGCATTTTGAAAATGCCAGGATATTGCCTTTGTTTTGTGTTTTCATGTCCTTTTTGGGTTTTTTTACATACTACACTCACGAAAGAAATGTATAGAAAGTAATGAAGCATATAACTGGATCCATGTTATCAGTTGCAAATATTCTGATAATAAAAATTCTGATAATAGCATATGCCTATTGCTAGCTGTTATAATTTCTCAATTAGAAGAAACAGAAAAGTTGGTGAGGGAGATTATGGTTAAGCAGTTTGTAGAATTTTTTTAATTCCTCCACTCCCAGTTAGATATTGGAAGGATCCCATTAAACAGAGAGGAAGAAAATTATCTCCCAGAAATAATTCTTATTGTCTGTCTTAACAACACTACTAGTATTCTCTCTCCATACTAAACCAGAAGTGTTTTACAGAGTCATATTTTTTTGACAGTGGTATCGAACTTGCTGTTTGCTCAAATTAAGAAATACCAATGGTATGTGCAATAAAAATTGATTTTCAAGAGTGCTATGTGCAACAGAGCTCATTTGAGGAATATTGCTTGGCTTATCCTCTGTGGGCAGAATCTGCAGACTGTATGACAGCATTTTAAATGGAAGTAGTGATTTTAGTAATGACATGAATAAAACATCCCCTAGCCATGGAGCTGGAGCCAAATAAGCCTTGAGATCTGGACACAGCTGATTTCAATTCCTAGAAAGAATTTGGGTCAGAGAGACACTAAGAAATTTGATTGCCAACCTGTGTATCACCTTGGAAAGGTGTCACTGATCAAATATTTATTTTCTTTTTATCAGCACTTTATTGTGTAAAGTACATCAGCAACAATGAACTTTCCTTGATACATTGTATTTATATTGGGAAAGTTTTGCCATGCATCAGATATACCCATCCTAGGAAGATGGTCTTGCATATAGATTTTTTTTTTCAGGTGTATGTAGCTCTTCATTGTTTTTTCTGCACTTTGTCTTTTAATGTCTTGAGAAACTGTAGCCATTTCATGGGAATGGGTCTGTGCTATCAACACACTGTGCTCTCTCATGAGGACATTATTTATTTAGGTACTTCTATAAGATCAAACAAATAACTCATCCAAAGGTTTTTTTTTTACCTTGCATCCAAGTCATGATTGTTCCAAAAGCCAGGCTCAGCACACATGGGCCTGCTTTGCCAAACCTACTGGACTCTGCACAAGAGATAGATGCATACCAAGGTGATCTCATGCATGTTCACACCAGGTTCAATATATCTGCTCTGTGATCCTTTTCTTTTTCTCACTTGTTCTAGGCCTCCCTTTGGACTGTAAGGGCAAGGACCATAAGCCCATTCCTTCCCACAACACCTTTCCCATAACCTGCCTTATCTGCATCATTTGCAAACCTTTCTGCAGAATTTTGTCTATTTTTTGTGCTTGTCTAGTGCCAGCTAAAAGTACTGCTTGTTGGCTCCCAGAGGACAGTGTAGTAAAGATAGCAGCAATAATCTTGTGGTTTAAAGAGGCATCTTGTCTGAATTGTCATGGAATAAGAGCTGTTAAGAGATTATTTCTTGCATTGAACTCAACCTTGTGATTTGAGAGCTGTTAAAGGGCTGAAAGACAGTTGTGTTTTTCATTGATGTTTTACATATTTTAAGCAGAACTAAAAAAATAATGGACAGTTGTACTATGCATCTTGCATGGTCTTGATGGTCATGTGCCATCACCATTTTGCAAACCCCTTTGCTAAAAATCTTGCTCTCTCTGCCTCCAGCTTTGCATTTTCATCACAACCAGGAGTTTCCAACAGCACAACTCTGTCAAAAAGGTGTATCCAGGGCAATTAATGCTCAGTACTCTGTTTCAGGCAAGTTCTGCTGGGTTAGATCAAACAGCTGCCAAAGGCAGGCTTGACTAACCAGCATGCTTTGTCTCGGGCAAATCAGGAACACAGTAGCACAATTCCCGTTCATTCCAGAGAGAGCCCTGATTTTTGGGAATGCCCATTTCAAATGCCTGGCATCTTTAGCCTGCAGAACCGGGTCTGGAAGAGGATGTTTACCAGCTGTCTGTAAAATAATGATTGTTTTCTGAGGCTTCAGTCACATGGTCATTGTAGAAACGGCTTTGTGGCACTAGAAGATGTCCAACCCCAGCCATAAACTGAAAATTACCTTCTTCCTGGTACAGGTTAGATGTCAGAATAAATCATCTGGGCAGTCATCATGGGTTTTAGTGTAAAGACAGCAGGTTAGTAAGTACTGGTAGGAGTAATGTGAGTTCACCCACCTGACTTGCTGGAATTTAAACAATGATTTTTTTATTTTTTTTTAACAGCCTTTTATACTCTGGGCTGATTGTACAGCTGCTGCAGAGTGCTGACAAACACCTGAACGTTGGTCACATCTTAAACTGGCACAGCTGCTGGCCACCAAATACCTGACATGAGAGTGAACATTAGTCACTTTGCAGCACAAGGCTTGCTGTGGCAGTGTTAAGGACCTGGAAATGATACAAACTGCACCTGGGTAGAGCCTTCTCCCATGCAGAAGTAACTTCTGGAACAATCTGTATATTTTAGAAGAAGAAAATTCCCATGTGGGAAACCTAGAGTTTTACCTAGGTTTAGAGAATGTGAAACAGCCACATTTTAAATATGCAAGACAAGCAATTCTCTGTCACTTACCAAACAGGAAAAGTCAGAATAGTTGAGGCGTGAAAGTCAGTAACAGCCACAAATAAAGTAATCTCTGGTGAGTGTAACCATGAAAAATGTGAAATGTGTTTTTCCCTCAAGCTTCAAAGTAACTTCCTCCAGTCCCACAGAAACTGAATTGGTACTAAGACACTAGATCTCATATGAAGAAAGGTTTGTCATCTATGTCAGACATTCTCCATCAGCCCTGTCTGTGCCACATAAAGCAGCAGGTAAATGCTCCCAGAAGTCTACATTACACACCTGCATCTGCAACTGCTGCTGCTATAACTACTAAAGGGAATAAATCCAGAGGTTCTGGAAGAGCATGGCATTAGTGGCTACTCCTGACAGAACTCACCTCGTTTGGTATTTAGCAGGTTACTAAGCTTCATTTGACAGATTGAATAATGAGGGATCTATCACATATGTAAGTAAATAGTTGCAAGGAATAATTATCTTTGGTGTTGCATAGTTTTTGTTCTTGCTTCAGTTTCCAGCCAATTTGTTGGGCTCTCTTTGCCTACTAGATTCAAAGAGATTCTCAGAAAACACTTTCCCAGGTGGTTGCATTATAGACCAAGAACAAGTTAACCCTAACCTTTTGGTACGTGTTTGTGTAGTATGATGGTACTGGTGTAGCTTTTTTAATTTTACTTGGGTTGGTGCAGAATATTTTCTTCTGTGGCTTGTGAAAGGAAACAGGTTGGTTATTTTCCTTGAAAGGCTGCCTTGAGTGAGTGCCTAACCCTAAACCTAACCCCTAAACCTAATGCTAACCCTAACCCTAAGCCTAACTCCTGATCCTAACCCTCACCTTTTGGTGGGTGTTTGTGTAGTATGATGGTAGTATGGTCTGATGCGACTTTTTAAATTCTGCTTGGGTTAGTGAAGAATATTTTCTTCCACGGTTTGTAACAGGAAACAGGTTGGTTCTTTTCCCTGAAAGGCTGCCTTGAGTGTTATGAAGCATCTGACTCTTTGAGGCTATCTTCTGACACAATATATTCACATCTGTTCACCTCAGAGCAGATTGTTGTGATGTGATAGGAAAAATATGTGAACCTGAACCTGAACCATTTGTCTGACTGCACCACTGCGGCTTTCACTCTTGGCTGGAACTCTAGCATGATGTTTTTCTGTGAGCCTTGTACAAACGATTTGCTCCAACTAAATCTCCTGTCACGCTACTGAAAGCCTGTTTAAACTCTGCACTTGACAGTGAAGCAGTGGGGCTGTAAGCCACGAGCCCACCTGTTTCCATTGCAACACCCTGTCCTGTTGCAGTGGTCACAGCAGTGAGGATACTGACACCCAGGGAGCTGCTGCAGTGCCTGCTCGACAGAGACCCCGGCAGGCTGGTAGAGCACCGATGTTACGGTGATTACTGCCATCACAGAAACTGCAGCACTGGGGAATTGCAGGGTCGGTTCGCTCGTGTCTTGCGCAGTCACATTGTACAAGATCACCATCGAAAACCTGCATCAGAGATGGGAGTTTGCACTGGAACTGACACTTGACTTAGTCTGTTAAGGACTTCAGTATTATTCCAGCAATCTTGAAGTGGGTCAGGTACTGAAAGGGAAGCCAGTGATGTTTGGACAGCATTAATTTTGGTTATTATGTGCATTGTCTGGTTAGACCTGTTTTTTGAAATGTGCCACTACATGATGTGCTCATTACAGCAACCTCATCATCTGCTCCTGCCCGTCCTCAGCACCCTGCTGTAAACAGTCCACTGCGAGTTGGCCGGCACTGCAGGCAGGGCTGGTGCAACCAGTGCTGCTGGAGCCTGCTCCTGGGGGCTGATGTGAGCAAAGCCATGCACAGAGCTCTGAGGGAGAGCCTGGCTTTGGCTGTGCCCATCACCAAGGGCTTTGTCTGTAAGCCAGGTCCATAACAGAGAAAATAAAATAGGGTTGAGACAGTACTGCAACATCTCTTTTTTTTTTCCTACTTGCAAAAATATTTGAAAGTAATTTAGTCTGGTTTAATTTTGAAACTGGTGAGCTATTTAGACAGCCATATTTTAGCATTTACTCTGTTTGTGGTGGCATTTAAATGCAACAAAAATTAAATTTAAACACATCCTAGCCAAACGTTCCATCAAGTTTTGCTTATGAGTGAGCAAGCAACTTTATGCCACTTGTTTTCCTTCTTGTCTTGCCATTCCACAGCCTTTCACTGCACCCCCTGGCCTCTCAGCTACCCCTACCATGTCAAAAAAGACCCCAAACAAAACAAAAAGGAAAACCGAACTCTGCTCCTTGTTAAAGCAAACAAAATATTTTGTACATTATTCCAGAGAAGGAAGAAATAAGAAAATTTTTTAAAACCTCCAGACTTACAGATCTACCTGAAATGCAAGTAGCTTTATTAGAGTGAATTATATCTCGGCCTAAACTCCTCTCAAGTAGTAATTAAGGAAGATATAAACAAGCTTTATCTTCATCCAGGACATGCACAAAAAGAAAATAAAATCTCTAAATGGATAGAAATAATGTGAAACATTATGCCTTGAAATTGTTCTGTTTCTTCAAAGAGAAATGTAATAGTGTCCTGATAAATCCTATTTCCAAATTTTGATCCTCTTTCTACAGGAAGCTATTGTCCCTGTACCTACTGAAATCTAGGAACTCAGTATACAAATCAGCCAGTTGGTTGTGATTTGCAGGGAAGGAAGTAAGGTACTACAATTAAACATTTAGCTAGTTGTCCTGAGCTTTTTTTGTTCTTTCGGTGATTTAGAATAAGATTCTGCTTTTGGCAGAATCCTCAATATGACAAATTAAAAGCCAGTCTGTGATTCATTCATCGGATGCTTGAACTATCTTAAAGATAGTTTCTGTGTCACGTATGAATTATACAAATCTGAAAGCAACCATCACGTGCAAAGTGATGCAGGCGCTTACGGAAAAAAAAAGTGAAAAAAAATTAAGAACGGGGAGGGGAAAGCCCTCCTCCTGAATCTGGGCTTTACAGGGAGGGATCTCACTGCTTTTCCCACCACATAAGGAAGTTACTTTTTTTCTACCTTACAGTGAGTTCAAGCCCTGAAATGCTTGTCCCTGAGTTTGCAGTCAGACATTTAGGTGCTCTTCAGACCAGGATGTGGTCATTCTGCATCCTTCCGTGACAGAAATTCTTTTTCTCTTTATGCTTTTGTATTTCAGTCCCTCACCCCTGCATAAGGAAGAACTGAGAATATGCATGTATAACTCCTTGAAAAGGATGGTTACTTAAGAAAAAAAACCCAAAACACCGTTACTGGCTTTGGTAAGCACAATTAAGCCTTACCAAGCAGAAAGTCACCATTTGTGCAGGTATGTACTGAGTATTTTTCTGGAAGTTAACACAAGCTATGTTATTCCTAAAGGCCTAATTATAAAAATGTAAATTTAGATCAATTCCATTGTAATGTGCTCTTTACATTCTTGCAAAATTTCTGATGCCTTTCACATGATCAAGACTGTATGTTAAAATATAAATCAGATTATAAACCCCAGTATTTAAATAATTAAAGATTTGCTGTGACCTTCAAGATATACAGGTCAGTACAAAGGGCCATCCTTCAGGTCCTGACAGCAAGGTGGTGATGTGTTATTGGGGTGGAGATACTCTGTGTGGAACTGGCAGGCACCTAAGCAATGTCTCTTGTCATTTAGTTATATCATCTAAAATCAGATAGTGATAGTAATAGTATCTAAAATCAGAGAACTGATAGGACTTTGGGAAAAAATAAAGCCCAAAACTGTAAATTACTTCTTAGGATAATGCTAAGCTCTTCTCTGCACTAGGGTAAATTATTCTTTATGGAAGGGGGTGTTCATAGCTCTGCATGTTGTGGTTGCAGTCAGCTGGTTGCTCAGTGCTCAGATGTGAGCTTTCCAATGGGATGACCCTCCTGTGCACAAGAACTATTCGTGGCCAGACCACAGAAGGACACGAGATGCTTGGGACACAGCGGGGGTGACCTGGGTAAGTCACAGGATGCATGACACTTCCTATGCTAATCTGTCCTCCTCCACCTGACTGTATTCCTTCTGGCTTTGACCCACCTGGAATTAACATTATAAGCACATAACAAACATCTCAATTAGTTCTCTGTGTAAACTCAAAGGGTAACTTTTAGTGAAACCTCATCTTGTACACTATGTATGGAAATAGAAAATTTGCACTAAAAAATAGTAATTGTCTCCACCTTGGACAGTCACAGAACCGACCTCAGACATGAACGGAGGAACTACAGAGGAATCTATGTTAGCAGATATGACACAGTGGGTCATAAATCTGCACCAAAAGAAGGCTCAGGCTCCAAATTCAGCTCTTTGTAATAAAATTAGGACTATCATTACACTTGTGCTAGTGTGTGGTAGCTATAAACTCATGTATAAAAGAAAGCTATTTGACATGAGAATTGAGATTACTTGGTAGGAGCATAATTTTGTTTTTTGTTGAGTGCAATAAGCCAGTCTGAACAGTGTCTGAGAGTGACTCAGCATTCTTCCACTTTTAGATAAAAAAATGTGAATTAAGAGCAACGTAGATTGAGAAGGCAAAGAGGCTGCTTGTCCAGGGCTGCCGTAAGCATAAGGCCGGTGTGAAGAAGCACAGAAGCAATCATTAGAGAAGTTAATCCAGAGCCATCGGCAGTAATGGGGACACTAAAAGTTGTGGGGTTTTTCTTATTTCTTGAAAGAAGAAATGCCATTTCCTCAAAAATGGTTTACGGGGAAAGTTTTGGGCTTTGAAAAGTCCACTAGATTTGTTGACAAAGTGCTCTTCAATATTTTTGAAATGAAAAGTCTGTGTTTTAGTATAAATTTCCTTTTACTTTAGTTCTGCAAACAGGTTTTACAGGAGTCAAACATTTTCAAATTATTTTATCCTAACTGTTATGGAATGGGAAAAAACCCATACTAAAATAAGAAGTTGTCCTCATTTGGCAAAGAAAGTACTTAGAAGGAGAAATGACATTGAAATTATATTGAAACAACATGTAAGCCATATTCTTCATATTAACAACTGGTAATCTTTCCCTTCTCATCTCATCTTTGCTTGATCTGCATTTTGACTATACTGTAATTTTGAAAAGGACTGGTTCCTATTGCATAGTCATGTTGCAATCATTGTTTATTGTGTTGCTCTTATATAACACCTACTCTAGGCGTATATACTTAATTCGGATCAGGAGATTAAAAAAATATGGCATATATGAACACATATAGTTCCAATAGGAAGTGTTTGTAACCAATTCCAAGAGACTAAAGTGGTGAAATCACTGTTACAGCAGGTAAATTAGCTCAGAGAAGGAATGCTGCTTTGTGTCCTGCGAGCATGTGCAGTGTACAGGCACCTGTAAGAAAACACTAATGACGGAGGTACGTGGAGCGGGATGCAAAATGTGCATCACGCAATGCCCTGTACTCAGAGTGCAGTTCAAGAGTCACCCAAAAGAAATTCTCTTCCTGGCTATGCCACCTCCTTCCTCTGGGGGATCTTGAGCAAGACATGTTTTGACGCACATTTCAACTTCAACACCGACTAACTTCTCAGTCAGTCCCCTGGCATCTAGGACCTAGATTCTTTCTGGCTTACTGGCCAAAACTCCAGATGTGCCCCTCTTGTTAAAAAAATCTGACATTTTCTAACCATTCTACAACAACTGCCCTTTGCTGAATTACCTGTATTTACCTCCGGGCACATGTAAGCACTGCCTCAGGTGGCACCTTCATTTCCCAAGCATGCACTGCAACTGACACAGAGCATCGGTGAGAATTCCTGCCTTGCATCAGGCACTGTGCAGACACAGAACATCGCTGGATACACCTGCCTTGCATCAGGCACTGTGCAGACACAGAACATCGCTGGATACACCTGCCTTCCATCAGGCACTCTGCCGTGGGACCCGCTTGCGGCTGATGTGATTCACAGGGGCAGCACTGGCAGCCGGCAGATTTCCAAGGGCAGGGAACAGGCAAAGGAGCGTAATGCCAGGTTGACGCCAGATACCAGGCCCGGGGCAGGCGCTGTCCGGCCGGGGCCATGCCCCGTTTGCCCGCGGGATGCAGCAGCTCCGAGACCCACTGGCGCTTCTCTGTAGAGGCACCAAAACCTGCACTTTAAACCTAATGAAACAACTCCCACAAGCCCGACAAGTGGGACATGGAGCAGGTGGCGGAGTCGCCGTTCCTGGAGGTGTTTAATAGGCGTCTGGGTCTGCCGCCTGGTGATGTGGTTCAGTGGCTTAGGGCTTACAGGGGCAGCGCTGAGTGGACAGTTGAACTGCATGACCTTAAAGCTCTCCTCCAACCCCGCCGACGCCG
>VWZN01015879.1:343-27865 GCA_013396955.1 Regulus satrapa | reverse complement strand
TTTTTTTTTCCTCCCCAGGGAGCACCAACTGCTTCTGTAGTTTGTTTTGAGTCTCTTGGAATTTTTGATGCAAGTTGAGATGAGATTTGTTAAATTTATGCTTCAACCTACAATGTGTAGATCTAGCAATCCCAGAAGTCGGTGTAAATTTGGTCCATCTTGAACATCTTGGAGCAGATAGCCCCTAGAAAAAAAAAAACAACCCTGAAGTGTGATTAAATTTTGAAATGTTCAGGTTATGTAAGCACTACGTGAGGATCTGCTTTGGCTTATAACCCTCAGAGCCTGTGTGAGGTGTTGGGGGAGAGCACAGAGAGGCATGGAAGGTGGTAAAAGAGTGGAACTGGGGGGAGGTTTATTGCAGGCAATTTCAGCTCTAAATAAAATAATGTGGATGTTCCAAGTGCCGCAAGATCACCTGGTTAGCTCCACATTTTACATGCTTAGCTTGTGAATCCTGATTGCTTTATATTCTCAAACATATTTATGAGAGCATCTTGGCTAAACCCATACGGTGTTCATGGTCATAAGTTCACATTCACAACTGAAATTTTGATAGGTTTAAAGACTAGGAATAAAACAGACCAAAACACTAAAACGCTTTCTTATTTAAAGGAGGGTTTTTTTGTGCAACTTAAGAAAAACATGGAAATACTTGCTATTTACTGTACAGTTAATCTTATGAAGTCCTTCCAGTTTTCACTTTTTTTTTTTTATGAAATGCTGTGAGCAAACCGAATATCCTAATAATATATTTAGAATTTTTAAGGGGTAAGAGCACTAATTCCAGGGCAGTCTGACTAATTAGTTGTAGGTGGACTTTTATTTGGCTATGTTTTTTGTAACACACTGTGCATATTACCTTTTAGTTTTTACCTGACCTAATCTCATTAACATTCCTCAGTTCTGTAGATGTTCAGGTTTCAGTTACAAATTTTCTTGGTTTTCCTTCATAACTGAGTCTTGGATTTTGAGCAGTGATCATTTGTGTTGGTATTGAGTTCTGAGCCAGTGCCTCTGTGTGGCTCAGGGAGGGACAGTGCCATTTATGAATCTTGCTGTATTTGGAATTTGCTTGATTTTGCACAGGACTACCAAAGCAATCTGTTAGGATTTTTATACTGGGGAATTCAGTCTGAGCTTTTTCATGTGGCTTCATCAGGTTTCTCCATCCCTTCACTTAAGTTGTATAGTAATGCATTATTATACAGGAATTACTATTTTTCCCTGGTAGTGATAGGTGAAATAACTCTGTGACAGGAGCTATAGAACTGATGAAGAATTTTTGATATACTACATGAATAATTGGAATTGTTGTATGCAACATAAAATTTGGCCTTTTTTTCTGAAAATATAGTAAAATTCCTCAAAATTTTCCTATTCATCTGTTCTGAACAGATTACACAGGTACAGGCACAGCATAAGTGACCCCATTTTTCAGAATTTCAAGCAGGTATTCTGAAGTTGTAGGCCTTGATCTGTAGGGCAGGTAGTCTGAGTACAGGTGCTTTTAAATTTTCTTCACCACGACTGATGTGTGGTGTCAATTTCTCTGTATGTGGTGAAAACATTTTGTGATAGACTGGGACAGATTTTTCTTAAGATAGTTTGATTGAGTCCATTCATAAAACAGAGTGATTGTGTTACAGTCTAAAATAGGTTCTTGACCTTGTACATATGCTCACTGGATCTTATCTTTGATTTCTAGTAGCTGTACAAGTGGAAAAGCAATTCTTGAGAAGTAAGGTCATGCTTTTTATTGTGAGTCAGGTTTTGTGGGAACACAGAGCGTGAAAGTAATGTAGAAAACTCCAGCACAGCCAAGCATACTTTTAATCATGCGATTATTTTATTTCTCTGGAAGGCAGTTAAAACCAGTAGAATTTTTAAATGACTGATGTTTCTTTTCTGAGGGTACATGTACTGGCATCTCAGCATAAGTAAATACTGTTAGATGGCTTAACAGAAGAGCTTCCATATTGACTTTAACATTTTCGGAAAGGTAAAAAGCTCATTTAATACCTGAGCACTGCAAGGAGGACAAAACTGTAATAAACATTTTTGTGTGGATGGTGTTTGCAGTGGAATGGCCTCAGTTCTTTAATTAGCTGCGTATAAAATCAGTGTTTGAGGGCTGAAACAGTCTTGCTTATAGTTTAAATAAGGTATAATACTATGCAAAATGTGAGGAGGTAACTTGCTTTATTGGTTTATGGTTATGAATTAGGTGCATTTGTGGAAAAGCCAATTTTTGTTTAATGCTAATAGGAATAAACATAAATTAAGGCAATAACTTCAATTATACATGTGAATTATATAAAATTGGACATGCTTTTATAATAAATTCATAATAGATTTCTTAGACTGCACATGGTCTGAGCACAGGCCATGCATGTCTTTTCTTACATTTTGTATGTGAAGAATCTATGTTGAAATAAACATTTTGCTTCCACACTAGTTTTTGGGTTTTTTTAAGTGTTCATAGCATCTGAGCAGATCTGGTTTTTTTATATTACATACATGGATTTAATTTTCTATATAGCTATGAATTTTTTTCCTTAGTCATTTCAGTGTTAGTCTTAAGTCTTCTAGGCACTGCTGATCTGTGCATCTGATCATGGTGTTTGCACTGTGTAGTACAAAAATTCCCCAGAGACAGGTTCCTTTCAGGACACAGCGGTATTGATTATATGTAAATTTGTAGGAGATTTTTTTATTGTATCTGCCTTCTCTTACCAGAAGTAAGCTGAGGGGAAAAAAAGAATCCAGTTGGAAAAAACAAACCTGTGTTGGCCTTTGTTTACCATAAAATTTTATTTTTCTATTCCTCTACAAGTTCTCAAATTGTTTTGCTGCTGTTATGGAGGAGGAGTTGTCATCATCAAGCCCCCAAAACCTCTCAAAGCCCTTCAGCCCCACCATCTCTTTCTTCCTTCATCCCCCTTTATCATTCACTGTGTTCCTTGTTTGCAAATTGCTGCAGGAAATGTGTCTGCAATCTGTATAAGCTGGTGTGTGTTTCACAGATTTCCTCTTTACATAGTGTTGATTTTTGGACAATTGTAAAATACTGAGCTACTTGTAGGTTAATTGAAAAAAGCCAGAAACAATTCCTGTGGGATTTGCCTTCAGTGTAGTAGTGAGGAATGGGCTATTTGTGGTTCAGGGAAGCTTTCTGAATTCAGGTCATCAAAGCTGGAAAGTTAATGAACTAATAGATTTTTTTTCACTTGGAGAGATGATACTCCTGAGGAGACTCGGTGCCTTCCACAGGAATTATGGGTGTACAGAACAGCATTGCACTTTGCTTTAACACTTCTTAACTGGGATTGAGGCATGCAGCATCTGTTATTCTTTAAGGTTATTGTAGTGTTAATATTATAGAAGTCACCAGTACAAAAGATTTGCAAAAAAAAAAAACCTAATTAATTTAATCCCTCATAAAATTAAGACTTTTTATTTCTACTTTGTAGTGTTTGTAGGGTGATGGTCTTAAAACTAAATTGACATATGATCCAATACTGAATCAAAGTTTGAATCTGTTCTGACTAGGTTAAAAACAATATTTTGATTAGTTCAGAGTTAGGAATGATCTGAGTAGTCTGGAGTGTAGTGGTGCTGCTTCTGCTGACAGTGACCCGTTGTCAGATATGGCATTCTCAGGACAACCTGCTGCTTGTCACCTGCAATGCTGAGCTCCCACTGTTGTAAAAGAAAATGAAGAGAGTCAGGAGTATAAACCCCATTGAAATTTGAGATTTCCAGCTATCTTCAGTCTTTGCTAGTAAATCTTGTTATTTTATTTATAAGCAAACAACTTCCCTTTCTGCTTTCAAGTCTTTAGTAAATTGGAAGTAACTCCAGTGGAAGAGGAAGCAGCCACCTTCCTTCTCCTGCAATGTAAGAGGCTGCACATAGCCCCTTATCCCAAGTAAGCAGCTTTGAGGAAATTTGTAGACAAGTGTAATTTGTGTCGTTTGCTCACAGTTACACAGTCCTCAAGTTTTGAAAAGCTTGTCCTTGGTTCTTGCAAGCTTTTATTGCAACAGAATGCTAAATGACTTGAACAAAATATTTAGGATTTGGCCCGGTTTGTAAATGGGAAAGGGCATACCCAGTAGTTTATAAAATTCTGTGCCACTGTTTGCATTGTCTTGTCATTTCACCTTTGCCAAGAGCCTCTTTGACAGCCACAGAGCTGAGCTGTACCTGTCCCTCCCCACACTTTACAGACCTCCAATCCTACTGACATGTGAGAGGGATGATTCACTCCCAGAAATCCAGATTTTCTTTGTTCCCTATGCTGCTGTTCTCATTAGGTTCAAATATTTTCTTTTAACACTGACTTTGTTTAGCATAGAAACAAAGCCATTATATTTCTTTTAGGATCATTTTTCCTCATGTTACACAAGCCTTTTTAATTTTTTTTTTCCATACATTTAGTTTGAGGAAAGTTGTTTTAGGATTACTACTTCTGAAGCGAGTCAAGAGGACTCTGAAATTCTCATTAGTCTTCAAAATATTGATATTAATTTTTATTATTTTGGATCGGTCAGAGGAAGTAGATAGATCTTTGGCATCAAATCCTTATATTTCTGCCTCTGTTTCATTCAGAATGGGTTTTTCTTGAGTTAAGCAATCCTGATACAACACACTTTTTTTTTTTTCCCCATGTGTTATTTGCACCATAAATAATAGTACATGTACTAAAATAAGTCCAAAACTTCAGGTCTGAAAATGCTTCTGTTAATTTGCAAAGCTAAAAGTGAAAGATCAGAATTGTGACTTAGGTCTGGACTTCACCTCTGAGTTTGCAGAGAAGTAAGAGTATAGACAGTGTAGAGCAATGTATAGTATATATGGAGCGTATATATGCAGCAGTATAGACAGCTCTTCTTTACCCTTGTTAGTTTGAAGTGCTCTTGGAAATCAGTAGGTTCATTGCAGGTTTTTTGTAGACCTGCTCCATTTTCAGGGGCTGTAGTAATGAGCACTGTCAAAATGTCACTGAATGTTTTTGAAGAGAGCCTTGGTTAATAATGTCACACTTTGGGCTGTTTTAGCACTTCCATTCTTTATCAGTAACAACTCTCTTTTGAGCTACAGCTTCCTAGATTTAGCCTCTTAATAGTTCAGTTCTTCTAGAAGCCTGAACAAAAAAAAATGTTTTCTCTTAAATACAACTTTTTAAAAAAGTTTCATAATGTAATATCAGGTGGGCAGAAGCTTACATCATGGCAGGAGAGATTTGATAGACAGCTAATGCCTTTTGATATTTGAAAGGCGTTTAGATTTGTCTGCACATGCTGGGGGAAAAGATGGTATTTAATACTTGTATTTCTGTATTTTAATTAAGTACTATCCTGGTGTCTTCTCTGGGCAAAGCATGCAACTGTAGAATAAAGTCTTTAGACTAAATAGTAGCACCTTAGAAAGTTTATGTTGAAAAGAAGTTAATTTTGGTGTGTTTTCTTTGCTTTTCCTCAGTATCCAGCCCTTTTGGATGACAACATCCATTAATCCTTGCTGAATAAAGCATATGCTTATTTCAAGGAATTTGGGTCTTGTGGGAAATAAGTAAGTAGCAAGGCAAATGAATGAGGAAGAGACAGAGTTAAGCATTGTATAAATGATCACAGATCCAGGCATTACCAGCTTTGATTATCCTCTGTTGTTACTTAACCAATGGATAGAGTTTTTGCAAAGAAGTTTGAAGACTGATGTGTGTGAATCCATATATTTACCAATAAGTGGATGAAAAATGAGACTGGTGAGCCAGCATTCATTTTTCATAGGCCCACTCAGACAAGCAATATTCTCCTTTTGTCTGTGTTAATAAAAGTTCTTTTTGATCTGTATTAAATAGAATGACTGAAGATGCATTTTTAAAATTGAACAACAGAAATTGTGAAGTGAACCCCTAAGATGATTTTTGGGGAATATAAGAGTTTGTAGTTGCTTACGAGTCTGGGATGGTGTTGGGAAAGTGTGCAAAGGTCTGTAAGAAGAAAGTTGCCTATGTTGACAGAATCACCACTGTGTAACTTCATGTTTCAGTTTATTTGTTTACCTCTTCAGAGTGTCTCTATTTTTTGCATTTTTAGAAGAAATTAAACAAAAACTTTATTATTATATTTTGCCATGTTTTTATCTTGTAAGTGATGGCTGCTCAAAATTACATAGTTCATAGTCTTAGTTCAGATGAAGCAGGTGTTTGGGAGGAGTTTTTTTTTCTCAATTTTCTCCCCTTCAGCATTTTGTTCCATAGATTTGCAAGCATAAAGATGTGGAAGGGCATTTGGGAAAAACAAAGAAACTGTATTAAATGGAAGTTAAAATCTAGAATAAGAGGTATGGTGGTAGTTCAAGATTAGTCTCATTCTTCTGAATTGCTTCCTAAAATATGACAGATTAATGAGTATCTGATCCTTAATTTTGTTCCGTTGCCTAAGCATGTCAAAACTGTTGCTGCCATATTGCATGTTCTAATAAAGACCTGTTTTAAACTTTTTATATAGGCTGTTAAATTTTGCTGTTCTGTAGTGAAACTCCTGTCAAGGCTAACTATAATGCAGGCAAGTGTTACATTTGGAGAGAAGAAACAAATCCTTTTTTCTGGGATTTACTAGAAAAGGAAATTCTTGGAGCATATTGCATTTTGCTGTAAAGCTCAAAACCAACCAGCCAACCCCCCTTCCTCTTCAAGCTCCTACCCAAAGCAGCGCTTGTTTTGTGAGACCAGCATGCTCCAAGACAATACCCTGGAGGTAAACCAAATCAGTCAGTCATGGTACAGGAGGTGACTCCTCCTTTTAAGGAGCAATCACTTTTTAGGCTACTTAACCCATCTGCTCGTTACTGTCAGAACAGCTTTTCAGTGCTGCAGAACCCATTCAAGCAAAGTGGAGAAGGGAAAGGTTTCACATAAAATACTGCAGCTCTTGGGTGTTTCAGTTGAGAAGGAGGACTCCTCTTTGATTTAATTGCATGTTCTGCTTGCTTCTGCTGAGTAAAGCCTGGGAAGGAGAGGTGGATATTGCAATTCCTGCATTTCTTTTACTGGTTGAGTATTGTCACAGAGCCCTGCCTGCAGAGGCTCGAGCCTTTCTGAGGGTGAGACTAGAGTTGATTCTTCCCTTGGCCTTTAGAGGATTTCTCTCGGCATTGGTTACTGAGCTCATCTGCTGAGCCTGGACTGGAACATGGTGCAGGCTGTGAATATTCCTTGCAGGAGGAGTCTGGAGAAGTTTAGTGTAGGGTTTGCCCCCACCCAAGCAAGGGCAATGCTTGACTATCAGGGCAAGAGTGAAGAACAAAACACAGATATTAAAAATTGTGTCAATATTTAATTTTGTAAATGACAACTGGCAGGTGTCATAGGCAAGTTAGAGGCATTGATTCCCCCCGCCACACACACCCTCTGAGGGAGTATAATAGTGTGATAGGCATTTCCTGACACTCCTTAGGAGATGTGGATAATACTGTATTGTCATCTTCAATTGTTGTTAAAGGTCACCTAGGAGCAAAAGATGTCCTACTTATTAGGACAGTTTTGGTAGAACATTTATATGACTTCCCTGTGATTCTTGACAGATGTCCTAAGATTAATAGCCCAGATTCAGGAGAAGAGCAGTGAGACAGGGTGCCCCTTACTTTCTTCATGTTCTTTCTCTTGGCCTCCAGTCATGTTTTTGGACTGTCACAATCAACCTGTTCAGATAACATGGTTGAGGAGCTTGGTGGAACTTTATTGACCTTTGTGTGTGTTGGTTTAGGTTGTTCAGAGATCAGTTGGTTTTGTTTGTGAGAGAGTGTTTGTAGCTCATGCATCCTCTTCCATATATACTCATTGTTACATAGTAAGGAAAACTTAAAAAATTAAGAAGTGTGGATATTTAGGTCTCTATTTGACATTAATAGAAGTACATTTTATCTGCTCTGTAGTTGAAAAAAATGTTGTTCCATATCTTAATATGCCATTTTTCAGAGATATTCTTGGAGCAAATGCTAGACAATATATCTCTGTCATTGTAAATTCTTGCCTTTTAAATTAACAATATTCAAAGGGTTTATAAAAATTCAAATAGTGATTAGGTTCTGAGACAGGAAATGTGCTACTCTTGCCCTTTTCTGGGTAACCTCAGCCAAACTTCATCCAGAATGAAGGATACAGGCTCAGGATACCGCATTATTGTGTAACGGACTATTTAATACCATCTTGATGAATGCCCTGTCTTGCAGTGGAAGGGAACACTGTTGGTAACAGTATGCTTTGCCTCAAGGACTGTGCCCTGTGGTGGCAGTTTTAGACAACAGCAGTTGGACCCTTCTCCTTTTTTCTGCAGAGGGATAGGAAGTGAGGGAGTGAGAATAGGTGGCAATTATTGGGTGCCAGTGTTACTCCCAGCACGACTAGCTGACTTTAATTGTTGGTATCCCCTCACTTTCTTCATGGTAGAGACCATGAACACCTGTATTCTGTAATTTCAGTTGGTTCTTGTCCCGGTGCTCTGTGGTATTAGACCTGTGAAGGATGTCATGGAAAGGAATGAAGCAGATGGTTGCTTTTTTTGAAAACTTTGGGAAGCCTTGTTCTGCAGTAATCACTTCTAGACTGACATGTTTCACCTGTTAATATGTAGGATTGTGGTAAACACTCTCCAGCCATGCCATAGAAAAGCTGAGTAGTAGTGTATGTGTAACATTTTTGAGAGTGAAAAATGTCCTGCAAATGTGTTGACAGCCCATTAGAACTTCTGAGATTTAACAAGTTTGGTTTGAAATCTTTATGTGAACTTTGTAGAACTTGCCTAGAAATTCCTTCTGCAAGAAGGATAAGAAGCTGTGTCTGGTGACTAATCTTGAGAGTGCTGGTTTGTGTATCTCCTGTTTCTGTGGGTAGACTTCTGTGATACTCCTGCTGACACTCTGTAAGACATCTGCTTACCTCTTCCTCACTGTTTTCTTAACCACCCCTTGTTAAGAAGACTAAATTGCTACTTAAAGCTGGTGTAAACTATCGAGATTTCAGCAGGCTCTTAGCAGTTTACTCCTGTAATTTTTCCTTGCAGTTGTGTAAAAGAAGCAAGCTTTGTAGTGTTAAAGGCAAAATGATGATGGGAAAAGAATAATATGAATATGGAATGAAGCTGCATTCAGAGGAAACTGTTGTAAAAGTTAAAGTAAATAGAAATTATACCTCAAAACATTTATTTTTCTGTGAAGGGATATGGATTTCTGGCAACAGATATGTTGGATGTTCCTGAATCTGGGAGTTTTAATGTTGTTTTTTGACTATAGTTGGTAGAAGCTAGGGAGCAAACACCAGGTTCCACTGGTGACCATAAGTATTTTGTTGCTCACCTTTGCTCTTCTACAGTGTGTTTCCATTGGAGGACCAGTACAGGCAGTCTGAAAAGGTCGCATTTACACAGGGAGCTCTGTGTTTCCAGCTTCCTCAGCCTACAGCTGTAATGTGTATCACCAGATCACCCATTGGTTAAGGTTGGAAGCACTTTGGGAAGTCATCTTGTCCTGCCCCACTGCTGAAGCAAGGTCACCTAGAGCTGGTTGCTCAGGACTGTATCCAGATGGCTTCTGAATGTCTCTAATGATGGAGACTCCACAGCCTCTCTGGGCAACCTGTGCCAGTACTTGGTCACCCACAGAACAAAGAAGTTTTCATGGTGGTCATGAGAAATCTCCTGTGTTTGTGCCCGCTGTCACTGGGCACTGCTGCAGAGGCTGGTTCCCTCTTCAGTGCACCATCTTTTTGCATTTTACATATACTGACTTGATCCCTGCAGGGTTTCTCTAGGCTGGCTCTAGAGGCCGACTCTGTCCTTCCTATGAGAGATGCTCCAGAGGGTTGTTAGTGGCCCCTCACTGGACTTGCTCCAGTGTGTCTGTGTCTCTTGTACTAGTGAGCCCAGAGCTGGGCACAGTGCTCTCTGCACGTGGCTTTCCAATGTTGAGTGGAGCCCTTGGCCTGCTGGCAACTCTTCGGTGTGCAGCCTAGGATACCATTAATCTTTCTTGCCTCAAGGGCCCATTGTTTTGTCATGAACTTGATGTCCACCAAGAGCCTTGGGTTCTTTTCTGCCAAATGTGCTTTCCAGCCATTTGACTCAACAGGCATTAATGCATGGGGTTGTTCCTTCCACCTAGGGATGGGATGTGATGTTGCACTTCCCTTTGGACTCCCCTTTGACTGGAAGGGGGCTGATAACATTTTGGATGAAATTGCATGTTGATCATAAAATAACAAGAATTGAGCTGTTTGCTCCTTTAGATTGAATGCTGGTAGGTTATTTGGAAGAGATGGTACCTGTTAGCTTCTAGGAGGGAGAGACTGAGAAGTCTCTTCAGGGCTGTTGTCAGCTTTACCTGGTTTACAGGTGATAATGGCAATAGATTGCTGACACTGATTGTTTATTTGACTTGATAATTTTAATAGGGTGACAAACATCATTAAAGGAAGGGGCTTGAGTGTATCTGATCCTGCACTGTGGAATAAAGGACCTTTTAAGTCCTTTACAGTCTCATTTTTGTGAAGTGATTGTACTTTCATGTACACTGACATTTTAGTCTAATTTCCTCAAGATGCACTTGTGCTACACTCAGAGTTCAGATGTTTGTGCTCGAGTTGCATCTTTGAATCATTAGCATTTGGGAAGCAGTGTGTGGAAGTTTTCCAACCAGCAGCTTCGTATAAACAGCTCTTTCTCCTGCCAATAACAGACTTGGTCGCTTTCCCATTCCCCAAGAAAGGTAATGTTCAGATAAGCCCGAGTACATTAACACATTTCCTCTGCTTGGACACTGGCTTCTTACTATCTTGGTGAATCTGGGTGTAGACACTACTGAAATTACTGGGATTTCACTTCTGAAAGCCTTTCCAAACCTGTGGGGTTTTTTTTTCAAAGACCAGCAGAAGCAGCAGTCTGGGGTTCTGCTTAAATCTGCATAAATACAAAGCCATAAGCAAGGCAACTGTATTCTAACTGTGGATTTCAGTTCTAAAACATAATCATTAGAAGAAATCTGGGAACGAACATAGAAAAAGGTCTGGGCTCTGATCCTGTATTTGTGGAATGGATCACTTACAGACCTTGTTGCTAGGGATCTAGAGAATTGCATAAATCTTCATTCTTGGGTCAGACTGGGAGATTAGGGTTGCAGCTCTGTTGTCAGAGATGCTTTTGTAGAGAATTCTGAAAAATGCCAGTGTTCTAGTAGCATCAACAACTTACTTACTGGTTATTTGTTTGGATTTTAAATCTGCCAACAAGCCTGATTTAAGGAATGGGATGAAAAGAGATGAACCTGTGAGTTAAATAATCTAAGAAGAGATTGTCATTACAATTTTTATATAGCCTTGAGAATACAGGAAGACCTCTTCTGTCCAAATGCGGAACAACTTTTCAGCCGTAGAGAGAGGAAGTAAGACACTTTTGCTCAAACTTTACTGCAGTGACTTACTGCCAAATAGAATGGAATTATTTAAAGTAGTAGGAGTCTTTGCTTCGTTAGAAAACACTGCTGCAAACAAGTTAGCTATGCTAGATCTTTTTGGAAGTGCTCTTCTAACGTGATATTCTAGAATTTGAGCAAACTTGTTCCCATAAAACCTCACAGATGTTAATCTGAGTCAGAAGTGGAATAAGAAGCTGCATTGAAAATCAGAGTTTTTAATGATTAATTTTAAAAGGTAATAAGATAATTTATAGTACTTTTCAAATATCTGTGTATTTATTTCATGGAGATGTGTACTTGTTAAAATGACCTTCTATGGACCTTTTTTGTACTTTGAGAGTAGCTCATGCTGTGTCAGTTGTTAAGTGGCAAAAAGGTCGTGTTCTTGTTCTTGTTTCAGGGACTTTGGAGCTAATAATGTTGCAGTTATTAATTCTTTTTTATAGCATTTGGATTAAAAGTACAAGAATTAAACAGTTTGCTTTTAGCTTTTTGCTGAATGGATCTGAGTTGTCGGATGGGCTGCTTTATGTTCCCTGTGACCAGCCCAGAAACTGGAGCACTGTAATACCTCTGCAGACTGGTGCCCAGTGATCTGCCTGGTTTATGCAGATTGTGCCTTTGCTTAGAATACAGTGTGCAATTAAATTGCAGTTGAGATAAAAAGGTTGTGTTGGCTGAGAGTTTTTTAATTAGCAAGGGGAGCCTCTGCTTTGTTTGAAAACAAAACCTCGGGGTTTTGAAAGGAAAGCTGAAAAGCTTTTACTTGGATTATTGTCTGCAAATCTAAAACGTTTGCCTTCATTATCAGTACTTGTAAAACTGCTGGTTCAGGAGGGCTGTAGAAAATCGGTGAAGGAGCACCAATGTAGCAAATATAAATTAAAAACAAAACTACTGACAGTTTGATGCTGTGCCTAGCAGAATGAGGAAGAAGTGTGGAGGGACCTGTGACATTCCATCCACCATTCCTCTGTTACTTTGAGGCTTTGCATTTAGGAGATAGGGAGCTAAAAAATTTCAATGTTTGTGATTTTATTTTGTTTTCTCTTTTAGATATATAATGGCATATCTTAAGCTTGGGGTACAAGTAGTTAAGCGGATCTGGTATCCGAGGAGTGGAAAAAGTAGCAATGGAATTATTTTTATAATAAAAATCTTTCCGTTTAACCAAAACTCCAAAAGATGAGCCGGATAGAAGATTGAGTGTCTTGTTTTTGTTTTGTTCAGCAGTCCTTCCAAGGCAGTGAATGGCTTATCTTTATTGTGAGCTGCATTATTATTTATCATGCCTAGAAAACTTGATATGATATTTTGAAAGTATATGTGAAAATATACTTGGAATAAAAAAAAATTGCTAAATAATTGCATTTGATTACAAATGCAGTCAAATCTAGTCTTCATAGTCTTCTTTCCTCTATTCACTTAGTGGATTTTGTTGGAAGGAGATGGAGAGGTAGATTAGGGCTGGTCATGATTTTCTTCTGTAGTGTCATACCATTATTCTTTACTCTTTTAATACTTTCAGTTCCTATTTTCAAGACTACTTGAACAGTATTAATAGACTCTGGGATATTTTCACTTCCCACAGTAATTTTGGGAATAGCAACTCTTTTCCCTTCTCTTTTCAGCCCTTTTCTTTAGCTATAAAATGCTAAATCTGTTCCTGATTTTTTATAAATTAAACCAAACTTAACTTTAAACATTGCTTTTTAAGTTGGTTCAGTTTAAAAGCGGAGGGGTTTTTTTCATTTGGGTGATGAAAGTTGGCTGGACTTCAAGCAATACTGGCATCTGCCTTTTTTCTTTTCCTATACTTGCAATCCCAGATGCTGCTTTATCTATAAAACATCACATATTGAAGCATTGGTAAAGTACGAGTGTGAAATTATTCACTGTAAGTATACTAGATAGAAGTTTGCTGTTGTATTGAGACTACTTCTTATAAGAGTTTTCTCCTTCTCTGAATCTTTCTGTGTATTTACTGAAGTTTATAACATCTGAATAACTGATCAAGCAGATCAGTTAGTGCTTGGTACATGTCCTTTAGAAAGGCATTTAATCATGTTTTTGCAAAGTGAATATGTTCAATGCAGTTGCTGATGTTGGGCATTTGTGGGGGGTTTCAGTGCTGTAGGTATGTAATTCTTTGGCTATTAGTACCTCAACTGGTCCCTAGTTAGCTCAAGCAGATGACCAAGTTTGCTAAATCTGTGTCAGACATTTTTATATTTGTTGTACAGGTTGATTTGGGGTCTGGTGAAGCAGATCTGTATTGCAGTACAATTTATGAGGCGCCGAATAATGTGTTAATATGGAATGGGAGTTAACCATCTATCAGTGTTAACCTGTGTAGGAAGAGTAGGGAAGAGGCTTTTGTCCACAATTACTTGTCTTTCCACTTCCAAAGGGTCCGGAGTTGGATTCTGGGGATTTGTAATTCTGAAGCGAAAAAACATTAAACTTTTGTATATTAAAATTTTCATAAATATTTCTTGAAATCTGTACTAGTCTCATAAATACTATTTTTCTTTTTAATAAAGTTTGAGAAATCCTGTGATAATGGAATCAAACAAAATAGGGCAGAGCAATTACCTCTTCTTTTTAAATTCAAAACAATAACATAATGTTTTATTTTTACAGATGACTATGGATGAGAAATATGTGAACAGCATTTGGGATCTTCTGAAAAATGCAATCCAAGAGATTCAGCGTAAGAACAATAGTGGTCTCAGTTTTGAGGAGCTGTATAGAAATGCTTATACAATGGTGTTGCATAAACATGGTGAAAAACTCTACACTGGACTAAGAGAAGTGGTCACTGAGCATCTAATAAATAAGGTTTGTCCATTTTTGAATTAAAATAGAAGTGTCTTTTCTGAAAGAATTCTGAACAGTTATTTAAATGACAGAAATTCTACCTTTATTAAGTTACCTGGTGTTGAAGTTGTTTTGCTTCTCTCAAAAATGGTAGCACAGAGCTAACATCAAGCTCAAATTATTTCATGTTCCGAGTACTGTTTGTTGTAAGTTACTGATGGAAGGCAGACCATAGGAAGCATTTGAAAATGTGTAACAGGAAACAACTTTTTTTTGAAGAATAATCATTAAGAGCTAATAATATAATAAGATAATTTCTTTTTAAAGGTTTGTGTCATTTTTGGTGGCATTTTGTGACTTTCTTAGGCCAAATTTTGTCTTGTTTTCCAGTCAGTATTTTCATCTGTGGAACAAATAAATACTAATGTAAGAACTTGTTTTCTCCAGTCTAATGAACTAACTCACGAATTAATGAGACAGCTGTGCTGGGATTGTGCTCTGTAAAGAGGTGGTAGGTACTGTTCAAAACCAGCAGCTTGGCAATAGCAGAAGTCCTGAGCAGCTCACACTCTGCCATGTCAGCCTTGCATGACCAATGTAAGTCAGTCAAAATGGCATGCACAAACTTTCTGAAGATGTATCATCTGAGAAATGGATCTTCACGTTTTGGGTTAAACCATGGAACCACTTCTTTAATCTTTGAGAGAAGTTTAGAATTGATTAATAGTTCTGTCAGTTGGGAAAAGATAAAAGTCACTTTCAGGACTCCAGATAATATTTCATGGCAATAGGATTCTAAGCCTCTGGAAGATGCCTGCCTTACTCCTCGTGACATCCATAGCAGACTGATGTGTCCACTTTCATCCCATATTTGATCCCATATTCTGGCTGTGGGTTCTGATGGAGTATAAGAATTTTGTCCTGTTTTTACAAGATGTGAAAAGGAAAGTCAGAAACTGTCGTGTCCTTGATGATTCCTTCTGGCTAAATTACAGAGAATGGATGTGAGATTTATGGCTCAATAATGCAGGATGTTTGGGGGAATTTTTTGTGTGTTCCAACTAGAGTTACTGCTGTGCCAGAGAAATGTGTTATTTCTTTTCTAAAAATCCTGGTTTTCAAAGGTGTGGTCCAGATAAATATAGTCTAAAACTGCTTTGAATGTGGGGCTTTTTTACTGTTTGCACCAGAGGAGACATCTTCTTTGAAGTGGCTAATTAATTTGCTGGGTTTTTTTTTCCTATAATTGTAGCACATCTGTGACTCTCAAACTTCTTGTTTCATTATCTGTGCATTCATAATCTGTCCTATTCATACAAAATGAGCCTGTTTTTGTCTTGTTCTTGTATATGCCTATGCACTTAATGATCATGACACTAAACTTTTATTATTCCTGGGCTTTAGTTTATCCTGGTTTAATTTGATGGGTGTTTTTTATCTTTGTTCCTTGGTATTTTGCCACCTTAGTTCCTAGCTATTTTGCATATTAAAAATTATGCATTGCCGAATTAATTATTCTGAAGTGCTGATTGTGGCAGGCTGACAAAAGAGCAGAAGATTCTGTTTGTATGTTCAGTGCAGAGGCTGAGAGGACTGCACAGAAAGCAGTGCAGAGAAGTGTCTTTCTGATACTTAATACTCCTGTATCTGGTGCATTAAAAAAAAAAAAAATCTGATGACCAAATATTCTGGTCTATAATGTGAATAATCAAATTATATTCATAAGTGTGGGTAGTAAATAGATGACCAAAGCTTTTTCAAATTAAAAGGTTAACTGAGTTTTAGTAGTTAATCCCTGTAGAGTTAAAAAGGCTAAATTAGTCTGATGATGCTAGCCTGTAAATTAAATAGTCGAAGGAAAAGACTTAAAAGAAGTGACTTGCCAAAAATTTCTGAATAATAACAGAAACTCAGAAGCTCAAAGCTACTTCTTGTCCTTTTTGAATGTTTGCTTAGACACATTATCTTGAGGCATACATAGATGAAAGTATGGAAAAAACTGCATTTTTTGTCAAGAATATGATCAGCTCTACAATGACATCTTAATTTGTGCCATAAGTACTTGTGGTAAGATAGATAAAAAAGAAGTTTTGTTTTACCTCATGTTTTGTCATGGAAATTTTAGCAAAATTTTTAATGTTCACTCTTTTCAAGAGCAATTCTTTGGTACATTTTAAGTACTTAATGAACAGTAAATGCTCTCATCACAAGTCTTTGTAAAACTTCTTTTCAGACAATCAGTGGCAGATGCTAGAATTTGGAAGAGGAGAATTTTGCCAACTGAAGTACTGGTCATTAAATTTTGTAACCTTTATAAAAATGAAAATGTGCACAGATGAATAGATTTTACTGAGGAGCTATACTCAGTTCAGGGAGCCTACCCCAAATTTGAAATGACAATAATTGTTGTGCCACAACTGTCATTTTCTGCCCACATCTCCAGGTTATCTTTTTAGAAAAAAGCTGCATTCATGGAGTATTCCAATCATGCTGGTTAGTTAAGAATAGATAAAGAGACTAGGTAAGAGGCCATGGATATGTTCAGTTGTGTTTACAAATAGTTCTAAAACGTGGAAAGCACAAGCCATGATTTTTGGCAAGGCATGGTTAAGAGCTGTATTTATGATTTGCACTAATTTAATTGCCAGGTAAAAGTTGTGCTTATTCAGCATTTTAATTAGCAATCAAACACTAATGAGAAAAGTATTTAAGTTCTCAACAAGAAAACAGTACAGTGCACTGTCTTGACAGCTTAATTGTAAATTAAATAATTTATGCAAATATGATCAATACAAGGTGCACGCAAGCAAGTTATTATCAAGAATGCTTGGTTTTAGACTTGCTGGCCCTAATGGTTTGCAGTTCTAAATCCCCCAGTTCTGGCTGTGGGATAAAGGCTATGTAGTAAGCCAGGTACTCTGCATCACTGGGACGAGTCAGATCTCTTGAACTACCCTGTTTTTACTACAGGGTAAGAACATGCTAAAACTTGTCTTTAACTGTGTATTGACATCATTATTTAAGTATGGTATGTGTAGAGCTATTTAAAACTAATGTTGAATTTTGAAAGTACTGAAACCTTCCATCTTGATTCAATTTTTTAATTCCCGTGCAGCTGATACTTTGCTAATTTCTCCCTTTCTTGCACATTGACAATCTTGTAGCTTGATCTGGACAGTCTTCCTTCATATTTCTCAAGTCTAGTCTGTTATTACTTCATACAAATGTTAAGTATTTTTAGAACACACAGAGCTTAGTTTACTGCTCTCTAAACCATTAAATGATAAGCAGTGTTTGTATTACAGTAAAAAGAAGTTGAAGTTTAAAAGTTTACAAGATCATATTTTTAATGTTCTTTTATGCATGAGTCAGTGGGGCCCAATGAGGTGCATCCCAGAGTCCTGAGGGGAATTAGCTCATGTAGCTAACCAAGGCACTCTCCATGATATTTGAGGAATCACGGCAATCAGGTGAAGATCCCGGTGACTGGAAAAGGGGGAATCAGAGGTGTAGAAAGGAGGACCTTGGGAACTCAAATCTGTCAGCCTCAGCTCTGTCTGGGAGGATCATGGAACAGTTCCTCCTAGGAGCTGTGCTAAGGTACATGGATCACAGGGAAGTGATTTGGGACAGTCAGCACAGTTTCACCAAGGGCAAGTCTTGCCTGGCCAATCCAGTGGCCTTCTGTGAAGGAGTGACCACATCAGTGAACAAGGCAAGAGCTACAGCTGTCATTTTTCTGGACATCCATAAAGATGGTCCCCAATGGCCTTCTTCTGTCTAAACTGGAAAGAGATTGAGTGAGTGGAGTTAAATGGATAAGAAATTGGTCAGGTAGTCACACCCATTGGTTGTGGTCAACAACGCAGAGTCTCGAAGACCATCAGTAACAAGTGGTGCCCCTCAGAGGTCTGTCCAGTACCTGATATTTCAGAGTAACAGTACAGGCATGCATGTGAGAACGCCTTTGGTCAGGAGGACACGGAGCTGCTCATGGTGGCCATGTTCAGTGCAGAAGGAATGCTGTTGGGTGCTGGTGCAGCTGTAGTCTGAAAGAAGTGTTTCTACTCTGGGACTTTGAAAGTTATGTCTGGGGTCCTTGGCAGACTGTAAAATTTGCTATCTTAATGTTGCAGAGAAAAGGGAGCAATGTGAGTCATCTCCATCAGGGAATTTGAAAGTATTTCCATAAAATCAATGAGATAGGGAGGAATGACATGAGAAGTTGTGTAGGAGGCAGATTACCTACTAAGCATTAGAGTGAGCCTGACTGGCTTATGTGTGAAGTGTTAACTGCCTTTATATTTTCTTAATGATGTTTTCCGATGATATTGAGCAAGTCTGCTGTTATATGGAGGGCAAAAGGATGTGAGGGAGTTGCTCAAAAGTACATAACTGTTCAGAATTCCCAGTTTTCTTCAGTTTTTTTTTTTCCTTTTAGTAGTAGGGTAGCAGCTGCAGGGATGAACAGACATTTCTGGTAGTCAATCCATTAACCTACTTGGGACTCTTAAGATTTTAGAATACTATGTTTTAGACTACTTGGATTTTTCTAAAAGAAACTGTATAATAAAAGTTCTGAGAGCTTGAGGCCTTGGTTCAGAAAGTGCTGTTCTGTACTGCTACTCCCCTCAGGAGGTTCTGACTGTCCTTACAGTAGTGGAAATTACATAATTGAACTATTTGTGCTACTGCATCAGGCCAGGCCTGTAAGATAGAAATAGAAGGCCATAAGTCATCTTTGTGTACACTTAATCAAGAGTTATTTAAAGGTATTGAAAGCCTATGCCAGCAAAGTTGGCACTCTTATTGGAGGGAGGATTCTGTATTTCCTGAAGACCAGTATCCAGTAGAAAATACAGTTGGGCCTGAAGGTATACACAAAATTTCATCCTTCTAACTATAAGAAGACCTTTCATATATTATGAAGTTGCTAATCTATTTTCAAGTACACCTGTATATAGACAGTCCTATTTAAGCTGGCTTTCCCTGCAATTTACTTCATAACTGCAAATATTGTCACAGAAATCACTACCACAAGCTCAGCTAATTTAAAGTAACATTCTGCTGATAAAAATCCTTGAGATTTGAAATTTTCTAAGGCTTTGGCAGAGTAGCAGCTCTGTCTCTTTCTTTGGAGAGTGTGAGTATGCACATTTTTTTGCTTCAGATTATTTATTCTACCAAAGTGGTGTGACTCTGCACCTTTGCATGGCTAAGGTGTTTTGTACATTATAGTGGTCTTGCTGTAGTATTGCTGAATTAATGGCCCATACAAGGAATGTGTTGAACACTTTTAACTATAAAGTTACTGTAAGTGATAATTTGCAATTGATCCATTGGATTTTGTAGGTCCTGAAAGGATTTCTATTCAAACCTCTCTGCAATTTCAAATAAACCTAGAAAAATGTCATTGAGAAGCTTCACAGGGAAACTCTGAAGGTAGCTCTGTTGTAGAGCACCCATTTCTGAATTTCAAGCCCATTTCCAGAAATCCATGTGGTACACCATATGGAGCAGGGGTGCCACTATTGCAGAGTGTGCCAGTGTCAACTTGGAAGCAAGTTGTCACTACTACCTGGTGGCAAGCATCCACCCCCTTTAGTGTGACTTGGCACGAGCTGGCCCCGCATGATTAGTGTGATTGCTGTGGGATGTGTGGCACAACACAATAAGGGCACATTGCCTCTGTGTTGTTAAAATAAAGGGTTTCATAAAATTGATCAATAACTGCCCTTGGTTAGTGATAAGTATAATCTAACCATGCTTTGGTAAATTTTATCAGTGTGGATGAGCTACCAACTAGTGTTTATAATGTTTTTCCATACTGACCTAAGAAGTGAAAGTAACGACATCTTGTTTGTTTTTCTTGTTCTGGGGAGATTCTCACTATTCTTCACAAGTATGTTTGCTGAAGTTTTTCATGCATATTTATGTTTTGGCTAAAAACTACCTGGACTGGGTGATAACAGAGCACACATTTGGGAGACCAAAGGGTAAATTATGATCATGATCAGAAAGAATGAGGCAGCTAAGCAGTGCTTATAACTGCATTTGATGTTTTCCTAACGCAAGGAGGAGAGGCCTTGCTCAGGTGTACACAGTAGGTGTTTGAAGATGTAAGAAAGCTTTGAAAAGCCTATGCACACTATATTGCTTAGATGCAGTAGCAAAGTAAATAGTATTGAGATAAGTTTCCCTTCTTTCTTCTCCTTGTCCTGCTCCTTCATTCCTCTCCTTCTTCTTCCCTCTCCTCCTTGAGACCGTTGTGTTGGATTACGTGCCACGCTGTGTCTCTGGTTTGATCATCTGAGTTTCTGAGTGTGTATAGTAGTGTGGCAGACAGAATTCTGTTACCCTGGTTTGGCCTAATAACTTCATAGAACTGGAATGACAGAATGAAGCCTGTCAGGTGGTTGCATGAGATGTTGGTGCAGCTTGTGGCTGTCTGGTGTGTGTATTTTGTTGCCCTGTTTGAATCTATGTACTGAAATTTACACTATCAGCCAGCTACCAGTTCAAATGAAAAAATGTGAGCATTCTGTTTGATTACAACAGAGGGCAGAATATATTTTGCATGTAATGTCAAAAAACATTTTATTAACTCTGGAACTATTTATTTATTTATTTTTTACATTCCCACAGGTTTCTCTTCGACATGAGTTTCAAGTTTGAGCACTGCAGTATATGCCTACTGGAAAAAAAGAAAAAGAAACTAGATGTTTGGGTTTTTTATTAGTAGGGAGAGTAGTGGCAAAGAGGCATGAAATCTGAAGTTGATAAGACAGACTAATTTGTAAATTGCAAATAGATTCATAAAAAACAAAGATGAGTTTCTTTTATCTATGAAGTCTTGTTGTTAGTGTTAGTGTAAGAGTCTGATCTTTACCAAGCAATTGGTTTCTTTCAGAACTGTTATTTGCTGTGTCTTTATGCTCTCTCAGCTTGTCTCTAAATGTCATCATGGCCAATTTTCCACCTGCACTTGTTCCTGTTTGTAGCATTTACTGTTACTACCTAGTGTTCTGAAATTACTTGTGATAGTAAAATTACCAGCAATTGAAACACTATAACACAGAAGATGAAAGCTTTGAGGAGTTGTCAAAGACTATTTTTAACATATGATATTTCAGGAATTCCTTTGAAATTTAAAACCCGCGTTTATTTTGTTTCTCCTGTTTCTAGCATAATTTTTCTTACTTATTTTTCCACAGAAGGGAAATATGAGGTAGCACCCAGGAAAAGCAAGAACCTGTTTGCAAAATTCAGGTCCATAGGGGAGCAAGAATTCTTGTGTTGAAGCTAAGTTTAAGATTTAAATGCTGCAGGAGAAACTGACTTGAGTTTATGTCAATATATCTTTTTTTTTTTCACTTCAGGTGCGAGAAGATGTGCTAAACTCCTTGAATAATAACTTCCTACAAACACTAAACCAAGCATGGAATGATCATCAAACAGCAATGGTGATGATTAGAGACATTCTGATGTATATGGTGGGTATTCTGCTATTTCACACATTTAACACACAGTAAATTGTCCTCTCACCTTGCTTACCAGTCTTTTTCCAACAACTACTTTCTGTCCCTTGTTTTGAATTTTCTGTGCACATGCAAGACTGCTACCGGTGTTTTACAAATTGTAATTGGCTTCATGTTTTAGGTTATCTCATTATTACTTTAAAAATTGATCTAAAAAATAGTTGAACTTTACAGATCTTAAAAAATAAGCTAGTCAGACCCATCCTGGCAAATTTTAGATGTTAGTTCAATTAGTGGTGTTGTCTTACTGTAGAAAGCACTATGGTGTAAAGCCTCCTGAAACTTCCAGTGTAGGTGCTCCTTAAGCTTTAGGATTTAAAGAAGATAACTTTTCTTAGGTACAGTGTGTGTCCTTGAATGTTAAATTCTAGTTGCATCCTTTGCTGTTCGTAAAGAACTTATGTAGAAGACTAAGCAGCGTATATTGAATATATATTATGTATATTACCTATAGCAAACAGGTAATAAAATACCAAAATATATCTTACCTATAGCAAACAGAAAATTTTTTTTTTAAGAGAGAGGGCCTGACATTTTTGTGTCTGGGTTGTGTTATGTTTTAGGTAGTCGGTAAGTATTAAGATTCCCATAATATTGGGATGCTCTAGGATGCAGGAGAGTATTTTTGCTTAGCTTCTAGACGAAGATTTTAACTTCAAAAGGAAGTGTTGAGATTGTGTTTTTTGTGTAAATTTTTCTCTCTCCAAAGTATGTGAAATATAATAATTGATGCAGTACTTGACAGTGAAAGACATTCAGTAATGGATTTCTGTGGTCCAAAAAGCAGATTAACTGGAATTGTACTCTTATTTGCTAAACAACAGGAGTGAAGATCTTGTAGCTGTTAAAGAACTCATGCTGTGACACTGACTGCATTTGTATTAGCTGTGAAGTCCTCTTCAGTCAATAAGCTACTACAGGTTAAAGAATTTGGAGTAATTGCAGAATCACAAACAATTCTTTTTAATTGATTTACTGGCCTCCACGTTGGAGGGGTTGGGTTATTTCAGTAGGGAAAAGACAACATATGGAAAAATAGAGTGCTGGATAAAATGCCACCAGTGATACTGCATGATTTGTGTATCTTAATGTGCCAAAAGGAAGATGGACAGATTGTTTTGAAGATGGAGTGTCTTTGCTGTGAGAGATCCTGGACTCCCTAATCTGTGAAGGACAAATACAAATCAATTGCTGTTAACTGCATGTAGACATATTCAAGAATAGTTAATTAGATTAATCTACCAAAGATAGTGGTGAATTTTCAGAAAGGTTGGAAGATGGAATCCAGAGCTTTCTGAGTGAGCAGTTGTTTTTTCCAAATATTATATATTATTTCAGCACAGGAGGTGCTGGATGGTCCAAAGTAATGGATAATGCAGTGTTGTTCTGCTGTTCTTAAAATCAATAAATTTCTCATCTTTCAAACAGTGGCAGAGAAAACTGGCCTATAAGCTTTCCTTGTTTTAGTGGCTTGACCAGTATATTAAAGGCCAAAACCTTTTCTCTTTGAGGAAGTTACCACTCGTGGGGAGTAGGAGAGCTGTCTCCTGAGTATTTTTTGCACTCAGAGGAGCAATGCCTTGACTTTGTTTTGAAGCTTGAGAATGCTGTTCAAAGATCTAGTTAGCCTTCTCTTTTCCACCAAGATTCCAGGAGAAGGGAATCTGCAGCATTCCTCAAGTGTAAATTGAACTTTGTTGACTATCTTTTAGATTCAGAGCAGAATAATAAGCTTGAGTACCTCTGGACTACACAGCCTTCTGTGTGCTGTTTGACAATTCCTAATTATTTCAAGTGGGTGTTCAGTTGAGCCCTCTGCTTGACAAATTATTTGACTCCCACAGATTTTTTTTTCCTTGTATTATAGAAACAGAAAAAAAATCCACAATAAAATGTATTTATAGTATAATAGTAAAAATAGAACAAAATTTTATTTCAAAATGCATATATAAACTTAGGACACTGGTGTTTGTTAAACCTCTGTAATGCAATAAAGGGTTTATAGTTATAATTTTGATTTTTATTAGGTAGAACTATCTAGTGTTAAGATCTAATACAATGGGTAGGTTTCCTCCTTTGGCTTGGAGAGACATGAGACAAACTGTTAGTAATACAATTAAAGAATAAGCAATGATTTTAAACAGGACTACTTTAAAAGATTTGCAGTTTCACCTTTGTCTGGGATGTCCTCTTGAGTCAGAGATGATTTTCTTCATTCACAAAAGACTAAAAGTAAAAAACTTCCAGTCTTGAGTATGTGTTCATTCAAAAAATTTGGAAAAGCTGCCAGTACCACAGAATTATAAAGCACCTGTGAAAGATCATACCTGACTGCTTTTCAAAGAAACAATTTGCAAGAATTTTATAAAATAAGGAATGATTTGTCCTTACTTTCTGATGTTGAGTCGGAATGACATGTAGGGTTATAATGATATGCTTATGTCAGAAATAATTTATATGCTTTTATTCAAGCAAATATAATATAACTGACGTTACAAATATTTTATCTAAAAAAAACACCAAACACTCTATAACCTGAGTCACCAGGCATTATAAATTAATATGCTTGTGTTCTACCAGGAGGAGTATCTGCAATTATCACATGTTTGTAAGTAAAGAGTGGCCCAATCCTTCTCTTGTTTTGTAGGCCATCTCAGTTACACATCAGTTTCAGGAAATGAACCTGTTGCCCAACAGGCCGCACTGTGAAATCAGTGAAAGTAAAATTAACACCCTCTTGAATTCTGGTCTTACTCTCTTGAATTCTGTTTCAGTCTAGTGATTTTACATCTTTAGCATCTTGAACTAAATCATATCTGCTTTGTTGCCACATTTGTTTTCCAGCTTTGTTTCACCCACTGGCTGCCATATAATTTAAGTCAAAATCAACACCTTTTCAAACCACCTTAAATGTCTTTCCTTTGTTTAATTTTTCCATTTTTAAAGTAAAAATATATACAAATCTTTTTTTAAATGGCATGTACAAAACAGGGGGTGTGTGCATTATGGTGCTTAATGATTAGAGCACTTGTTTGGGGTTATGGCAGGATTTCATTGTTCATGCAGAACATCTTCCACAAGATACTCAAATTTGCCTTATAGTTATGTTTTAAAAACGTGTATTACCTTGTCTCCTGTGATCATTCTCCAGATTGCTTTCATTGCTGTTGCAGGTGTAGTATGAGGTTTCTGCAATCTTTTGCACTTATTGTGTAAGATTTCTCTTGATTATTTTGAGACATTCCAGGTTCCCTGACTGAATTTCAAGTTTCCATAGTTCCACTGGATTTTGTAGGATATAGCACAAGCTTTCTTCCTTTTTACTTGTTTAGGCTGCAGTAATTGGTGCCAGAGGACATGTAATACACTCTCTAAATTCTGGCACTGTCTGTGACAAACAGTGAGGCACTGAAGCAGTAAAGTCGTGTGCTAAACAGTATCTTTGCTGAATCAAGTCAGGTACTAAGGTTGAAGTAGTGAAGTACCTTTGGGTATATCTGAAATTCAGCCTCACAGTGGCAGTGCAGGTAAACATACCTACTTTATTTAGCTTTGTTTAAGGCTTTATTTAGCTGCTGTATGGAATGGGAGCAATGGAGGTGAAGTTGTTTGGGATTTCTTCAAGCAACGTGAATGTGTATATTCTTAGAACGTCAAATGGAAACTGGGTTAAACTGGATTCTGTGGTGTCTCCTTTACAACTTGCTAAATTTAAAGCAATTTCAAGTATGCGAGTGCAGTAGTCCCACCCTTGGCTTCATTACAGGTCTGTGGGTAGTGCCAGTTACATACTGTCAGAAGTGAACAATTGCTCCTGCAAATACAGCTGTGGATTTTTCAGAGGGCAAAGCATTCCCTTCTCATCTATGCTGTGCAAAAGCTGGCATCTTTTTTTAGGCCAGCACTGATACGTTGGATATATGAGTTTTGACGACTCTCATTGTACATGGCTTACACACAAGGCCATAGGGAGAAGTGTTGTTTTTATTTCCAGAACTAGGATCAAAGACACTTACTGTATACACAAGGGTGTTCTAAAGGCTGCTGCACCATCCACGTAGTGCACCCATGCAGAGATGGGTAAAATGTGGCTCCCAGTACCTTACCTGAAATAGGTGATTTCAGTTCAGAATTATTCTGGAGTGTAAGCAGGATTGTAATTCATGAGTAACTGCTGTCTGAAACTCCATGCTTCTCTCGTGAAAGTTACTCTTACCTTTAAGCACCCACTGCTTCTCCCTGTGGGAGGCGATTTCTATTCAGTAGTGTGTAGTCTTGTCTGTCAAACCTGTTCCCAAATTGGGCTCTCTGTGATTTTCTTTTTTAGATTGGGAGAGCTTCCAGCAAATGTGATCTGTTACCAAGGGTGAGCAGAACAGCAGGATCAGAAATGTTAATGTTGCTGCTCTGGTTTGAGTGTTGTAGAGAGGTCTGGCTTACTACAGAGGCTGCTGATAAACTGAAAGGAGTTACTCTTTCACAATGGCAGTGTTCAGTGCTGCCACAACAGAAGCTATGCTGATAAGTCATGGCCATGGCTTTAATACTTTTAGATACCGTGCTGCCTTTGCTTCAGAGGCAGGAGTATTTTTTTGAAATAATAATTAAATTCTTTTCACATCAATTTATATAGTATTAGACACTACATTTTAATTTGTTCTTTCATGTCTTTGAAAATGTATTTTAAGCTTGTCTTACTTGAGAATCACATTTACTTCTGTTCATGATACAAGAGTGTAAATAAGGAAGTGAAATCAACAACCCTGTTTCTAAAGAACAGAAAAACAAAGTAACCAATCCAAAGACCTAGCCCACCACATATCACTGCACTGACTTCATTTCATTGGTGCAATTAGTAAGTGTTGTGTTTTGAGGCAGCTGAGCTTGCTTCAGGAGCCACAGAGTAGGTATATCTGATGAGTTCCCGTCTTGTTTTTTCATTTAAATTAAGGGCTGCCTGTCTGAAGGCAGATAGTGGGAAATCACACATTAATTGCTGAACCCCGTGTTTTGCTTTCCTCTGGCCACCAAGTGGCAATCTGGCATATAAGTAGTATAGCAATAATTTTGCCACGTGAATACAGGTGCTAAATGGTGGGCTACCTGTTCCTTCGTGTTTTTTTGAAATTGTAGAATTTATGTAAACTTGCAGCTTTGGAATATTTTTTCCATAATCTGGAGCATAACATTTGTTCTTTTAATGGTTTCATTTTCCAGGTTTGAGTAGCTTTACTCTTCAATTCTGTATGTGATAAAGCATTTAAGATAGTGATGGACCCACTGGAGAAGCTAATCTTTATACTCAATTTCATAAACTGACCATCATCCCTTATAGAATTTGATTATTTTTTAGTACTTTTGTTATAGCTATGCACATTCTTGGAAAACCTCATCCCAGCCAGATTTGTGAGTGGATACAAAACTCATAGCTTTTTCTAATGTCAATGTCCTGATGTTTAAATGGTACAAAGCAGTATTTTTAGTAGTTGCCCAAGCTATGATATTAGAGGAATGGATTATGTCCTGAGAAAAACTAACAAAAATAATGATTGCTCATCTCAGAAAGGGGTTGTAAAAATTCAATTTTTGTATTTTTAATATTAAGTAGTCTGACCCGGTAGTGGCATTAATCAAGTACATGTGTTTTCTGTCCTCTAGTGACTTTATTAATAGCCTGCGTTTTTTCAGA
>VWZN01015877.1:15072-25453 GCA_013396955.1 Regulus satrapa | reverse complement strand
ATACAAAACAAAAATAATATAGTAAAAAATATGTTTGTAATGTTATGCCTCTAATTATTTGATAATCGGCCTTCAGTATCTAGTACATGATAAGAAGATGTAAAAAAAAACCTGTTTCTGATAGGTGCTGTGATATAAGAATGAATTAATATTACAAAAATAATAAAAAGATAACAGATTAGATTTATCCATCTTGCCTACATTCAATACTCCATCTCAGAAAAATCTGAAGTGTCTAGATAAGCTATGAAACCAAAGGCTAAGGTTTCAAACATTGTGAGACACTTTACTAGCATGAACATTTGTATATGAAAATTTAATTACTCTTTAGTGGAAAAAAAAAAAATGTTCTGTTAACCAGAAAGGATTTACTGATGGGACACTCTTTTTTTTTTTTTTTTTTTCTGGGTCTTAGCCTTTCCAATGACTTATATTATTGCCTTGTTTCTTCAATCTAAAATGAGTAGCACAGAAAATAATCTTCTTCTATTTGCCTCATCTCCTCAATCTAATATTTACATTTGTCCCTGTTCTGTAAGGAAGCATCACAACTACACAGTATATTCTAATTCACAGAGATGGGTTAATTACCTAAAAATGCCTACAAAGAATTCCAAACAAACAATGGTTTGATCTTTATTTGCTAAATTTATTTTTTCTCATTTATTATTGGTTTGAATCAATATTAGATAATACCATTACATTTTTTTCCTAAAATATTTCTGAAAATAATTTCTTTTCTAATAATGACGTATCTGTGAATTTTAAAAAAATCTCATTTTATAAATTATATTAATGTCTCGAGGAGGGACTTAGAAGAGTTGCTTTGGGCAAAACTTTTTGAGATTAAAAAAATTAATATTTGCTTCCCAATTTTCAAACAAAATATAATTTTAGAAGTATAGTGATACATGCATATATCACTGTTATATCCACACCTATTTAATATATAAATATTGACAATGTTAGATTCACATCCGTACTAAAATTTACTTATTTATTTTAATATATTGTAAGTTGAAGGACTTTAACCTTATCTGGTATTCATTTGTTTCCATCCTTATATAAAAATGCAAACCCTTCCTCATTTAGAGCATTATGCTAAAGCGAACAGTAGCATTAATCCTTACAGAAATTTTTCTTTCTTTATTTCTGCATTTCCTGGTGCACCTGGACAGAAGGTATAGCAGGCAAGGTAAAGTAGGGAAAAATCTTATACAATCAGTAACATATTTTATTTCAACCCTAAATGTCTGCTTCATCTCACGAGGACAACATATGAGTTTCTTCTGCGGTCTTGTTTGTGATTAAATAACTAGTTATAGGCTTGTGTATAGGTATGGAAACCCACTGCTTTTTCATTTGATGTTGAGTTGTCAGGATGACTGAATTTAATAGCCATTTTTTGTGCTATAATATAATATATTATACAGTTATTTTTTTCTGTGGGTCACTTGACAAAGTTACCTGCAAATTATATTGTGTAACCCATAGTTTGGCATAGATTTAACTAGTAGCTAATTCTTGCCTTAATCTGTTTATGCAAATCATTTGCAGAATTGTGTTTCTATTACCAGAACATTCTGATAAAGTAACAGAGGGTTTACAAAAAACTGAGAGCCAAAGAGACAAATTGTTTTCATCTCATTATGATACTTTAATTTCCATGCCTTTTATTTTGAATAAAATAGGACAGTGTATATTGCTAACCCAAAATAATCGTATCTATAGAGAGTGCAAAACAGTGTCAAGAGCAATGCTAAAACAATAAAATCTAGTACAAAATTGTCTTCAGTCATAGATGAACTGCAAGCTGATATTGTATTTGTAGGTTAAATCATAGGTAGCTCTTTATTATCCATTCATGTTCTATGCAACACCTGTTTCATCGCCTATGGATATCGTCAGCTTTCTTAAAAAGAATTGTAAGCAGACCACCAGCCTGCATTCTATTCTCAGCTCCCATAGCAATCAAGAAAACTTCAGGAGGTACCACATATTCTCTTCCTTTAATAGAACAAGATGTATCAAGTGTATTGGAAAAAAGAAGAACACACAAATTCTATTTTTCATATGTACATATACTTAAATCAAAGAGTAAGACAGTAGGAGAGAAGTAACTGGGGCAAGAGTCAAAAAGAGAAAACAAAACAAAAACCAAGACAGAGATAGAAGTAGAAAATAGGCATTTAAGAGAACTTAGATTTATCAAATCTACTTAGCAAAGGCTAGTACTGGAAATTTTTTATTATACATTTCAGGATAAGCACTTTTAATTTTAGTCTTTGATATGACTGGCTTATAATTTTCATTTCACCTTTTAGAAGTAGCTTCTTTAGCTAGTTACATTGTTGACAATGCAGTGTTCTAACACTTCTGGGGATTTTTGGCCAAGAGAGCATGTTGTGAAGTCAGTGTTAGTGGAAAGGTGGGAAGAGTTTCAGGAGTCAGTGACATATCCTCCTATAAAGCCAACGGCTTTGTTACATTGAAGGTTGGGACCGTGTAAAAACTGAAAAGTTTGAAATTTAAAAGAAAACACAGTTTCTTAAGTGCATTCTAGGGGAATTCTAAAACAATTGATTGCATTGTAAGGGACCAAAACCTGCTTTATTGTCAATTTATTTCGTCCATAAAATCTGTAATATCAGAAAAGCAGTCTTACAGCTTTTGCATGTCTTCCAGCACTCTGGGATAGAGGGAAGAAACAGAAGGCATAAAAGTAGCCATAATACTCTAAGTAAGAGAAGATAGTTAGGTAATTTACTTTCAGAGATACATTGTGACAGAATTATTTATGGATATATATTAGTTGCGCTACTGGGCCAGAAATAGAAACCATATAGTCAAAACTCTGTGTACAAGAGAAGGGAAAAGCAAAAGTTTCATAAAAAAAAAAATAATACTACATTGAAAACATATAAGTCCTATATAAGATATCATCATGATTGCCAGATTTTATATAATATTTTAATCTTTGAAGTGTGGAATTTAATAACTTTTATTTTTTAAATTATTAACTAAAACAGTAAATATTCTTGTAAGCAAATTTTCAGTGATGTTTGTCAGAAGAAAATTATGAGCTCTTGAGTTCAAAATCATTACCAAATGTTGTCTATGTTTATCCTTCTTTCTTGATCTCTGGTGGAGTAGACATATCCAAATTATTGATTTCTTAAACTGCATGGAGGAAAATATTTACCTAAACCCCATTAAACTTAAGTTCATACTCTTTTATGCAACTCATAATATTCAGCCCTGTTTTGACTCTACTTATTTGCTTAGTTCCTGCAGAAAATTATTTTATACTTAATTAAACAGTGTGTGAGATAAAATTTTCTTAGCTATTTAATGTTTCCAAATTAAATTAAATTTGTTTAGTTTTTGTTGAGCTTTGAGGCAGGTAGGAAAAAAATTATACTCATATATCTTGTTCAATCAGCTAATTCCTGATTTCTTTTTGTAATTATTTGTCTTACTCTTCTAAGACATATTTTAAGGTTAATAAATAATCCTTCAATGATTGTTTAGAAAGATTCCTCCGCTCTTTGATCATGTCATTGTCCTTTTTTTTTTTTTTTTTTTTTTTTATATATTTTTTTTTTTTGAACTTTTTTTAAANTTTTTAAATATCTTTTGATTCTGAACTGTCTGATACACACATTGTCTGTCACAAATATTTTAAACCTGTAGCCACATTTCAATAAGGTCACCGCAGTATTCTTTGTATGTTTCATTTCTTCATCCCCTATATATTCTGGTTTCTTACAAGAGGTATTTCATTATATTTGTACAAGCAGTGGTTTCTTCTGTGCTGTCAACAGTAAATCCAAGGTTATTTTCCTGGCTAGTGCTGTTAACTGAAATAGTCGTACGATATAGCAATAATTTGAATTCTTACCCTGTCTGCATTTCTTCATTTTTATCAATAGTAAAATTTATTAGTAATTCTTTTTCTCATTTAATTGCCACCTTAAATATTTCAAAATTTTCATAGCTATAGCTGGTCCTAAGTAACTGAATTTTTTTTTGTCTTCTGTAAAGCTTGCTGAATAGTACCCTAAATTTCAAATTTTAAAAAATATTTTTAAAATAAAAAGCTTAACATTAAAAAAATAAGAGGCTTAACATTGATTTGAAATAATATTTATTTTTTACCTTTTTATGCTGGCTAAAAGAGATGGTTCGCATTCCATCCTGGTTTTTAAATTTAGAACATCTTACTCCATAATAGTCTTCCTGCTGCCTATAGCTCTGCTTTCATTGAAAGAGTGACTTCCAAACTTGGAAGAATTTCTCAAAACCTAACATTTTTTATGTTTTATTCATTTGTATTGTCTCTTTGCATGTTACAACATAGTAGTAAATATGTTTACTGAAAGTAATTGAGTTTTACATATACATATACATATCAATACATATCAATAAAATACAGGAATCAAAATACAGACTAACCATGATCATATGGACAATGCAGTGTGAAGGATCAGTGTTCTGAAATACCAGTGAAACTGTTTATTTTCTATTTCTGTGTAAAATCCAGGAGAAAATTCAGCAGAAAATAGAAGAGCCTTGTAAAACTGTTAGCTAGAAAAAAAAAGATCATATAGTTTAAAAGATTTTACCGGCATGTTTTTAAGGGTTTGCTGTATTTTTTATTTTGTTTTGTTGTTTTGCTTTTTTTCCCTGTTTTTTAAGAGGCTTGCTAGTTATTCCAAAAAATGTGAAGAAGTGATGTTCTTTTTAGTTTGTTTGTTTGTTTTGTTTTGTTTTGTTTTTTTTAACAGCATCTCCATTAGTTGAGCACTCACCACATAAGACAGGAAACTATTGCAAAATGTATGCTATTTAATTGAGAATTAGCAGGAGTCCTACCGGATTAGTGAAGAATGGGGAATTTTGCAAGTTCTATTTAAGAATACAGTGACTGAGGCCATTTTAAGATTAACATTTCCTGACTGATAGCATTATATATTCAAGGCCCATTCTGTCACCAGTCTTTAGTAATCTGTAGTAATTACTAACTCTGTGTAAACCCCATTCTGAGCTATCATATATGGGAGGATCTTTATTTGGTGAAGCCCTCAAAAACCCCCAGGAAGTGTCAGAAGATTTAAGCTAGAAATTTTTTGTTCAAGTGGAAATGTTTTAGAGGAAAAATAGGGCAACAAACGAGTGCAAGGAATGCAAGGAACAAGGGAATGAGAAAAACAGGACAACAAACGAATGCAAGGAATAAGGGAATGAGAAAAGTAGGGCAATGAACGAGTGCAACGAATGAGTGCAAGGAATGAGGGAATGAGAAAAAAAGAACAATGAATGATTGGGCAAACAAAGAAGCTTCAGGAGCTTTACCGGCTGGGCCCACTGCTGGACAGTTGTGGCTTCGGCTCCGTTTTCACGGGGGCCCGCCTCTAGGATGGGAGTCCGGTGAGTGGCCGTGGTGGCCAGGCGTGGCAATAGGGCCAGGGGAAACCAGGCTAGGTCTTGAGCTCTGCCTCCCTCTCCCGGTGCTCTGCAGGTGGCCATCAAGTGCGTGGCCCAGGAGAGCATCCTGCAGTGGGCTGAGATGGTGAGTGAGCGGGACCAGAGGTGCAGAGCGGCTGTGACGGGCAGCGATAAGCCTGGGGCCCTGACATCAGGACGTGGGGATGGTGAGGGGAGTGGGCGTGGGCTCAGCACACTGAACACCAGGTGGGGCTGGGCAGGGGGGCATCTTGCAAGCATCCTCTGGGCAGGAGTAAACCCAAGGAAGCACGGGAGGCTGCCCAAGGGGGCACGGGGGTATCACAGGCTGGGGGCAGCACAGCCACAGGGCAGCATCCAGCCTGCTGGAGGCATTGTCTCCTCCTCCCAGCCTGATGCCACCTGTGTTCCCATGGAGATCGTGCTGATGGAGAAGGTGGGTTCTGGCTGCCACAACATCATTCAGCTCCTGGACTGGTTTGAGCTGCCTGACAGCTTCCTGCTGGTCATGGAGCGTCCGGAGCAGTGCCAGGATCTCCTGCACTTCCTGCTGGAGGAGGAGTTCCTGGGAGAGGAGATGGCATGCTGGCTGTTCTGCCAGGTGCTGGAGGCCATGCGGCATTGCACCTCCTGAGGTGTCC
This sequence comes from Regulus satrapa, assembly GCA_013396955.1. Taxonomy (NCBI): domain Eukaryota; kingdom Metazoa; phylum Chordata; class Aves; order Passeriformes; family Regulidae; genus Regulus; species Regulus satrapa. The sequence continues at coordinate 19,346 of VWZN01015877.1, read as the reverse complement.
TGCACTGTGATGTCAAGACAGAGAACCTCCTCCTGGACCTGGACAACGGCGACCTGAAGCTCATTGACTTCGGTTGCAGCACCTTGCTCCAGGAGCAACTCTTCACACAGTTTGCTGGTGAGCCAAATGCCCCCTGTGCCAGGCACTGCACATACCCATTCCCTCCTCAGCTGAGGGGGCAGATGCCCTGTGGCATGGGACAAATGCCGTGCCCCAGGAGACAGCTGCCAGCCTTGCCAACATAAAGGGGCTGCCAAAGCCAGGTCTTGGCCCCTTGGCTTAGCAGGCCTACAAGGACTTGGGCTGGTCTGCTGATCTTCTCTGCCTTGCAGAATGGATGCTTTAGCCAGTTGGCTGGGAGATGCAGCATGGCCTTATGGGAAAGTTGTGGCCACTGTTGCAGCCCGTGCCCATGACAGGGGGCTGGCACCAGGGTCTGGAAGGCAGCAGCCTGCACCCGCACAGCACCACCTGTCTCCCCTAGGAACACACATGTACAGCCCACCTGAGTGGATCTGCCTTGGCTGCTACCATGGCCATTCAGCCACCGTCTAGTCCCTGGGTGTGCTGCTGTACGTCATGGTCTGTGGGAATATGCCCTTCCTCCAGGACCATGACATCATGTCGGGGCAGCTCTTCTTCAGGCAGCATGTCTCTCCAGGTTTGTATCCATCTTCACAAGGCAGGCTTTGGCAGATGGCAGTGCACAGCCTGGCAGGGCCCTCACACAGCTGTGAAGGAAGCCAATCTCCCTCCAGGGCTGGCTGCAGGAGGTGATCCCTGAGGGACTCAGTGTGGCACACTTGGCTGAACACGTGTGCTGCCATGCCGCTCTCCCGCAAAGGGCAGCTCTGGGCACACACAGCATGGCCCGGGTTCTGCAGGTGCCAGAAGCAGTCAGGCAGGAGCCTTCTGTGAGTGACTGGTGCTCTCTGGCTTCTCTCTCCAGAGTGCTGACATCTGATTTGCTGGTGCTTGTCCAAGCATGCCGCGGACTGGCCAGAGCTGGAGGAGATCTTGTGTCACCCTTGGGTGCAGGGTGGGCATCTTTGATGCCTTCCAGGAACCTCCACAGCACCCAGTTACCAAGCCCCATGCAGGACTGGGGGCCCAAAAATAAGAGATTCAAACCCATTCCAGGCTGTCAAGTCTGGTCCTTGTTAGCAACCTCAGTGGAAGAAACTTCTTGGCAAAAGAGGTAATCAGAGTGTTTCCTTCAGCCTTTGTCAAGCTTTTGATGCCTCTCCTTCAGACAGGTGGGTTTGTCTGCCAGAGCACAGAGGGAGGAAACCCTTAGCACAGGGCTGCCTGCTCCCTCAGAGCTGTGGCTGTCAGCGGGACCTGCTCAGCACTGAAGATGCAGATGGCCAGGAAGAGCCTGAAAGCAAAGGTGTGAGCCCAGCCCACAGCAGCACAGCAACCATAGAAGGATGCATCCCAGTAGTGAATATCTTGGTTCTGCCAATTCCCAGTCCATGGTTGCCGGGATACTGCTGTTATGCCACAGAAGAAGAGGCTCAGAATTCTGCTGGACCATGTGCTGGTTTGAGATAAACTCTGTCCCCCATGGAAGTAAGGGACGCTAACAATCCAGCTAGAAAGAGCGACCCACCTCTGTGAGATATACATTTTAACACAAAGAAGCCTGGGAAGGAAGCTCTCTTTCCTCCCGGCCAGAGCTGAGGTATCTTCTGGGCCTGGCTGTGCGCAGTTGGGCTGGGCAGGCCCAGGCCAGGTTGGGTCATGCCATGCAGCCTTTGCCACAGGATCAGCTCCTCCTCTCCCCTCAGCTATTCCAGAGGGGTCTGCAGTGCAACAGGAATGCTGCTGGAACCACTGGGCAGCAGAGGAGAGGTCACAGTGCCCTGGCCAGGGATGGGTCAGGCCTTTTCCAGATATTTTCAGCCAGGCAAAGCTGAGCCATCAATTTTATCATCAAAATGTCCCTGCCCTAGTTCGAATGTTTAAGATCACAAGTGACCGAGACAGAGAAATTGTAGCCTCCTGCCTAAGTTATCAACATACCACCCTGCCATCCTTGGAGACTGGGGTTAATCCCCAAGGCCTCGAGAGCCTACAACTATGGCAGACCAATGTAACTCATTATGCCCCATTTGGAAGGCTGAAGTACATACATGTCTCAATTGACACTTTTTTTTCTGGGGCCATGTTTGCATCAGCCTACACAGGAGAAATGGCCCGGGATATAATAAAGCATTTCCTTCTGGCATTTTCCACCCTCCAGGTCCCTCAAGAAATAAAAACAGATAATGACCCTGCATACACCTCAGCAAATTTTAAAGCTTTTATCAATCAATGGGGCTTGAAACACCCCAGCGGCATCCTTCACAATCCTCAGGGTCAGTCCCTCATAGAGAGAACTCCTGCTAACCTTAAGATAGTACTTGAACAACAAAGAGGACTGAGAGAGACTCTCTCTCTAGTTGAGAGGCTCTGTAAAGCACTTTATGTTATCAACTTACTAAAAAATTCATTTAAAGAGCCTCAACCTCCCATCACATGGCACTTCTCCCACAGCTCCTGAGCCCAGCTGTTGGAGAAGCCGCTGGTCCTGGTTAAAGATTTGGAGACCAAACAAATCCAAGGTCCATTCCCACTTATCACCTGGGGGAGAGGGTATGCATGTGTTTCCACAGACAGTGGCCCAGGGGGATTCCAGGAAGAAATGTAAAGCCCTTCTTTGATACTACTCAAGAGACATCTACCTCAAATAAAGACCTACTGGACTCTTCTCAAGAAGAACAGTAGGCTGCTGAGACATGGAAACGCAGGAAGAGAAAGAAGCAAAAACTGCCAAACATTATTGCACGCCTCCTCAATTCCAGAAGATACTTTGTTCCACCCAGACATTACATTGACACTGAATAACACCAGACTGTAACTGTTACAGTCTTTTCTTCCCCAGTTGTAGCTCTCTTGCTTTTCCCTTTTCATTCCTCTTTCCCACTATACCCTCTGTTTCTCTTTAGTAAATAAAAGCAGGGGAGAGAGTGAGGAAGGGATTCTTATTTAGGTTTGACAGGGTCCAGGGTTTTGTTCTGTGTTTTGTTCCCTTATGTTATGTCCTTTATACCTATAGCCCACCACCTCAGAGGACTTAACATGACTGCCAACCTCATAAGGTTCTTGATCTGCATCATGCAGACAGCTACAGCTTGGATCATCCCTCAGCCAAAGGAGAATATGTGGACCACATTGGCAAAGACCTTTCACCAGGACAACATGTGCCTCTCCATGGAAAGTGCCAGCAACCCCTAGCCTTGTGCCTGGTAGGAATTCCCTTAAAACCCAATTATTTTCTTCACAGGGAAGAAACCCAACTCAGCGGATACTTGTGACAAGTGAATGGGGATTCTGCTGCATGTATCAGCAGAACCCCAAGAACTGGAACTACTAGGGATCTTCCAAGGCCATTTACTGTATTAGGTTCTGCTTTAGACAGATGGACGAAATAAGGCCTCTTGTAGATTATGGAACTAGGAAAGATGTTTCACCCACCAAAAAAATTTATAATCTAATCAATTGGTGCAATTACACCAGTGATACACTTTCTGTGTCCTCTCAATATCCCAAAGAGGGTCATGGTGTCGGTCTTCCTTCCATGGTTGGCAGTAGGCCAGGCCCTCAGTGAGATTTCTCACCTGGAGTGTTGGCTTGCTAAGTAGGCCACCGTGACATCAGCCACCCCCAGTGATCTATTAAAATATGAGCAAACTACCGGACATGCAACCCTGCAGAACAGGACAGCCATTGATTTTCTCCTGCTTTCCCATGGCCATGGCTGCAAGGACTCTGGAGGGCTCTGCTGTTTCAATTTAACATCACACAGCTTGTCCATCCAAGCCAACTTCCAGAAGACTAAAGTGCAGGTCAAAAACTTGCAGTTAGAAAAGCAAACATCTGACTGGATGAACTCTCTCTTTGGATGCTGGGGTTTGCCAGAGTGGGCTTCTTCTGTTATAAGGGGAGGCCTAATTTTAGTTTCCTGGCCAATGCACCAATTAATGTAGTGGTTTCAGTGGTATCTAAATGTCTACGTACTTGCTAGAATCACTTATTTATTTCTTGCTGTGAGATAGGACCAGGAGAAAGAGCAAAACAGGCTTAAAACTTCAAAAAGAACAAAGGAAACTTTATTGACAGATTAAACTGGGTTATGGGAATTAGAATAAAACTTTTAGAACACTTCTCTTTCCCCCAATACCCTTCTTTCTTCCCCACAAGCACAACTATGTAGAGGAAAAAAAAAAAAA
>VWZN01015876.1:22102-34340 GCA_013396955.1 Regulus satrapa | reverse complement strand
GAGCAGGAGGTTAGAGAACAGTAATTAATAGCTTATTTGTTTTGAAAAGACAAGCACTAAAAAGTATGACCTTTCATTGACACTTTTCTGCAATGGTACATTAATTATTGCTGAATTGCAGTGGGTCTGCTCTGGGAACACAGGACATTCTCATTAATACTGGACAAGTTTACTATGGTCACGACTTTTATAGCAAATGCCTAATGCTAAATTAAAGGACTATTTGGCTCTTGGTCTGATATGTCCAGAAATCTTAATAGAATTTCTCTCTGTGAAATATTTCTTGCATTCAAAAATTAGTAATTCTCATGGTCCAAGGAGCTGGCAGAATTTAATTAAAGAAACAGAATGAAAAAGACAAAATTGAGAACTTAGATACACTGGAAGAGGTTTTTTATCTGTCTGTTATTTTTCTTCAAAGTTTTCACAACAGTTTTTGCAAAGTTCAGTTCTTCAGTCCATTGAAGTCAATGAACAAGTCTTGAACTCTTAAATAAAAAAGATCCTGATGAAGATCACACTGCATTGATTCAACCTGAAGGCAATGGTGCTGAGAAGTAAAACATGACAATGTGAGATACAAAGAGATGATGTGACAAAGAAGATGCGTCCATTGCTGTAGCTGATTCACTAGGGATTTGTTTCTGTTTTTATCCTTCAAATCTTACCTTGCTTCTTTCGCTCTAAATCAGCCACATCAGAATTTGCTAGACTGTCAGAATAAAGAGGTTCCTCTGTAAAGGTGCTTGGAAAACAAGGCATTTCCACAGAATGCAGAACCTCCTTTAGGAAACCTCAAAAATAAGTAGTCTTGGGAAATCTTGACATCATTGTAAAAACATTTACAGTTTTTTTTAACTTTTGAAGAGTCCTAAAAGTATGACACGATTCTCCAGTGTCCTCTCCTGCTCATTCACACATGTTCTCCGCATACATAAGGCCTACTCTTTTCATCCTAATGTAGCAATAAGGATAATCTCTCCCTTAAGAGAATAGTCATTTTGTTGGAAGAAGAGATTTTGGGGTGTACTGTTAAAGCACAGAGGACACAGTAGTCACCTCCAAATATAATATCAATTATTTGGTCTGGTGCTTCTAAATGTCACCCATGGGAGGGCAGGTAGTCTTCACAAGGGCTAGAGCTAGTAAAAACTGTAGTCCCAAGTCTGCAACTCCCTTGATGACATTTAGTCAGAAACTTGTTTCAGATGTTCAGCAGGATAAGATTGGATGGGTTGCTCTAGAGCTAGCTAAAAGGAAGAAAAGATTGCAAGAGTAACCACAACATCATCTGAACTCCTGAAACAATTTCTCATTAAAGTTTGCTTTTCTCATATCTTACAAATATCTTCAGAGAACATGTGTTCCACTTGTATTTTAATTTTAAAAACCTTTCAGATGCTTTCCTTATAGCATGATTTTTTTTATTTTTATTTTTTCCCCAGACAGCAGTGCCTCACTGCAAAGCCATGTCAAAGTGGTGAATTTTGCAGGGAGCAGATTATCCCCATAGAGACACTGAAGTGTTCTTAATACCTGTTTTGAAAACCGCCTTTTGAAGCATACACTGTTTTTCTCTTTGGTAAACAATTTCTTTTCTTCTTCTAGGCATAGTACAGAATACAGGATGAGTAGCCCATCTAAACAGTCTTCAAATGTGAATTAATTTGATATTAATTAATTATTAATGAAAACTTACATGTCTTGACACAATAACAAAGAAGTGTTTGGGCTGAGATTCCAACCTATCAATGCCTAAAGGAGAACAGCAGAAAGTAACATGATCTCCATGATCAGCTAAGGCCTTTATTTGGTTTTGTTGTACTCCAGGGCAGCTGTGGCACAAGAGGAGGTTGACAGAAGTGCCTGGGACACAAGCCTCCACAGCAATGAGGCTGCCAGCCCACTTTTCCAGACAGCTGATCTCTCACTCTACTGCAAAACATTCACACATTCTCTATTTCTGTAAGCAGAGAACCAATTCTTAAATCACATCTTAAGCCTCTAATTTAGAAGTGACATAACCTGAATTCCACTTCAACTGTGACTCAACCAATATTTTCCTGAATGTGCCACTTGTATGTAAATGGCCCACCAAATGGTCCAAGGGCAGATTATTTATAATTCTCTCCAGAATGAAAAAAACTGTCCCTTATCTGTGCCTGTAGCCACATATGGTCTAGTTTTCTTCTAGATAAATGCCTACAAAAAATCAAAAAGGCACTTTTCAGTAAATGTCAGTTTAACACCCTGGCTTCCTTTCGTTTCCAGATAAGAGAAATTTAGCTCCATGGGTTTTTGCACAAATTCTTTCTGTGACCAAGAGATTGTCAGCCGTCATTCATGTGTCAATAGACCAGAACTGCTGTTAGCACTGACATCAATAATTTCTTAGGTACAATCACCATAATTCATCAAGGTTATATAGCTTGTGTCCAAACTTTAATCCTTGATGGTCCAAAAGTTCATAATTTAATCAGAAAGTCTGTCACACAAATACTTGCCTATCACTTCAGTTCAGTCTCAAGTAATCCCTAGACACTTCTGACATTACTTCCTGCTCATTGATATTCTCTTGCTCTTTGTCTCCTACTTCTCTTATTTTCCTTATTTTTTTGCTCAAAGTGGCTACTGCAAACTCAAGCAGAGCTGCCTCCACTTCCATAAGAAGTCCTTCTTGTTTCTAGTGCAAAACCTCAGGGAACTATGTAAATTTTCTATTATTTCCATTCCCATGTTAAGAATGTAGCATAAGAGTAACATTTAGTGACAAGTAGAATGTCTTTTTGTAGGAGGAAAATTTTGGACTGGATGATCAAAAATACTCATTTAACTTTATTTCAGTTTTCTAAATATAGGAGTGCAACTGCTTTCAAGATATCCTCAACATTTTTTTTTTTTTTAATAAAAAAGTAGTTAAAATACAGATAGATATAGATATAGATGTAGATGTAGATGTAGATGTAGATGTAGATGTAGATAGATTATATAGATTATATAGGTGATATAGATATAGAGAGATAGAGATTAGAGATAGAGATAGATAGAGATAGAGAGATAGGATAGATGAAATTAAATTCTTGGCCCTTAGCATGTTAAACTGGAAAAATCCCATTATGGGAAAAGAAAACATGACAGAGCAGAATTTGTCTAGCCAGAGCCTTCTTAAATTGAGAGAGCAAACCTGACCCTAGAAGATATATAGATGTAATGCAACAAAACAGCAAAACAGCTTTAGAAATGGTGGCATGAAACTTCTCCCATACCCCTTCAGAGTTTTGGCAATATGAGTAATGAGGACCCTGAGCAGCAGTTATCCCCTGGTTTGTGCTATTCTGACTGTATCAATGATTTATTAGAGTCACCAACAAGGAATATATGTGTTTTATCCACTTTCTTTCAGCTTTATAAAACATATGGTATTCCCCAAATAATTACATTTTTATAGTTAAACTGAACCACCTAGACACAGCACTAGCTATCTGTACACTGACACAGTATTGGCTTTGAAGATGATTAGGCCATGAAATCCTTCTCTCAGGGAGGAGAGATTGTGAGATTGGACCTTGCTTTGTGCTTTAGAGAGATTCATTACTGGAAGTATTGACCGGATTTAGGCTAAGGATTAAACTGGGTCACAGACAGGAGAGATATCATTCCCCAGAAAACCACATCTGCAGCTACTGGTTTATGAAAAAGGTTTCACTAAAGTGAAAGCTTCTCCCTTTTAACTAAGTAGAAGCAGCCATTACTGCTCTTACCACATGGAACACTTTAATGAATACAGCTGCCCACAGATTTCTCTAGTGCTAATAACCCAGACCAACAATTGCTGGTTGACCAGAATGTTGCAGAGGTCATGGCTGTGCAATGGCCTCCTGTCCTACTTACCTGGTGTTCTCACCTAATGGCACTGCTTTGAGCACACATCAGGCCTTAGAGTGGCCTTAGGGTTACTTAAAATCTGAGCAAAATCTGAGCTGAGTGAAGAGATGTTTAACTTAGTATACTGTTTACTTGTTTCTCAGATTCAGCCAAAATGCACTTCCCCACCGCCAGCGCAGCAGTGCACTTTACAAACCTAGTGCACAGTGCTGAAACATCTTGCATCATCTCTATGCTAGCAGCACCACCATATAGCATGGTCATTATTGAAATACATTATTGAAATACAGATGTGTTCTTCCAAACATTCAAAGGAAAAATATGGTTTTGCAGCTTTACTGACTGACTGCTTGCTTAATTTTTCTGTTTATTCAGACACTCATTTATTACCTCACCTTTAAGCCACCTCACAGCTCTCGTGCTAGTTGGCTTCTGCTTCTCCACCAGCAAACACTTCTTCACATGTTATAAATGCTCTGCAGTAGGTATCATTTGGAGATTGATTTTGACTTTTTTGCCATGGCTAGGAGACATATAGAAAAGCTTCAAGCATTTCTAGACATGAGCCTCATTCTCTGCAATCACAAATGTTTAGTTAAAATAGTGTCACAAGCAAAATCTTCCTTCTGCTGTTTTAAATTTGTTGTTATTTTTATTTATATATTCAGTTCAATTTACTTATCATTGTATACAGCAGTGCATTTTATAAAGAATACCCCTTTCAATCAGTAGCAAAATCAAAAATTCCTACTAAAGCAATTCAGAGTGAATTTTTGGTTTGTCCCAGTAAATAACCAAGATGCAGCCTTTCTAACTTTAATGTTAGTCAAAATGCCAGGGCATGAGGAGGTTTCTTCAAAAGAGACTTTGGAGTCTTTGTTTTTTTCCTCCCTGAATAAACCCAGTAAATCCCCAGATATAAGAGTTGTTGGAGCAAGGCAAAACTGAGAAGGATCTTCTTAATAATACTAAGTCTATCAAGCTTGAATTTTGCATCTGCCATAGAGCTATGAATACCTCCTTAAAAGGACTAAATAGGCATCAAAAAAGTGGCTTTTGCTCAGTACCTGGAGAAAGTTCAGCCTGGGACAGTCCTAACATTTCACATTGTCCTGGAAGCAGTGAACTAGAAATCTAAATCTTAAAACAATACTTTAATTAACTGGACATGCAAGGGACAGAGAAGAATTTAACTATTAAGGCTGGATATATGACAGCATCCAATTTATCCTCTTAGACATGAAGACTGAACCAACCTCAGCCAGTCAGAGCATGGTGTTAATAATGTCAAGGTTGTGGTTTTGATCACTATATGTGCCATATACTTAAGAGTCAGATTCAATGATCCATGTGGGTCACTGCTCAGTTAGAATATTCTGTGATTTTTGACTCACTGATACTGTATAGAGTGAGCTGGAGATCAGGTCCAGCCAAAGCACTGAAGGAGACAAAGACCAATGGTGAGAAGAAAAATGAAACTGAGTCTGCTTCAAAACCTTCACTTTCTTCCAAACTCCCTAACTCACATATCAGGCTCAGTAGCTACTATATTCTTTGTCTGATTGATGTCTCTGTGGTAAAGTATTCTCTGCAGGAACTGTAGGATGGATGAGTTCTGTCCTAGGACAGGAGTTATGCAAATCTGCCTATTAGTTACTGGACAAAGAAGTGCATTAGAGAAGAGAAAAAGAGAACAAACAAGCTGGTTTGAATTCTGACCCCTCTCTTGGTGCATAGAGATAGCTGGCAGGCCATCTTGGTAAAGCCAGTTTTGAAGACTGTTCAGCTCTCAGAGGCTGCCCAGGGTTTAAGATGGTGTCAGATGGCCAATGCTGTCTTGTAAGCAAATACAGAGCAATTTCTAAGCAACATCATGAGAGTTGAGGTTTTGTTTCAACTTATCCTCAAATGTCAGCTAAAAAATCTGTATCTTTCTTAGTAGTTCATTTATATTTCTGATTCCAGAAACAAAAACCTTTGTAATACTGTATTGGATCTGACTGAGGTAAAGTTCACAGCCCTCACAGTGCTTTGCCCTGGTTGCTTGGCAGGGTGTTGATAACACTCCAGTGCTTTGGCTACTGCCGAGCAGTCCTGTCCCTCTGACATTCCCCCACACCAAAGGGCTAGGAGGGGACAAGGTCCTGGGAGGAACCATCATGCATGCTGAAGCTTGACTTCCCAGGAAGTGTCCAGACTTTACTGATGATGGGAAGTAGACACAGACTTTTTTTGTATTCTCTTTAGCTCATGCCGATCTCTGTTTATTGCTTTCTTTTTAGGGATGGAATGTGTTAGTTTGGCACAGCCTAGTTTTTGGTAGTGGGGGATCCACAGAGCTGTTTTCTGTGAGCCGCTGTTAGAAGCTTCCACCCTGTCCAGCAGAGCCAGTGGCTGATGGCTCTGAAGACGGACAGGCTGCTGGCCAAAGCTGGGACAATTAGAGATGTTGGCAATGTCTCTGTGGATGCCTGAAGGAGGCTGTAATCCCATGGGAGACCCCGTGGAGAGATGTGGGCCCTGCTGCCAGGCTGGAGCAGTCTGTCCTTGGGGGATGCACCCCATGGAAGAGTGACCCACACCACAGCTGTTCTGGGAGGACTATCTGTCCGTGGGAGGGACTCACACTGCAGCAGCTTTGAGAGGACAGCTGCTCATGAGATTTGGAGTCATGATGGAGAAGTTCACAGAGAACTGTGTCCCTTTGGAGGGACTCCATGGTCTCACAGGAGAATGACTGCTCTCCTTGAGCAGGGGAAGAAAACCTTGGTGACGAACTGACCAAAATCCCCATGTCCTGTCTCCCTGCACTGCTGGCAGGAAAGAGGGAGGGGCTGGGGAAAGAAAGAGTGTTCAAAGGGCTTTATTTTTCATTATCCTCCTCTGATTCTGTTAGTAATAAATTAACTTTGAATTCACTTTGTCTCTCTAAGTTGAGCCTATTTTTTCATAGGTGTGTTTTCTCCCAGTCCTTAACTCATGGCCCCTTCATTAATTTTTTTTTTTTCTCTCCTCTGCCCAGCTGTGGTAGGGGAGGGTGAGGGAATGACTTTCATGGGTACCTGGAATTTGGTCAGTGTCAAACCATGACAGCTACAAATCTTATTTCTAAAGTAACCTTTGGAAACTTTAGGTCATCAAACTCACCAAACTATTTATCTTGCTTCTCTGCCAGTTAGCATGCTGGAATAATGGTTCAATTCCCATCAAAGCTAGAGAGAACACTTCACAGTTGGTTCTCATGATAGTTAAAAATAACAATAGTTCTGTAATTTCAGGATTGGATTCATAGCATTTCACGCTTAACAGCTTACCTTGCTAACAGAAAAAATTATAGTCCTTCTTGCAGTGAAAGCTACTCTCCATTATAAATTACTGAAATTAGCCTTTAAAATCAGCTAAACCATATATGCAAGCCCTTTTGGCCATATTAGTATATGCTGGGTTGGCCTTTTCCTTGAGACATGTTTCTCTTACATATATAGAAATTTGTCCAGACATAAACTTGTAGGAAAGGAACCTTAAATATTTGGCTTGGGATAACTAGTCTGATTTAAAAATACTAAGAAAATCAAGCAATTATTTGGTTGCAAAATAGAAAGGGGTGAAATCCCTCTGACATATGAAAGTGTAGTTATATAGGAGACAGGCATTTTGCAGGGCTAAGTGAATTTCCCTCAGAGAGCAGGGTTAGCTGCTATATTTAAAGTATAATACTGAAGATGAAAATGTATTTACATGTAGTGGCACTTCAGAAACTACTAAGGACACATACTAGAAGGGCAAAACAGTGAGATGAGTCTGTGTATACCAAGGTCTTTTAAAAAGGAGAAAAAATTAATTGACAAATTATGTACAGTAAGTTTTAAAAACTGAGTTTGCCTAACTTCATCACATATTCAGCTAATATCACTGTATGTGGTATTGCACAAACTGAGATTTAATGTTGCAGAATCCTGTTTACTCGGGGCCTGAATCTAACGAATTCTCACTGCCTCCATGTGTCATGGCTTGCTAATCATCTTCTCCACAGGCAGAGGAAAGCTATCCTTTCCTGGATAAATCCAACAAATCCCCTGTGGGATGTTTTTTACTACTATTTTAACAAAGTCTCTTTTATGTGACAGATGCAACTTGAAGCTTCTTTCATGTTGGTGTTTTAGTTTCCTCTTCCACAATCTAATAGGTGGAAATTTTGATGAAATAAGCTGAGAAGCACAAACTGAATCTTTGAACCTACAGTGATGAACAGTTTCAAAGCTTTTGCAAGGCACACACCTGGGGTATGAGATTAAGATCTTCTTTTGTAGTTCATTCCTACTTCCATACATCAATTCCTCCTAAACATGCAGTAAGTACAAGAAATGTAACTCTGCCTGTTAAAGCAGATATGAAAAACATAAAGAGTCTCCTAAAGGCCAGACATACTGCAGTCCAAAGGCTAGGGTGAAAAATCCATGTGTACATGGCAGGTTCACTAGGGAACTAAACCAGCAAATTATCAAGCATTCTTTTAATTTATGACAAGTGGGCGAAAAGGCATTATTCTTTTGCACAAGCATTCAGAAGAGTACTCAAACCAAGGTTCTTTATTGAAAGAACAGAGTTGCAGCAGGCTCACTCCTATCCAAGCATGAACAGTCCAGGTCTAAAACCAGATCTCTATAAATCATTCCTGTTGCTTGTATTGAAACTGATTTGCTTTTATTGAAACTGGTGCAAAAAATCCAATGGATTTCTTTCAGTGAGAAGATGTGTGAGTATTTATTGTCCCCAGGGAAAGGAAAATCGGGTGCAAAGCACAGCTTGCACCAAAATAGTTGGCTAACTTCAGCTGCCAGAAGGTTTAATGAAAAACAAACAATATATGCTGTAATAACATATCAGATTGTAACTTTTTTTAAGCATATCTGAAGTCTTCAAAGCATCAGTTTGCTATATTCCTGTATGACTTCAAAATTCTCTGGACATAGTTTGTGAAAATTAACAATGTTTTATTAATGAAATAGCAAAGCAAAAATATGAGCAGGTGAAGAGAGAAAAAGAATAAGTATTTCCAGGAAGACTTAGTATTTTGTAAAGACTCAAGAACACATCCAGACAAATTCCAAAATAAGGATGACCAATACCCAGAATCATGGAATAATAACAAAGTAAAAGCTTCAAGACTGAAATGCTAGTGGATAAACTTGGAGCTGAACAATAGGAACTGTTATCTATAAACTTTTAGTGCAATAACTCAGGTTTACTATAACCATGTACATGTGCTGGCTAAGAGTGAGAAATCTTGTACTTAATTTACAAGATGTCCAGACTTCCTCATGCAATTTTGCAGTTTTATTTTACTTTCTTCATACAGTACAGGCATGGAATTATTAAAGTAGAAGTAAAAAATTGTTCTTTTCAATAAAATATTAAATTTATGGCTGTAGCATAATGAATCCATGTAAAAAAATAAAGACCTGGTAAGGACGGAAGATGCTTCAGAAGCAGAGACACAGGAAGTGCTATAGAGTTCACAGGTATAGAATGGGAAGACATAGGGCAGGGACCCTGGCACTCTTACCTCTTGGGTATAAACAGCTTCCCAACAGTCACCAAACATCTTGGATCCAGAAAAAAATTTCTTTAGGGTTATAAAGACCAAAAACAAAACAAAACAAACAAACAAACAAACAAAAAAAAAAACCAACCAAAAAAAAACCTGGAATGACCACCATAAAAGTGTAAATTCTGGCAATTTTTGCAGACCAATTAAAAAAACAGAAAAGTTGAAAATGCAGGTCAGTAAGCAAAGGGTCAGTCCCTTCTCCCAAGTAATAAGCTACAGGATGAGAGGAAATGTCATTAAGAAACACCATTCATTGAAGGGGTTGGACATAGGTGGAATTTCTTTACAGAAAGGGTGATCATGTTGGAATGGACTGCCCAGGGTGGTGGTGGTGGAGTCATCATGCCTGGAGGTGTTCAAGAAATGACTGGACATGGAACCATGTGTCATGGTCTAGTAGAAAAGGTGGTAAGGGTGGGTGATCAGACAAAGATTGGACATGATGACCTTGGAGCCTTTTCCAATTAAAATGATTCTGTGACTTTGTGAAAAATTATCGCAAGTGAAACCTAGAGAAAAAAAATCACACAAACATCATATTACTAATAGTGAATGACCTAGACACTGGTGACTCACCACAGCATTCTGCCACCAGGATGAAATTACCCACCTTACTTCCAGGAGAAATAGAGGGAATCACCAAGAAAATTTGTAAAAAATTAAGAATTTGAGCTTAATTTTTTTTTTTTTTTATTATTCCTCTCCCCCCATACCAATCATTAGACTGTCAATTGCATTAAAAATACACACTTGCCTTTACAGAAGGTGTACTATCTCTTTCACCATAGAAAAAAAAATAAGTGCAGCAATAGAAAGTGCACATTTTTTTGTTCATTCAGGAATGTCATTACCATACGCAATATAAAACTCAGGGCAAGGTCACAATTGTCTCTCCTTTTATACAGAGGTGTACATCACACTGGGGGTCTTATTGCAGAGACAAACCTCTGAAGGCTGCAGCACTAGAGTGACACAATAGATCTTGGAAGGAGGAGACAGCCCTGTAAATTCAAAGCATACCCATATGCAGGACAGCAAAACTGCATGAGGCCCTGGCTTACTTTTTCCTGTGATAGTATCAAACATGCTGGCTTTTAGGCAATGTTGTCTCCAGCAAGACACCAAAAGCTCTGAATTTGGAAGGAGTCAGTGTTAGATTGCATAGCCTCAGCATTAGTCTTCACTTTTCAGAGTCCCCAAGGCTTTTCTAACTCTTTTCTTTCTTATTTAAGAACCCCCCCTGCACACCTTCCACCTAAATCTCTCATTCCCACAGCAGTAATAAAGTTGAATTGACAATAGTTTTGTGTGCCTAACTTTTCTCTTTGGAACACAATACTTCCTTGATCTAAAAAGAAATCTAGAGTTATGTTTAGGAAACAAAAATGTGTTTATCTATTTCCTGATTCTGTTTAAATAGTAACATAACTTCTAAGTCTGAAACATCAAGATTAACTTACATGTTACCATGACAACGTGTTCTCCAGACAGATTCAGTTAAATATAGGGGAGAACTGAGGAGAACAAAGAACAATCTGCAAAAAATTCCTTTAATTGTAAACCAAAACAACCTATTCCAGGATTATTCTGCCTTCACAGTCCTGAATTTAGTAGCAGGTAAACCACTTTGTTGGGTTGCATCCGCTTCCATTTCTATTGTTTATTACATCTCTTTATTTGAATAGCACCTTTATTTCCATGCCCAAACACAGCCCCATGGTATAATTCTCCCTGTTCTTTGGACTTTCAGTATCCTGTTTTCCCATCTGGCATATTTTATATTTGCTATAATACACTATTATTATTTACACTTCTGTGGGAAGCAGGTTCTAGGTTATACCCTGTAAAAACCATTTCACCTTTATTTGAATTGAACAATAGCATCTAGAGTGAATATGCCCTGCAAATGTGCCCTGCTGATAAGTTATTGAGTTTTTCAAGCAATCATTGTGGACTACAAAGAATGCACGTAATAGGTACAGAAGTGAGTAGAGGAAAAGAAGCAGAAGCTGTGTGTTCTATGTTCCATTTAAATTATGTTAGATAACTGATATTTAAATAGAAGCAATCTTATTGTAAAGAGTCAGCAGCTTGCTGAAGCTTTGAAAGTCTAGCAAGTTCACACAAAATACCCTGCTACAGCAAATGATGGCACACATGCTGTCTAGAGTTCACCACATTCTTTACAGTATACGCACATGACAAACACTTCACCTTTTCTCTTTGCTAAGTAAGTTTCAGTGTTTGAACTGTAACTCTCCAGAGCAATTTTCCTTTTCATGACATAATCAGGCCATGAACTTAATTTTGTCTTATTACTGTAGGTTTTCCCTTCCATATCACTTTTCTGGTCTTCCTGAACACAAGATTCTCAAAATACTAGCCAAAACCACAGAAGCAGAAGCAAGCAAATGAAGTTTGGAAGAAACTGGAATATAGTGATGAATATTAAATTAAGTATTATCATTCAACATATTAATTATTAAAATTTTCCTTATGCCTAGCAGAAACCCCACCAACAGTGTCAACTAAGAAGTAATACTTTTTGGCCTACTAGGCCATATACATCCCCAAAACCTGGGGATGGCCTTTTGCTCCTCACAAATTCTAATCCTAAACAGGGGCAATGAAAAAAGTATCCAGGAAAGTATACAGGAAAGTATCCAGGAGACTGTTATAACTCATCACTCCACTACTTCTTTTTCATTTTTATACAGAGCTAAGGGTTGCCAGAGACCAGTA
>VWZN01015873.1:308544-328152 GCA_013396955.1 Regulus satrapa | reverse complement strand
ATATATATATATAAATACACATAAACATATTTTCTATCTAGTTTAAAGTTAAAGGCCACAAGAGAGTGTCTTATGAAAAGATAATAATTCAGTAAGGCAAATAAAAATATCTAATAGAACCCAGATGAGGAGTCTCAGACAGGGATTTGGAACAGCTACAAACTGTTTTGTTTTCTTGGGTAAGCTCTGTCTGGCATTGAAAATTTGCATACATATATCAATTTATATGCAAGCTGCTGCTAGCCAGGAGGGAAACAAACAAGGAAGTAGTCAGGAATTGGGAATAGCAGGGTGTCTTTTAGTTATTTAAGGTATTAGCTGAGCCAATGGACATGCTTTTCCTGTTTTAAATAGACACAATAAGATAAAGGTCAGCAGGGGAATTGGTTACATTTCTCTTTCCCACGTATAGGTATGGCTGTGGAGGATGTAATCCTCCCAGAACACTTTAAAGATACAGAATAATTTGGAGATTTTAGAAGTGTCATATTGGCTTCCTCATCCCTGAGCACAGTGCATTACAGGTATCAATTCCCTGGGAAAGACAGAATAATTTGGGCTTTCTGATACTAAACGCAAAACTAAATCCTGTTATGCAAATAAGGGATCCCATAGGAAAAATTACTTAGTATCAAAGCTAAATACCCTGTATGCTTATCTTTTTAAAGGAAATCATCACATTATAGGTGAAGAATATTTTCTAATCAGCCTTTCTGTGCTTCAGTAAATAATTGAATTAGAAATTAAGTTCCATGTGCACCAAGAGGTTTAATAAATACCAACAAAACCAATAATTTCTTAGGCCAGGCAACAAGATACTTGCTGACATTCTTCTAGAACTATTAGCATACAAACATGATACAGGCACCACCCCAGCCAGAGAACCCACCTTCATTTTAGTGCCTTTCCTTCTCAACCTGTAAGGAAGCCCAAATTTTTTTCAGTTCACTAATCAATTATAAAAACAGCTCTTTCAGACAATGAGAAATAAAAGATATCACAGTCTTACAAATCTGCATATCCCTCTGGGATCAGTAAGAGCCTTCCACTTACTGGGAGTTCTTGAAATTATATTTATAATGCACTTGGGTTCATTAGAAGCTACTTAAGGACACTGGCAGCTGAAACCAAGTCAGTTAATCAATTGCTAGTTAAAATGTGCAAAGTAATGCTTCTTTTTACAAATTACTTTTAAAGATTATATTATTTCTTAAAGGAAGACTATTAAGGGTTGAGATTTGTATATATGTAAATACACACAGAGGTACATATTAACAGGTGTGTAAATAAAGACCCAAGAGAATTTGCCTCATGGGGTACTGTAGAAGGACCTTTACAATGGGCACAATAGGCATTCTGAGTGCTTCTTCTGTAGTCTTCAACATGAAATCTTAGACTGACAAATACCCAGCAGTCTGGCTGAGGTCTCAAACTTGCTGTGTCTTGTACCCAGGTCCCCTTTTATAGTTTCCTTGTAGCATCCAGAATCAATACCCTGGAGAACTCGTTGTTAACTCAGCAAAAGGCAGAACCCTGCTGTCAGGAGCTCAGGGAAAAGCTATTACAGAAGCCAAAGCACAAGGTGGGATGTTATTGGAATGTTCCTGAATAAGCAACTTTAAGCAATCAATTTGTTCCACTTTTTTTTTGGAAAGAGAGTAATGAAATATTACTCCTAGGGCCCAAAATGAACAAGTGATCCGTTCCCTCCCTTTGTTGTAAAAAGCCCTGCATCTTGCAATATCTGCTTTAATCTCTTAATTCTGGTCCAGGGATTTCAAAATGCATATGGCTGTCTTCCAAACCTTCCTTGAAATAAGAGTGTATTTTGGTTTAGCTTAGAAAAAACATTCTCATTGTGTGCAAATCCCTTCCCTGGCCTGCAGCAAAAATATGTCAGGGAGACGGAGAGCTGTGAAGCCTTCATTATACAAACCACAGTGGTGGGAAAGACACCTCATTGCATCTTTCTGTTTGGTCACTTGAGATGCCACTGAAGGGCAGAGCTACAGGAATTAACACAGGCTCAGGTTCAGGAACCATGTGCATTAGCTCAAGTTTGGTCCAGCAGAGCATCAGCTGGACTCCAGCATCATACTCTAGTTCAGCCTTTCCCATCACAGGATTCTTTGCTTAATCCGCAACAACAGCAGAAAGTCCCAAAGCCCAGCCCTTTCTGTGGCTTTAATCCCAACAAATGTATTAAATGGTTTCCAAATCAAATACATAGGCCAGGCCATAAGGGGATTTGATACTGAGCTTAACTGCTGTTCCTTGGATCTACTCAAATACTAGTTTTTGGAAAGGCTGCTTTTGCAGTTCATTGTGACACTACCAAGAACCTCTGGCATGGGAACAAAGAAAAGAAGTGTTGAAGATGCAGGGGCTGGCTCTGTGAGAGGGAAATTTAAAGAATAATGGACCTCCAGTGACAGTGTCTCCATGCTGTGCTATTCTGCTGGCAAACATTGAGGAAGTTTGTTTAGGATTTAGGCCCAAGAATTCCTAAGGGAGGCTTGTAAACAGCATGGAAGTTGAATTTCCTGTTGGTGATAGGAAGATTGACAGCTCACAGCAACCTTTTGTGTGGCAATGACAACTGTGATTACTGTACAGTTCCCCTGCAATGTGATTAGATTGTAATCGGACTGCGGCTCTGCTGGATTTCTTGATGCCTTAATTGATGGCCCCAAACCAAATGGCTTTCACAAAACAAAACAAAGCAAAGCAAAGCAAAGCAAAGCAAAACAAAACAAACCCAACAAACAAACACAACTGTGGGCACAGTCTTTGGTTTATGGAAACCTGAAGGTTGGGTCATTATCACCAGTGAGAAAAAGATATCATTTGGTGCATTAAGAATAAAGCACTGTAGCTTCTTTATATTATATAATTTTATAGGTGTGTTGCTTAGAGCACATTTCTAAATTTGGAAAATTAATATTTACAGATCATCTACTTTAGTGAAGAGTAAGGCATAACAGTATGATTGCTTATATGCACAAGGATAACACATTTATCTGAACAGATGTGAAAAACAAACAACAAAACAAATATTGTCTGTAAAAATAACTCTGACAAAACTAAATCAAACTAAATTAATTTAATCAATTAGGAAAAAGTGTCTCATGAAAAGTGCAGCTATTAAGCCCATCTTGGAAGTTTTTTAATTATCCAGAAACCTGAGCCACAAACTCGTGTTTGGCAAACACCACCAAAATGTTCCAATATCATATGGTAAGACTGTGTTATCTAAACACAGCTCATGTATGAGGAAGTTGCCTATTTATGCTTCATAAATCAAAAAATATTATGGAAATATACTGATGCCTTCTCAAAGCATCAGTTTCAGTATTTAAAATATGCCATGAAAACATAAACACTTCTTTTACCATTCTCCAAAGGAAAGAGCAAACTCAGAGATGGGAGTCAAATTCTCTTCTTGGGCCCACAATCATGATTTCCCTTCAAAAGAAAACAGCATATCTTTTTTGGTTTTCCCTTTCTGGCATGGAGGTTGCTCAGTGATCACAGGAGTGGAGGCCACTCTGTGGCTGTACATGTTCATTTACCAATAGTATAAACCCTATAAATGAGCGGATGTTTTAGCACATGTCCTTCCTCCATGGGGAGCCTGGGGTGTCTCTCTACTCTTAAAGGCCTTCCATTAGCAGTTGCCAGCTTTGCTACAGGCCCCTCTCTAACCTCTCATTCCATCATCACTTTAGGACACTTATAATGCTTGACAGGACTTTAACATAAAACTTCCCAAGGCAGTTGTCAAATTGCCGTGGGTCCTGACCATGACATAATTCACATGTTCAGGAATGTAATTTCATGCTATGCGTGTTGCTGAACTGCAAGCTTTTGGTTCTGACTTCATGGTACTTAATATTTTCCATGCCAAAATTGTTTAATAACATCTTTTATGTCTAGATGAACGGCTGCACTAGCCCAAAGGGAAAACTTTGTTTCAAGGTGGATTTAAACTATGCTGGAAAAAAAAGAAAAATCTAATTGAATACTTAAAATAATTTTCACTGTTGTTCCTTCTGTCTGTGATGTGCAGGGGATGCAGAAGGGCTCTGCCCACCTCAGTGAGCACACTCACCAGCAAGGCAGACCAAAAATTGCCATCTGAGCTGTGTCACACACCCCACAAAGACTGGAAGATCTAGAAATTAAATACAAATCCCCAAGCACTGTCATAGCCAGAGAACAACCCTCCCACTGCCGCTTTTGAGCTGGGAAGAAAGTGAAGAGTCCTTCTGCAGGGTGTCCTTCACAAGATCACAGACTTGTACCTGTGATAAAATGGTCCCTCTGCACAAAGCCCATCTGAAAGTAATTTTAAAAGAGCAGCTGAATGAGATGGAAATAGCAGCCATCCCTCCCCCACAGGTGGTGTGCCAACATCAGGGACTAACAGGGCTGGAATCTGCAGAGCAGCCCTCTAACTCCTTGGCAAAACCGGCCACATTTTGCAAGTTATTTGGAGAGCAAGCTGTGACTGCAGCTCCTCCCCCAAGCACTTCTCTGCTTTAGTCACTCCAAATCATTCCTCAGCCCAGCTGGATGTCTGCTGCCCTGTGACCACACTGAAGCTTTCTGCAACAGAGGCTGGTTCCCCAAAACCTGATGTTCATTGGGGACATGAAGCTGGGGAGACCAGCAGAACATTTACTTCTTTCAAAGACAGATCTGTGCAGATGAGAACTCTCCAAGTGCTCTGGTAAAGCTGATACCAGTCACATTTTCAGAGTTCCAGTGTTTAACAAAGACTTCACTCTGGGGATAAGAGCATTGTCCAGCAGAGGAGGTGACAGAGACGTCAAATCTATCTGCCAGATGTCAGTGTCGTAACTTGTACTGAGACTCCTTTTTCTTTGTACACTTGGCCCTAGCGCCTGCAACGTGCATTTCCCAGCGGGAAAGGCCTCGCACACTCCTATTACTGCGAAAAAAGAAAACTGCCCAAAGGGAGAAAGTACAAAAGGTTTGCCTCTGCTACAGGAAACTGGAACTGCCAACAGCCTTGCTGAACTGAGTGCATTGGCAGAATTAGGGTTTAGCAAGGTATCAGCAGTGGGACAGACATGGAGAGAAATAGTTTCCCAAGTCAGGCTATTTTCTCTCAGAACAAAACAGAGAAATAAAATTCAGGGATCAGAGCTCTTCATAATCTGAAATTTCATCACATGAAAAACTCCAAGGTTGTTCCCATTTTGTTACCTTCCCAAAGAAGGATGCAAATCTCAGCCTCAGGAGTTTATCTGGGCATGGATTTAGGTAAAGAGCTTTCATACTTGTGTATATTTAATTTAAGCAAGATAAAAATCTTGCATGTTATCCTGCTCTTTCTGAATTTTTAGATACAATGCAGTTGAAAATTAAATGTGGTAATCCAATGATTACAACTTCCTGTAAAAATGAATAAGCAATATAATTTACATTTCTGTGAAATGTTTTGACTTAATAAGATCATAGTTTTCTAGTGGAAGACTATTCCCTCGGAAGTTTTTGACCTTGCTAGTTTCTGTAACTAGCATTTGGAATGTATCTATCACCCTAGGAAATGAAGGATTATCATAACCATAGGAGCACAACTAAGTGCTTGTTGTGAGATTGAGGGATGATGTCAGTTGTGGGAGCACCAGGGTATTGAAGTCTTCCTTTCTCATTCCTCACAATTTAAAATCCTTCCTACATTTGAACACAGAGTATTAAAATATTGAATCTTAACAATATCGAATATTAACACTAAAACTGTGCAATCAGAAAACGGATAAAACTCCAGTAGATGGCGCTCAAAAAACCCCAATTTTGTGTCCCCGCTCAGCTGCGCGCTGCGGTGCAAAGGGCTTGGGGAGGCAGCTCTGCCAGCAGCTCTGGGCAGCCTCGTCACCATCAATCTGAGAGACAGGGATTGCTCAGAGCTGCAGAGCCTGTGACAAAGGTGGGCTCAGCAGTGGCTGGGAACACAGAAAATACACCAAAAGCAACTGGATTAAGATATCTGGGTCCTGTAAAGAAAGAGCAAAGTTTTGGAGAAGTCCTGGGAGCCAGTGCAGTTGTAGAACATGACATTGCAGGCAGGGGAATGTCTGGCTGCCAGTTCCTGTGCAGTCTTGTTGCTCAGTAGTGGCCATTTCTGGGATCACTTTTAAATTTTGTAGCACTGACTGAAAGGAGCCTGTTGTATTTCAAAGGCTGTTGAGTAGTAATTCTTCCACAGAAGCACAATTAGTTTTACCACCACCAGGGGAATGGTTTTTATTGACCATTCTGACTAAGACCAGAGTGAAAGTTGATACCATCTGATTGAATCCCTGGTTGGTGGCCCATGGGAAATGATCTAATGGCAGTTCCGCTGCAGTCCCACAAAGCCAGTGGCAGAAGTGCATCAGTTCCTCCATGGCTGATGCAGTCGATGCTCTGGGGTGTCTGGCAATGCTCAGTGAGGAGCCCAGAGCTCCTGCCTGTCCTCTGCTTTGTGCAGAGGAAAACAAAGCTCTTCACACAGCCAGGGAAGAGAAGCCACGCCAGACTGGTTGCCAACATGCTTCAGTCCTCCTCTGCAGTACTTATCTCTGCTTTAGCATTAGTGTGAGCAAAACACACATGGGCACATGGATTCTCCCTGATTTTTCTGTCCCATCCTGAGCTTCAGGCTTTATGCTTTCACTTCTGGTCACTTTACAGACCAATTGCACTTTTCTGTGTTTGTAGCTAAGTCACTCTAGTCCTGCTCAGCACGGAGCAGGCCAGGCTGCAGTGAGGAAGAGGTGGCTGCTCAGAAAAGCCACCTTAGCCCCACTGATGTCAGCACACAGAGGGGCAGGACACGAGCAAAGCAGTGACTGTGACCTGAATGCTAGTCTCTCACACTATCTGGAGCTGGTGGCAGTTGAGGCTACAGCACCTATCATGGCCCAGCTGCTGTGATGGAGGAAGTGAAAGGTTTTGCCAAGGGAAGAAGAGCTCCTTCTCAAAGTTGCTGGGGTTTTTCTTAGAAAAGACTAATGAGGTGTTGGTCCTATACACATTTAGTTGCTCATTTTGCAAGAGCTTAAAGATCAGCAATAACTTGACCATCTTTATGACCTTTCACATGAGTTATACTATTCACTTCAGCACTTTGGCCTTTGGGGAAAAAAGGGAAAAGGGTGTCAGGATGCTTTGCTTCAAGCCTGCATTTCATTAAACTTCTACTGTACCCCTTTTGCTCCAGATTAGGAAACAATTTTATTCCAGATCCAGTCATTAGATTTTCTTGAAAAAACTGTTTATAGAGAAATTGTTAAGAGATCAGGATGTTTCAAGTTCATTTTGCAATTCAGAGTGAAAAGTCCTTTGCTTGTATGCTAGCAGAGGTTGTTCTTTGAAGCACCATCAGTTGGTAGGCAAAGAATGAAATTATCTAGATAGAAGCAAAGCAGAAGTGGCAACAGAGATGGTCATCCATAACATACCCCATGGATTCCAGGGAAACCAGTCTGTTCAGGGGAATCTCAGCTAATTCACATGGAGGCATACCCTGTCCTTCTTTATGTGTGAAGCAGCAGATTTCTCTCTGCAGCACAGCGAGGGTGCAGGGGAAAGAACAAAGAGCAGGAGGCAGTGAGAATGTGACACTATCCCTTCCCACAGCACTCTGGGCTGCAGCTCTGCTGGCTGGATGTTATTTTAGTGGCTGTGCCTCCCACCCATGCGCATCCCAGGGCCCAGGAGCCACGCGGTTCTGACGCCTGGTGAGCCCAAGGCTTATTCATGTTCAGGAATGGGAGGGTCAGGGCCATCGACACACACCAGCATCCTGCTGCCTATTATTTCCTGCCAGGCCTGGCATTGCACCAAGCCCTAACATGACAGGTGGATGGAATTCACAAGGAAATAATGTCATGGGCCAGTTTTCCAGGAAAGCTGTTAACTCTATTCACAAACCCAGGCCTTCAGATGGAAAGAGAATGTGGCTGAGAAGAGGCAATGAAGGGCTGCTCTGCTGTTATTTATGTTTTTGCCACAGATTATTCACTGACATCTCTTGCTGCAGCACATAAGTTCTTACCTCTGCACAGTGCCTACCCTTTCAAGACAAGACTGTGGCTGACTGCCTTTTAACTTAAAAAACCATGGGGACACTGCCTCTGCAAATCCCATGTGGCCATTAGATGTCAGTCAGGCTGCAAAAGATAGTAAAAGAATCTGCCTTTCGCTGACCTAAATGGTTCCCAGGAAACAGAAAATAAATATGAGGTGAGGAGCTAAGACCAATGTTAACCTGGTGACTTCAGGCATCTTGTAAGAAAGAAAGTAAAGTCCAGGATGTATCAGAAACAAGATTTACATATTTTTAAAAGTCTCCATCAAGAAGGCACATTTACTATCCTTCCATTACTCTACGCAGTGTTTAACATGTGCAGTTGTATGTTCTTCTCTTTCTTTCCTCTTTTTCTGTTGTAAAAATGTAATAATTTTTCTACTAGTATAGAAAGCCCAGAAAAAGAGTTAAGAGGAAAAGCAAGCAATCCAAAAGAAGTTTTTTCAATGCTGCCATGTTTGCTACAAATGCAAATTTTAGATTTTAGGATGCACAGAGTCAGGACAATAGGACTCCAACTGGCTGCTCACAAGAGGAAGGATTAGGTCCTGTGTCATGTTAATAGTGACATCAACAACCTGAATAAAAGCCAAAAATTCAAGTTGATTTTTCAGTTTAAGACCATTGTTCTCCCACATGGTTTAGTCTGTAAGACTTAGTCTACTCATAGATTTCTGCCAGAATTAATATTTTTCACATCATACAGTGCAATTCTTGATATGTAATGTACTTCAATGTGTAAAAGCCCTTCATGACTGGCAAATATTTATATTGATACAGCTAAAATGTCATACAAGCTACAGGAACCAAAGGTATTGGAAATATAAAAGCAAAATTATATCTGTCAATGCTCAGAGGTACTGGTAACATCTATGCAAAATGATGGCTGCCAATATTGTTCTGCTCTTCTTATTTTACAGCCCCTTGTAAAAACAAATTAAGTGAAACGTGCTGATAATATGCAATAACTTCCATCTCCGATATCAAAGGAGCAGTAACCCTGGATTTGACTCTGGATAAGCAAAGCTGAGGCAGGAATACGGGATATTCCAGAGGGCTTGTTCCTGGCCTGACTCTTCCGGATGCTGATGAGACTCTCAGGCCTCTCTTCGTTCCACACTCCAAGCTGGTTCCTGTTCTGTGGAGCTGCAGTAATACTGTACATTTGGTGTTTGGTAACAGGAGCTCTCCCAAGTGTCCATGGCAGAGAAACTTAATTCTTGACATAAGTCCATGAAACTAACCTTTATTTCTCTCTCTTTTTCTTTTTTTTTTTTTCTTTTAAACCTGGAAAATTATGGTATAAGAGCCAGAGTCATGTACAAAACACAACACGTGAAATGACTGGGGAACTGTAAAGTGGGTGTTTTGACTTGAATAAAATCTAAGCGTTGTCACACCAATCTGATTATTATTTTAAAATACTGTCCCAGGCTATAACTGTCTTTGTGTACAATAGCAATACAGGGTGTAGTTACAGACACAATTTCCTGTACTTAGGTTTTGAAATTATTATTTAGGATCACTGTAACATTTGCCCGGAGCACCAGTGCAATTCCTCTATTAGATAATTTTCTATCCTTGTGAGGGCAGTTTTGCTTGTGCACTGCTGCCAGGGCTTTCAGGAAGGGATAGACAAGCAATTGTGACAATAAAATTTGCATCAGCTCCCACCCAGCCTCTCTTTGAACTGAAACACCATTTGTGGCATTCAAAGCCTTTTCACACCAGAAGACAAAGTGTTTCTGAACTGGAAAGTCACTTTGATCTCCACAGGTTTGCATCCTTCTGCTTCTCAGATTTGCATGAGAAACACCAAACAGCAATTGTGGAGCTCCCAATGGCTTTGTATCAAAGATTTGGTGCACTGCAGTACCCAGCACCCAGGCATGTAACTCCAAATCAATCCAGATTAGGTCATGGGGTTCAAAATTTGAAGGAGAAATTTTGGTTGGGCTTTAAGCGCTGAAAAAGAGGTGTTGTTCCTAGGTGTGCAGAGAGAGAGAGAGGATAACAATGAAAATACCTGAAATACATGGATTTGCATTAAGAAAAAAGCACAGACTGTGAAACATAGGTCAGATGTCATTGCCAGTCAGTCAGAAAATATGTTACACTGCTTCAGACTGGCCCAAAATCAGTGCAAACAAATCATGGGGGAAAAGTCAGTTTCTAAGGCCATGTTCACACTTAGTGATGAAACCTCTAAAAACATCTTCAATAGCATAAAAATCTCTGCCTGAACTGCTCACAACCTCTGCTTTGCTCCCACAGGACACCAGGATCAGGTGCTGAGATTCTTCAGTAATAAAATTACTGTCTTGCCCTCCTGAATAAAGGACAACCAAACGTGACTTCCTGCACAGCCTTTCATTTGCCTCTTGGTATGAAGATGCTTGTGAATGTACCTCATCTCTAAAGAACACAGATAATGCTGCTGAGCTCAGCATCCCCTCTCACACAGAGGCCTCCCAGCCCGTCCAGTTAGGTGGTACTGCAGGAGACCACGGTGTGCCTGAAGCTTTGCTGTGCCAGGGGATCACACCCAGGGCCATTGCAATGTGTCTGCCACTGCTCACAGGCTGGGTAATGCCCAAGAGCCCACAATTAGCAAGGCAGAGGTGGTCCAGGAACTCTGCTTGCCTATGCACTGCAAAAGTCAAAGAGAGCAGAGATAAGGAAAGGGAAATCATCTCTAGTATTAGCAGAGAAATTCTTACTCACTCCTATTTACCCCTCTTGAAAAAGACTGCTCCAAAACCCTCACTGTCCCCATTCCACTGAGTTTGGTTTTTCTGTTTTGACTTGGAGCCGAGTCTCACCATGTAGCCCTAACTTCCTTCCACAGCCCTTTCACAGTGATGGCCAAAGGAGGACCCATATGTAGGAAAGATTTCTGGAAAAGGGCAGCAGGCAGCTCCTGCTCTGGGCTCAGCCTAGGAATCACAGAGCCAAACCGCCAGACACGTGGTGGAAATCACTGCATCTCTACAGCCCCTGCAGTTCTCTCCTCAGCAGCCCCCAAAATTCCACGGACAAAAAAAGAAATGGGGAGGAGGAAGAAGGAGTCAGAAAAACTATTGTGTTCCCAGGGAGGGAAAAAGATGAACAGCTCTATTTAGCTTATCCAGCTTTGCTGATGTCAATCACTCCTCTCATTTTAAACAGGAAAGACACCACTTTAGTCCACCTGTTCCATTATTCATCATGCTATGCATTTCCCATGAATTGTCACTCATGCAAGACCTGTACATCGTAAGGGGACACCCTAATATTTTTAATGACCTTAAGCAAAGTGATTGACACTAGACACCGGTGTCAGATGTTCTGGTGACGCAACATGTTCTCCTAGCAGCAGGAAAGCTTCCTGCCGTGATTAAGTGAGGGCTATGGAAGTGCTAAAATGTGTTGTCAGCTTTCCTCTGATGCAAGTGATTTTATTATAGCGTCTGGTAACCACGGAGTGTGGCAACGCAAATACTGACCCCAAACATCCCCTCCTGCACATATAGCTCACTCTATTTAAAACACGAGGTGCAGTTTGCAAATCCAGGGATAAGTTATAGATGCAACAAGCTTAAACCACGGAGGGCAGAGGAAATGGTGTCACCTAAGCCAGAATTCCTGGCTGGTTTCAGCAGGAGAGGAGTAGCGTTCCAGGATGAGCTGCAGAAGGAACCCTCTGCAGCACCTCTTTGGCAGGTGGGCTCTGCAGCATCACCAAAACTGTCCCGGCTGCCAGAGGCTCTGAGGGCAAAGAGAAGACACAGGCCTGTCTTACCTGGCAATAATCACACCCAGCCCTTTATGAGTCTGGAGAAAGTTAAGAGGGAAAATAAAAGAGAAAGAGAGGAAAAAAGACAGCTACATGGAGCCCCTCTGCCTTCTCATACACACTGGGGTGGAAACCTGTGACTCAGCTCAGCACCACTTGTCCTTCAAGCAGGAGAAATCATGTTCTGGTTTGCTTGAATTTGGGACAAGCCCCTCAATAATCCATTAACTGGGAAAAGCTGGAAGACCACTACAACGCAAGAGTTACAGAATCAACACCTCAAGCGGGGGACACCTGGCACCTGCTTTTCATGAAGATTTGTAATCCCAAAGCTCAGTCAGCAAACACTACACATAGCTTTGCTCCCACAAGTTATTATTAATAGTTATATCTCAAACTGACTGTGACAGTGAGTGTCTGCAGAACTGTCTGCTATGATTTTTCAATAACAGAGCTGTTAAGCTGCAGAGGGCTGGACTACCAAACCAGAGTCCACAGGCTGCAGAGGTTTTTGTAAGAGATCAGCAGTACATGAGTTCACAGTTATTGTCACAGGGGTTGTTCCACAAAAATAGAAATATAAAGCAGTCAGAGTTGAAGATACAAGCTATCTTGATAGTAATAAAGAAGTATTTTCTAAAGGTCTAGCAGCAATGAGTATTATTTTAATGAAATTTATTTTTTAGCAAAATAATAAAAAGTGCTAAACCTGACCACTTTAATTTACAAAAAAAGTCTCATATTTTAAGCTATGATCATACCTCGTTATTTAGGTTAAACAACATAATTACATATTTCTAGTGATTTCTATTCAATAGTGAAACAAAATCAATATTAGTTGGTTTAAAAAAGGGGGAAAGTACCACAGGTATTGGGAGGGGGAAGTTACATAAAATATAAGAATCAGCTTATTGAGAAATTTGCAGTGTGCTCTTATTGCCTTTTTTTTTTTCTTTTTCTTTTTTTAGCTACAGTTTAAGTCCCAGATACTCTAGCCATAAGCTTGTAGTCGCTTCAAATGCTATGACTTCTCCCTTGGTAAAATGTCAGTGTTTTAAGGAGACCTCTGGCATTTCAAGTAAGTTCAAATTATTTTCTCAGTTCCCACAGTTTCCCTTTCCAACACAGTCAGCATTTTGGAGAATGCAGTTAGGATGGTTGCAGTTATGTGACAGTTTTCTGTGAAAGGAAAATAGGTTTTCCTCTCTCTTGGAAAGAATCACTACCAAGTCTGCTATAAGAGATATATATTGAGAGCACTTTCAGAGTTGTTACAAGTTTCTTAATCCATTCCATTTTCCCTTCAGTTCATTCCCACAGTTAAATTAAAACCTGCAACATCTCCTCCTGATAAATAGCCAAGTAGACTTACAAAGGTTCTGCCTTCTGCCCAGCCTTCTCTTGGCTGCCTTTAACCAAACAAGGTTCGCTGGTTTGCCACGAGCGCTGTCTGGCTCTCCCGCCGCTTTGCTTTCTTTTTCTGCTCCCTGATCTTCCAGCACACAGCGCTGGAAGCCAGCAGAACAAGTCCTGAGGACAAGAGGACCAACCCAAAGACGGAGATGATGGATCCATGGGAGTTGAAGCTGTATGCCACGGCAGTCACCACGATGCCGGCGATCAGGATGACCACACCAAAGGGAATGGTGCAGCGGTAGCAGGAGAGCTCTGCTCCCCCCGTGGCTGCTGTCAGCTGGCACTCGCTGACCAGAGGGATAGTGGTTATCACACAGTCATTGTTGTTGCTCTTCTCTGTGGGTACAGAATCAGGGTGCTTTGGGGTGCCCAGGATCTCTTTGATAGGTTCGTTTGTCATCTTGATTGTCTTGACTCGGCCTGTTTTTAGGCTAGAGCATGTGCTGAACTGTGGAGAGAAGAGCAAGAGTTCAGCCAATAATTACCAATAATTTATATAAGACAAATGGGGACACAGAAGTATCCCCTTGGGACCACAAACAATAATATATTCAGACCCCACAAGGACTTATGCACAAGATCAACAGTGACATGACTGATTGTGAAGGATCTGAATCACTTCTTATAGTAGTCAACAATATGTTTTTAAGTGCTAGAAAGAAAAGAGTCACAGACCAAGACAGACACCAATATTAGAAAGTTGTGGGCCAAATCCTACATTAAGTTACATCCTAAACTCAGTATTTCTGGATGTAATTTAGATTTCAATGGCATTACATTTTTTCACAAAGAGGTGAAGTTCACTCACTGTTTTGATTTTTGCTCAAACACCTTTTCCACAGTTTCTTGATACACCTACACACAATACATTACACAGATTTGCTCCACTGTATATCATAATAACATGGTCAGGTTATTATGCCCAGCAAAAACTAGGATGAACAGTGAGCCCTTTCTCAGTGCAAGTGCTACTTAGGGAAGAAAGTGAAATGGTCATGACAAGGTGTAGATGTGGGGGGAGTGGGAATCCAAACAGATTCCCTCACTTGGCTCAGCTCAAGGCTGCTGAACCTCCAGTTACAGCCACGTTAGTGCCAGACTGACGGCTTGCCATTTACACCTGACTTCATGCAAAAGCAATGTGTCTCTTGTAAATCCATGAAATTACATCCCTGTTACTGTGTGGAAGGGAGATTTACCATCATATTCACCCATCTCAGATACAGCAGGTTGTTTTCATCCTGTCTCCAGACTGTAAACACACTCAGTCCTGACAGCATGCACAGTTTGACTGCATCTGCACAGGAGGTAAATACCTTTTGGCTCTGGGAAGCCCAGGGAATAATCAGAATCCACCTGATCAGAGCAAGAGTAGCCTGTAGCTCTCCACCATTCTAGGCTCCCATGACAGAGCTCAGCCTTGGGGCTCTGGTGATGTGGGCTCAATCTGGGGCCTGCAGTGAGCTCTGTCAACACCAAGGATGCCAGAGATGTGCTGTCCTGGACCCAGCTCAGTGTACTCCAACACACACTCCAGAGATCGGACACTGGGGAACCATGGGGGAACTGTGGCTTTTCCTGCTGTGAGTAGCTCCCAGGACTCCTCCAGCACTCTGCTGTGGGCTGTGCTGCTTTTGCTTTCATGAGCAGCATGACAGGCAGCTCAGAGAACAAGGAAGAGCGTTGGCAATGCACTAATGCCTTTATCACTTTTATCACCTTCACATCTGTGACTAGGAAGTTAATTGCCAGATACTTGTATTCTCCTTTTCCTTTCCCACCACTCCACCCTTGTTGCTAAGATATATTCGTTCATTGTGAAGAGCCCTTGCTTTTATATCTCAGTACCTTCTATAACTGACTGTGGGTTTTACAAGAAAGAGGATTTCACTCTTTAAAAAAAAGCACAGGCACAAGCAGGCTAAATGCTGGATATAGTCAGTGTTTGTATACTGAGTCCCCTTGAACCCTCAAGAGAGGAAAGCCCAGATCTGGTTTGCCAAAGTTTTTGTTCCACCGCTCTGGGGAAGAGCGCCCAGCTCCCAGCTGTATCTGCTGGGCAGAGCTGCCTGTGGGCCCAGCCCTGCCAGAGGAGCCTGTCCCTGCTGAGCACACAAACACACGCAAACACACACAGTGACAGCCCGAGAGGCAGCAGGCATACACTGAAACAATGATCATCAGGAAGTTTTTTACTGTGAGGGTAATGGAGCACTGGAACCTAGAGAAGTTTTGGTGTCTCTACCATTGGAAATAATCAAAAGCCATCTGCATGGTTCTGGGCAGCATTGCTCAGGTGACCCTGCTGAGCAATAGGGGAGCTGGACCATATGACCGCCAGAAGTCCCTTCCAACAATGACCATTCAATGACTCTGCCTATCTCTGTGAGAGTACTTGGTATCTCCAAGGGCAGGAAAGGGGTTTGTTCAGTGCTTATCAGACAAAGAAAATATATGTGTGCTGACACCTTAGATATCCTAAATTCTCCTAGGCTCAGTAGCTTTGTTCTTTGAATAGTAATGCATTATTAGATGCCTTTTAAATCAGACAAAAAGAGCTCAGGAAAGCCATGGGTTTGCTCTCGAGTGGCATTAATCTGTTCCCATATGGATCTGAACCCAAGTTTTGCATTTTCAATAATGATTGACACAGCAATGAGACATACACTGGTGCCATTATGTTGCTCTATTACTTACCCATAAAACATTACAGAAGTTCAGCACAACATAAGAATGTGGTCCCCAAATGTCACCCTTTTTTGATTTCACCATTCAATTAGTATAACATTTTATTATCAAACTTGAGGGAGAAAAAAATGAACTATTTTGCATATAAAAGGTCTATTGGCTCAAATACACTGTACTAACTATTCAAAAGTCCAAGTATTCAAACAGCCACTGAAATAGGGAAACTTTCAAATAACTTGAAAAATACCATAATAAGCATTATTATTCTGAAAAATTTTAAACTTTAATCAAAATGGGTTTACTCCTGTCTCTAAAGTCCTTGTTCCTCTGCTTCAGATACAACTTCAATGAGCACTAAAATCTCCTAGACCTCTTGTACAGAGATTTATGAAGAAAGGAGATATAAAGTCAAATCTAGCAGGAATTTTAAAAAAAAAAAAAATCTAATCTATAATAATTTAGTCAATGGCAAAATACCTGTTGATTTCTGAGGAGTGCAGTTTTTGTCTGGAATAGGATGTAAGAAGGCAGACATTCATATAAAACAAATAAACAACCCTCCACTGAAATACTGTTAAATTAAATAAACAACAGAACCTACTGAAGTGTGAGCAAAGGTATTCAGCCCTAGAAAAAAGGGCACTGGATCCTCATTGCCAGCAAAGTCACTTCTGACTTAAGCCAACAGGTGATTTGGTTCAAGTTTCAGGGTAAGAAATTTAGGCAAAGACACCCAGCAACACCAGCATCCTCTCACTAATCATACCACAAGTACTATCTTAAGGAGCTACTTTGCGTTGGAGGAAGAATGTGCTTCTCTGGCAATCTGTGGCTAACCCTGGATAAAGGGGAGAGAACCATTTGAGCCACTAATAAGGTAAGTTTAGATTTATCAAAAAGATATGAAATCCATCAGTATGCACACCTACCAGATTCAGGAGAAATCCATGGTAACGGCTCCTTGGCTCAGAAAGCAGAGGAAGACTGCTGAAGACATCTCATGTGACAATTCAAGGCAGAAAGAGCTGCTTGAGGCTTTGAAGTGTCCCACACTGCTGAATGATGAACTGGAG
The DNA here is from genome assembly GCA_013396955.1 of Regulus satrapa. Lineage (NCBI taxonomy): Eukaryota > Metazoa > Chordata > Aves > Passeriformes > Regulidae > Regulus > Regulus satrapa. Next base: position 311,099 of record VWZN01015873.1, on the reverse strand, counting down.
GTGACAATACTCTAGCATGGACGTTTCCTACAATAAAGTTGTTGGATATTTATCAGCTTCTTAACAATAAAAGTAATGAGTGTAAAACTCCTGCTGTGGGCTGACTCCTGTTCCTAACCAAACCAATGCAGGAGATGTTCTCTCCCTTACTCTGCTAGTGGCTTCTGCCTCTTTTCTTGGAAGCAGTCACCATTTCTGGCCCAATGTAACATCTTCCTTTGATGATGTGACATCCCAGTAGTGAGTATCATAACCCAGTCAAGTCCCCCAGAAAGAGCCAGGCAGGAAAAGGTAATGCACAAGAAATGCTGTAGATAAAAATCTTATTTAACCTTAATTGTATTGTTCACTTCATCTGTGTGAATGATTCAGAATACATGGGAGTTTGTCTCTTCTATGTGTCCAATTTCTTTGAGCAAATCACTCTATCTCCCAGTTCCTCTGATTTTCTAGCTGTGAACTGACAGTGACAACACACCACTAAACAAACTTGTTTAAATCTCTTCCTCTGTAAGAAAACCTAAGTAATATAATCCCAAAAACTCTTCTCAGAATAATAAAAAAAAAGAGGCAAACTTCCACAGTCCAAGAATTCTCTGTAATAAACACAAGTCCATGATATTTACTGTTGTTAATTTCTGTTACTGGATTTTAAAAAACAAGATCTGTAACTCCAAGAGGGTCAAGGCAGACTCTGCAGCAGGGCAGTGACGACTCTGCAGAAAAGCAGAGCGATGGAAATGGTTATCAACTGCAGAAACAGCTGTGAAATCACCAGGCAGCTGCGTAAAACTCACGAAGCAGCAGAGATTTACGTTGCTAATCTTATTTGACATTCCCTTTCTAGAAGTGCATGATCATGGAAGATCATTTCAACATGGAAGCAGGAGTCCTAAGTGGGGATGAGAGTAAATTAATGAGAGTAACTGCATAATGATTAAGAGTTTTTCAGCTTTTAAGTTATTTAGACCCTGCTAGCATTTCACAAACACAAACATTTACAGGCACAAACGGCTGCTGTTATCCGGAAGATCCTTGGAATAAACCTGTGACATTGCAGAAGTATATTTAGCTGATTATTGAAGTTAGCTAATAATAAGGAAGTCTACTTGTTTATCTCCTTGACTATATTCTTTTCCACACAACCTAGCAATTAGTTTAACTTTCTGAAAAGCTTGGAGAAAAGGCAGCAAAAAAATCCTGACTTCAGATAAATAATCTAGATTTCATTGAAACAAACACAGACTTCTGAGATGTGCTTGCAGTCAACTTCTACTTGGATTACAGCAAGTTTACATTTGTTTGAAAGCTCTTCCCAGTGCAATCGTGCCCCCTAAGCCACTCTGCCAGCATCTTGCTTGGAAAATATTAATTGCACTCTCAGTTATTTATTTGTATTTATCCCTGACCGCACACTGTTTAGGTATTTTTATTTTAAACTAATGTCCTGATCAAAAATTCTGACAGAGAAACTTCTTAGAGATGAAATTTCTTCCCTTCTCCTTCCCTCCCTCACCACAAAACTGAGAAGCAGAAACACATGAAATCTTTACATGAAGCTTCCAGTGTTTTAACTCTGAATCATTTCAACGTGGTGCTCTCAGGGGGCTTTCCACATGGAATATTTCTGTGTAAGGCAAAGAGCCACACTACACTTTCCTCTTTTTCAAATTTTACTTATAACCAGCGGGACACATTTGAGTTTTATGCCTTCACACTCTGGACCAGATTCTCTCTATCTTACACAATAATCAGGCATCCTTTTTTGCTTATGTAAAATCCCAATAAATCACAATGCTCACACTTCCCACTATGGTTATGCATTAAAGTGGCTATGGAAAATAGCCTAAGGAGTCCTTCTGTCCGGAGAGGAGAGCCTGAGTTCATTCAGAATTCAGCACACTCCTCAACATAATCCCGCAGCTCTGCGCCAGGTGAACACTCCTGCAAATACACAATCAGAATTTGTACTTACAAGACTCCAGGACCATGCCCTGAGCTACAGAGGCATGAGAAGAACACCCCGCCTCCCTACCAGATGCCTCAGGATGCAATAAGTTTCTCTCACCAAGTTTTTAAGTAAAATCATGAACAGATTTAAACTCTCGCACCTTCTTCGTTTTCCCGACTTAGTCGGGGTGTAGGATGGGAGCCAATTCAACCCCTCCCCAAACAAAAAAAAAGAAATAAAAAAAAATCTGTTATGTGCCAACTGCAAAACTTTCAAACGCGCCTGCTACACGCCACACACACACCTGGGCTAAAACCCTCTGTGTCACGCCGGTCTCCGAGGACCTCTGCAAGAGTGCAGAGAGGCGAGCAGGCGGGGAAAGCCTTGTGCCCGTACAGCCCTCCGGTACAGGAGAGGAGCGCTCCGCGGGACACCAGACCTGCCCCGGGGAGCGGCTCCGGCTGCAAGCGGGGAGAGCCCCGTGCCGCAGCGGAGGGAGCAGCGGGTCACCAGCGGGTCCCCGGCGTGCCCGAGCAGCCCCGGCAGGCCCGGGGGAGCCGGGCACCGGGAGCCGCAGCCCCGCGGGCACCGGGAGCCGGCGAGG